>CM069235.1:20268792-20868792 GCA_035582765.1 Acer negundo | reverse complement strand
GCAATTTTGTTGGAGAGGAAGATAAATCACCTTTGGAAGCAGTAGTTTCATGTTGTTTATTAGAAGAATCAACGGCTCCAAAGTCAGTGGAGGCAGCTCTGTTAACAGCATGTCTTAAATTTCCTTCAGAAACAGGAGATGCACTTGAGCTCCACACAAACATATGAAGCTCTTTATTACCAGGCATGACTGATGATCCACTCCCACCACCACCACCGCCAACACCACCGCCACCACCGCTACCACTATCCTTCTTCCTTATTGGACCAACACCACCAGTTGCACTACTAGTACATCCTGAAAACATCGGATTCGGAGGTGGGTATGAAGAAACCAGACCTCCATTAAACAACTCACCACTCATGCTCCTCCCTCCCCTACTTTTCTTGTTGGCATTAATCTTAAACATCTCCTCGTCGAAATTCGACGTCCTCGGTGTGGCTCCTTTCGATGACTGTAACGAATAAACGTCACCAATACCAGTAGTAGTACCCTGGAAACTGTTTGTATATCCGTGCTTTGGACTTGGAGCTTTACTTGCAAACATGGCGTAAAAATCATTCTGGTTGAAGCTCGAAGCCCTCGGCGTAGGTTCTCGAGATGATTGAACTGAGTAGATCTCTACACCAGTAAGATTTGATGCTCTTGGAGTCATTGATGTTAACGAGTTCAATCCGTGTGACTTGTTGAATGAAGAAACCATTGATGATGCACTTGATCTTCTAACAACGACATGTAGTTTCCCATCATCACCGATCTCTGCATCGGCCTGCAAAGGTTCACGACCGTTGAGTGAAACGACGTCGGAATCAACCCGAAAAGAAGTGATAGACCCAGCAGTTTCCGGGAACTGCTCGGTAATCAGAAGCTTAGCTCCTCGGTACTCAAACATGAACAACATAAGTGTATACCAAATCACACTCTGTAAGACAACAATCTGCACCATTAAACTCCCAGAGAAATCTCCATACATGGCTTTCAAAAGTGGAATCCCCATGACGAGAGTGTTGGGCAGGGTTGAGAGAGAGAAGAGAGTGATCATCCACTCGAGATTGCCGCGTTTCGAGAAGGCTTGCCATAGAAAGAGAGCTGTCAGAATAACTACTTTTTGGAGAGAGTCGGCGGCGATGAAGTGGTAGTTCATTGCATAAGGGTTATTGGAGGATATGAAGTGGAAGGAAAGCAATGGAACGGCGAATACGGCAACGAAACGATTGATGCCGGAGCATTGGTCAGGTGTGAAGATTTTCCACCACCGTACCGAACCATAGGCTAATATCATAGCAACATATAAGGGCACAATTGCTGCAAGAACATCGTATATGTCCTTACCAGTAATCATGGCTACAAAATGAGTGAGAGAGAGAGAGAGAGAGGATATATAGAAAGAGTACTAGTTGATGAAAACTATATGTTTTAATGATGGAGAAAAATATGTGTTTGAAAAGGAGAACGTGACATTGAGCAGAGAATCCAGAGAGGATCTGTAATGCTTTTGAAAAATTATAAACATTGCAGATTATTATTATTATGAATTCAAGAGAAATTGATTGAATAAGTTGAGTTGTATTTAGATAGATTCCGGGTGGGGTAAGATCATTAATATTTAAATGGAAATTGATAAAGCTTGGTAATCGGCACAGCAGACGTTGATGCACATGAGTTAGGCAGTTTTGAGTGATCTGCGGTAGCAGTAAAGATGTGTCGCGTATAAATAATAGCTTGCCGGGACTCGGTCCCTGCCACTAGCTGTTGTGTTTGTTGGGAATCTCATTTTTAATTTCTATCTTCTCAAATAATATTAACATATAATTATATATATATATATAATTATAGAGTAATGATGTAGTGGAAGCTCTGTCGAGAAAAACCTGTAAGAAAACAATTAGAAACAACGATTTGGATCTGTTGATTCGCACACGAATACCGGAAACAAACCCTACTAACGCTCCATTGATTCGGGCACGAATACCGGATTATTAGGCTTCAAATACGATAATCGACTTCACACACGAAGGATAATGTAATTGGATAGTTGAGAAACATCTCTGAATTTTATTTAATCAAAAGCTAATTCTCAAACCCTAATACAAGCTACTTAAATAATAAAAGAAACTCAAATCTCTTAGGATTCTATATCTCCTAAAATTCCTAAACAAGAAAAGAATTATAAAACTTCTAAACCAAATCGGGAAAAGAATCCCAAATGAAAAAGAAATCAAATCTCCTAAAAATCAAAAGAATCATAAAACCTATCTAAAAAGGAAATTGGATTTGATTCAATAAAATCAAATCATAAAATAATTAATAACCTAATTACATATAAACTAAAAGGAAATAAAATATTTGTATCGAATCATGACGATAATTGGAAATAATAATTAAAGCAACAGTTGTCTTGTCGCACACGAAACTTAACGGTCAAATTCAGGCATGATGCAGCCCATTATTGAAGATGAAGTCTTCATAACATTTGTCGGTCTCGTCTTGGGCTTTCCGGAAATATATTATAATGGACGATCCGACCTCATATGCTCTCTGTAGAGGTCCACGAAGTTCAGCCCGGATCATCTCTTCCAGCTCATGGCGATCAACTCTCGTCCAGCTCATGTCTTCGCGCAACAAACTAGATGGCCAAAATTGGTTATGCTGCAGCCCGTTATAGAAGATGGAGTCTTCATAACATTTGTAGGGATCGCCTTGGGCTTTCCGGAAACATATTATATTGTCTATTTTGAGTTCGTTTGCCCTCTGAAAAGGCCCCCGAAATTCGTTCATTCTGACAGTTTCGACCATTCCGAGTCTTTGCTTCCTTCTTTCCGCACCCTTCGTCTTTGAGTCGATTCCTCCACTCCATGAAATCCAAACCTTTGTTTGCTGTACCGTATTTGACGGCTGCATCATTCTCTCCAGGTTGGAGAAAATTCGTCCTCGAATTTTGGATAGGTAAACTGAACAAGCCAACCTATACGGAGTCGGATGCTTCTCGATCTTGATTCCCCATTTGCTAACCACGTCGGCGGACGCAATGTTTTCGCAACATCCTCTATCAACAATAAATCGGCACACCTTGCTAAGGATGGTACAAGTCGAATAAAATACATTGTTTCGAAGCCCATCACTCCCATTTGCACGTGGAGTCAAACACCCATGCCTCATCACCATGGCTGTTCCTTGTACTTCTACTGTGTCGTCTCTTCCCAAAACCACCTCCTTGTTGAATTTTGGTGCAGAATAACACTCCTCTTCGTCTATCTCTAGTTTGACATCATCAGTAATGGTGATGACAGCGGGTCGTATCATTAACAACGGACCAACATCACCTTCCACCCAATCTTCAGTGAGCATCTCTTCTCCATCAAACTGCAGTTCGTCCCTTGTTTCAGCTTCATCTTCTTCTTCAAACTGCTGCCCCTCTGCACAAAGATGCTGCTCCAAAGCACTAGTGTCGATGTCTACAAGGTCCTCTTCCATGGTTTCTACTACGTCAAACTGAGGTTCTTCACCAACTCCCACATCTTCTTCTTGGACTTCCTCCTCTTCATCAAATATGGGTTCAACTCCAATGTTTTCCACTAATTCTTTTTGGTTATCTTCCGATTCAACGAACACCACTTTCTTGCACTCGGACTGTATATGTTTAACGTCACCATAACTGAAGCATCTCAACCCACTCGGCGACCTAGGTTGCTGTTTCGGATGAGCAACTGGACTCGGAACGACGTCACTACTGAACGCTGCTGCTCGGCTGGTTGGGCTGCCGCTGCTGTTGCATGTTCGTGCTGCAGTACCACTGTCGTTACCTGATAGCAGTCCGCCTCCTCCCCTTCGTGTGATAGTTTTCTCCACTTGCAAGGCTCTTTAATGGGCTTCAGATAAAGTACCTGGGTCAAAGAGTTTCACCACCTCAACGATTTGCAAACGAAGGCCACCGCAATACTTGGATACCAATTGATCCTGAGTTCCTTAAATATCGTTACGCACAAGAAATTGGTAGAATTTCGTTGTATACTCTTCAACTGTTTGCAAACCTTGACGCAATTTTTGCAATTTTTGATACATTAATTTATGAAAATTGTGGGTTAAAAATTTTGATCGCATCTTTCTCTTCATCTTCTCCCAATCCGTTAATTTTGACTTTCCAATTCGAGTCCGTGAGAACTTGAGTTGTTGCCACCATGTGGCTGCCCGTCCTTGAAGCTGAGTTGCCACCAAAGCTACCCTTGCATTCATTGGCACGTTTTTAAACTCCAAGATCTCCTCAACGACTTCGAGCCAATCGAGGAATTCTTCAGGCAAAAGGTCACCCTGAAATTTCGGAATCTCTGTCTGCATACCCGACTTCCACCGCTGGCTGTCTTCACGCGCTCGAGCTCTTCGACGTGGCTGTGGAACCAAGTTTTCCTCGCTGCTCTCCTCATTACTTCCTTCCTTGTCTCTATCCGAACTTGAGTCTTGGGGACGGAAGGTATTTTGTTTGGCCATTAACTTAGCGATTTGCTCAGTTAATCGCGAAACCTGTTGCCCCAATCGTGCCATGTGGTCACGTTCGATGGCTTCTTCTACGGGAATCTGGTTAGGTTTTCGTCTTGTCGGCGGCATGTTGATGTCCCAAACGAACCAGGCTTTGATACCAAACTGATGTAGAGGAAGCTCTATTGAGAAAAACCTGTAAGAAAACAATTAGAAACAACGATTTGGATCCGTTGATTCACGCACGAATACCGGAAACAAACCCTACTAACGCTCCGTTGATTCGCGCACGAATACCGGATTATTAGGCTTCAAATACAATAATCGACTTCGCACACGAAGGATAATGTAATTGGATAGTTGAGAAACATCTCTGAATTTTATTTAATCAAAAACTAATTTTCAAACCCTAATACAAACTACTTAAATAATAAAAGAAACTCAAATCTCTTAGGATTCTATATCTCCTAAAATTCCTAAACAAGAAAAGAATTATAAAACTTCTAAACTAAATCGGGAAAAGAATCCTAAATGAAAAAGAAATCAAATCTCCTAAAAATCAAAAGAATCATAAAACCTATCTAAAAAGGAAATTGGATTTGATTTAATAAAATCAATTCATAAAATAATTAATAACCTGATTACATATAAACTAATAGGAAATAAAATATTCGTATTGAATCATGACGATAATTGGAAATAATAATTAAAGCAACAGTTCTCTTGCCGTACACGAAAATTAACGGCCAAATTCAGACATGATGCAGCCCATTATTGAAGATGAAGTCTTCATAACATTTGTAGGTCTCGTCTTGGGCTTTCCGGAAACATATTATATTGTCTATTTTGAGTTCGTTTGCCCTCTAAAAAGGCCCCCGAAATTCATCCATTCTGACAGTTTCGACCATTCCGAGTCTTTGCTTCCTTCTTTCCGCACCCTTCGTCTTTGAGTCGATTCCTCCGCTCCATGAAATCTAAACCTTTGTTTGCTGTACCGTATTTGATGGCTGCATCAAGTAATTTTCAAGTCAGCAACTTCTCAATATTACTATCAGCACATTTTAATGAAAGTCATTGGAATTAAAAGATGTTTTGACAAGTACATACAATCAAGTCAAATCATTTAATTCTAATGACTTTCATTAAAATGTGTTGATAGTAATACGATGAGGGGGTGCTGACTTGAAAGTTATTTTATATATTTAAGGCCATTCTTCTATGTAATATTACATGATAGAACCGTATTTGATCACAAATTTAATGTTATCTCACATGAATTGCATGTGATCACACAATTAAATTATTATTATCGTATATTAGAACATGCAATCACATATTAGTTGATGTGGTTATACCAAAGAAGACATGATCACAGTCAAAATATTTTATGTTGCCCTCAAGGGCAGCCCATAATTATATATATATAGTGAGTCTCTCTTGAGGGATCCTTTATTTTAATTTCGGTAAAGACCACCATGAAAACACATTGATTTTAATGAATTTTGATCTGAATTTTTTTGTGGAAGATGAGTTCATTAAAATCTAATTATGAATAAAATTTGTGCATTTTTCGAGCACTGGAACTATTTATCCAAATTTTGTTAAATATGAAGGCATCGGAAAGTAAGCAAAATATAGGAAAATTCATGAAAAATAGTTATAGTATTTGAAAAATTCTCAAATTTTGTTCATATGTAAATTTCAATAATCATCATCCACAAAAAAATTCAGATTAAAATTCATTAAAATCGATGTGTTTTAATCATGGTTCTTACCGAAATTAAAATAAGGGATCCCTCATGAGAGACTCACAATATATATATATATATGAGGTTAACTTCTTTGACTCCTGAATTATTTAGAACATCTTCAATGTAAAAGTGATTTATATACAAAAAACATTGATATAACAACAATGTCAAGAGAGTTGCTTCCCATGTGGCATAAAGATAGACTTGATAGATAATTAACTCAAAATTTGGTATGTAATGCTTCTATTTAAAACACATTTCTTTTTAATAATGTGTCCAAATTTTTTTCCTATTTTCTTTTATATTTTATTTCCTTATCAAATATAAATGAAAAATTAATTTCAATTTTCAATACTTGCTGAGTCAACCGAAAAAATAGTTGTGTAACAGACCATCTGAAAGTAGACGGTCATGTTGACAATGTCTAATATATTTATTTTTTCAATTTTTCTCTCATAGGCACATGATATAGACATATATACTTATATCATACTAATACACATTCCCAAATTTTTGCTATGTAAACAACATAACTTCAATCATAATAATACATTAATATACATGACAAAAATGTGATAATGTGTATTATTATGCTATAAATATACCTATATTGTGTGCCAACTAGAGAAAAATTAATTTTTTTAATTTTGCCACATTAGTTTGAGGTTGAATATGCACAACTGCATAAGAGATATATTTCTTAAAAGACTGTCTATTTATTCTACGTGGTTGATTAAACAAAATATAGTTTGATTTTGGCTCTCATTCCCGTCTCTTTATGCTTTATTCTCAGGCATTCTCTCGTGTTTTAATGCTGTTAATCGAGTGTTTTAGGTTTATTTATGCCATAAGAGCATTTGTTAAGAAGAAGAGGAATTGAATGCAAAATGTGCACAAAGTTTAGAAACAGGGCATTGTCACCATTTGAAGGTGTCACCTTTGACACATAGAGACAGAGAGCAAATTGCAAGAAAAGTGTTGCCGCGGTATTGTCGCGGTGGTGATAGAGACATTCAAATCCTGAATGTCGTTGTTGTTGTGATGTGTCATCATCAGACCATAAGGCCACCACTCTCAAATTCCCAGATCTCCTTGTTGCCTTTCCGGTGTTGCTGTGAGTGCCACCATGAAAAAGATCAAAATCACCACGACAATTGAATCGATGTATCTATAACCGTCTACCGCGCTAATGTCGCCACAGTGACAACGCACCATGACACCCTGCCACATAAGCAATTCTGGCAGTTATTAGTACAATTTCAAGGACCACCATATATATTCTTCTCTTCCAACTTGATTGGGATCCAAGTATATTTTCAAAGCACGAATTTACTAAGTTTTAGACGTAGCATTCTCTTCCATTTTTCCCACATTCAACCCCCTCCATTCTCTAATCTTGTATTACCTTTTCCATCCAAACCTCAACACTAAATCTTGGTTACTTCACCCAACCATTCCTCTCTTCCCATTCTTTTCATTCCAAAATCTTTGTCACTCACCATTATACACTCACCTATCTAGACACATCCTTTTCCACCAGTCTTTGTACTAGGAGCATTTAAGGAGAGGAAGGATCAAACACTAAAGAAGGAGGCCTAATGGTGATTTCCTTATCTATTACTTTCTTTCTATTTGATTGTAAATATGTGTAACTAAACCCCTAATTTAAGGGATAGATGTGAGGAACAATTGGTTATGGGTATTTGCTTAAGCTATTGTATTTGAATCTCTATTTGTGTTCTATTCACTTAATATTTAGGTCTTATTCATTATATGATTTACATTGTATATCACTAGTAGATCATACTCTTGTGTGGGATAAATTGTTGTGAAATCAATCTTGGATTGAAACCATTGATTGGTTAGGAACCTAGTGAATATGATAGATTATTAGAGGGTATATCGACTACAATAATCTAAACCTTGATTTGTAACCAACCAATCCTATCTTGACCCCCTTTCCTTAATCAGTTAGGCATTTTGGTGAGAAAATGTTTAGGGTTTATAGTTATGACCTAAACACATCTAAGAATACAAATGGTTAACTTATAAGAGATTGGTCCATTAAAGTGGCTTAGAAAGCATTGCCCATACCCATTTGCAAATCCATCAATTCCTTAGCATCTATCTTAATTGTTTACATCAATTTCTCTTATCAAGTTTGTTGAGCATTCTATTTGTCATATCACATTTTGCATGTTTATTTTACTTGCATTTTTGGTGGTTTATCAAACCACACAACTATCCATTTACTATGATTTATTTTATTGCATTATAGATTAGTCAATCAATCTAACGTATTACTCCAATTCCCCGTGGAATGAATCCTTACTTACCATTTGCTAAGAATTTACATCCCAAGAGGATTTCTAAATGGTTAAAACATGGTTTTGAAATGATCATATAAATATTGTTTTGAAGAGTAGAAAACAACCTCATCAAAAATGGCATTGCTGCTGGGGAATTGGTAGCGATTGTTAAATTGATTGACTTTTCTTTGTAGTTTACAATCTTATTAGATAGTTTACTAACTTTTACCTTTTCATAATTATTGTTAATATTATTTGTTTGTGGATTTCCATAGCTTCGTTTATAAGAGGGAGGATGAAGCTCCTCATAAGGAAGAAGTGACTTAAGAGACTCCTACTAACCATATCCAAAGGATGACCATATGGGAGTACTCATTGCCTGCAATTGAGAATCAACCTTCACTAATTGTCATAGATCCGGCTGCAAGGAGGTATGAGCTTAGGAGAATGCACATCAACCTTCTACTTTCTTTCTATGGGAAGTTGAGCAAGGATTGCTTGCAATTTATGAAGCAGTATAGTGCAATCATTGAGACATTCCCGATTATGCAACTCTTTAGGGAGCAACTTCACATGAGGTGTTTCCAATATTGCCTAAAGGACTTGGTAATGAAGTGGTTAATGGGACTTAGGCCGAGATCTTTAAGAAGTTGGGGCAAAATTTATGGTGTGTTCTTCAATAGATTTTTCCCCGCTAGGATGGCGAAGGAGCTTAAGGTGAAGATAAGGAACTTCAATAAGAGTGAAGGGGAGCTATTTCATACGTCCTTGGAGAGGTGTCAACTACTTTTGGCCCAATGCCCTCCTCACAGTTTTACAGAAGAATATAAGGTTTCTTGCTTCCAAGGTGGCCTCCCATGTTTCTCTCAAGTGTTGATGGATAATGCTTGCGGAGGCTCTTGACTTAAAGACCACAATGGAGATATTTGAAATCTATGAGATGCTAGCACAAAACTCTTAACAAAAGAATGCACATAGTGTTCGAGGTGGTAGGATCAATGTGAATGCTAACATGGAAACCACTATTGAGATCTTTATGGTGAATAAGAAGATGGAATCCTTGACATCTTACATTGAGAGTATGGGATTTCCCAAGACCGGGGTGAAGATGCTAGAAAGACAAAAGGCAAGCTCTAGTGATCAACTTATGACATGAATCAAGGGCAAGGGCAAGAGTAAGATGAGGTCTAAGTTATGGGTTTCCAAGGGCAAGGGAACAACCTCTACTCAAATGCCAATGGCCCGTTATGGAGAAACCATCCCAACCTCTCTTGGTCCAATAACAACAACAACACATTATACCCACAACCTTGGAACCAACAATAAGGGAACATTTAAAGTGGAAATTAACAAGGCGGATATTGTCAAGTGGATACTTACAAAGAGGAAACCAATGGGGAGGAAACCAATGGAACAACAACAACAACAATGCTCAATTTAGTACCTATCAACCTCGCCGTAACGTGGATGAAGAAATGAGAAGGATGGTGCAAGGCTTCCAAATAGCCGAGCACACATTGACAAACTTTATACAAGCTAGTGACCAAAGGTTTTGGCAACTTAGAGGCTTCGTTTGGAAAATTGGAGACTCAAATGGGGTAAATTGCCAAAACCCTCCAAAAGCAAGAAAAGGGAAAGTTTCCAAGCCACACGAAGTAAGGAAAAGAGGTGAATTTTTTCAATATGGATGGAGGTAGAGATGAAGCAATGATGTTTAAGGAGGCTTTCTTAACCATGGTTGATGATTCAGGGAGTTTTGTGATCCCCATATTGGTCGGAAAGAGTGAAATGCTAAAGAGAGTGCTTGACTTGGGTGCAAGCATTAACACGATGCCCTTGACATTGTATGAGAAGTTAGATTTGGTAGGTTTAAAACCAACCAGGAAGAAACTTGTGTTAGTGGATCAAACTTCTCGAGCACCACATGAAGAGATAAAAGATATACCTATTTTAGTGGATGGAATAATGATCTCGACCGATTTCGTGGTGTTAGATATCAAAGAAAAATCAAATGACAATAGGAAGTGGGAAGTTCTACTTGGTAGGCATTTCATGGCTACCGCTCAAATGAATATTGATATGTGCAAAAAGAGAGTTGTGATGCACTCATTTGAGAGAGAGCTTGAGATTGATACTATCACATGCAATGATGATCTAAAAGCATTGGGAGTTGCTTCGTGGTGGATGTGCAACCATCAAAGAGTAAGAGTGGAAAAGTGAACAATTTGGTTCAAATGAATGAAAAATCAAGCTAAGAAGATGAAGAGAGTATAGGTGATTCTGAGATTGAAGGGCTCAAAAATGTCAATCAAGAGCTCATGCTTGAAGTAAAGGTGCTCACGACAAAAGTATGCTCTTGAAAGGAAGGATGAAGACCTATTCAAGAGGAATCACAAGTTGAAGAAGATCAACAAGTCTCTTGAAATGGAGAATGAGTCTACGGTACAAGAGCTTGAGGACTTAACCCAGCTAACCGAAGAATTTGAGGAGGAAGCCTCAAAGAAGATGAGAAAGACCCTCATGAGTGTTGAAGCCAAGAACAAGGCAATAGAGTAAGTTAAAAACGAGATGAACAAGAAAGAGATGGCATTGAAGATTGCGAAAGTAAAAGAGTGGGACTATTTGGTAGAGATAGACCAGATGGAATAAGCCATCAAGACACTCACCAAGGATGGTTGAAAGCTCCAAAGCAAAAAGGGAGAATTCCTTTCTCTTACCTGTTGTTAATGGAAAATTATCACTGGGGTGAATCTCCAAATAACAACTTTAAGGACCAAGATCGGGATAGATCCCGGTCGGAGGGGTATCACGTAGTTCGATACCAACAAGAATTCTATCAAACCAAACTAAAAACTCCGTGATACCGGTTGGAGCGGGGTACCCGGTTGGATGTAGAAGCGGGGTACTTAGCTGGATGTAAAATCTAGATGTCTATCTGATGTGGCAACGGGGTACCCTGTTGAATTAATAGCGTGGTATCATGTCGATCTAGTAACGGGATACCTGTCTGATGCTGTAGCGGGGTGCCTCATTGAGCTCCATGATAGGATTTCTAGTAGAACTTCGCGTTGGATCATTTTTGAGGTTATCGGGATTGCTGAGCTTTACTGGTGTTACTCCGAGGGAGGAGGTAGGTATCCATATTTGATCCGGTATTCTTCTTTCTAGGAGTACCTAGATGGTATCTCGGCATGTGTTTCTTCCCTGTATCCAGGTGGAAAATTCTTCTTTGGTCCTTTGCCAATTTTGGTGGTTAACAGAAGTCCCCCTGACTTGAACACCGCTGTCTTGTCGGGGTTGGGGTTAGGATTCCATTTTTACTTGAAGGATTTTCCACCTCATCTATCAGCTGTCTGGTTCGGTATCATAGCTGGGAAGGAAATCCCTCATAGATACGTTGGTAATCATTTGTTTTAGCCATTTGTCAGATTATGATAGGCTTACGGATTTAAAAAATGAGCCGTTTTGGTACGATTAATGCAAAACCGCTATTGACACATTTTCCAAGCACATTACCGGTCATCAACTCCTCCTCAATTCCAGTTTTCTAGCACATTACCGGTTATGGACTCCTCATCAATTCTGGTTTCCTTCTGCATAACTGACTGTCTCTGTCTATAAGTAACCCAGAATTCCAGCTATCTTTCCTCATTACTTTCAAAATTCAAAAGCAGGAAAAAACCCTAGCCTTTCCTTTCTCTCCTCTTCTTACTAGTGATCTTTCACGCTTTCTTTTTCCTTCTTCAATGGCATCTCTTTCAAAACTTCCAACTCCTTCCCAGGTCTTCATCCCACTTCCTCTGAACTTCGTCTCGATTTGCCCCCTTCAGCCGATAGTCTTGATGATCTTCTTGATGGGGGATCATAGGCGAGTTCTCTAGTATTGAGGGAAAAAAAGAAAGGTCGAGGTAAAGTGGACGATTTCGGTGATGAACAAACGCCGTTGTGCCTTCGTTATACAAGGAACCTAGGAATCGGGTCGGGTTTCCACAACTGGTCAGAGGACCCGGTCCAACTCACCGACGAAGAAGATACCGGGATCGTTGGCAAGGTAGAGGAGGCTGGTGATGCGCCAGTGGTTACCTTGACCGGGGTGTATACCGGTTCTTTTGCCTATTTTCAAGATAGGTGTATCATTCCCGACTCTATGTGTACGGTGGAAACTCTAGCTAAGCTGTGAGAGGAGTATCGGATCCCGAATGACATAGATTTCTCCTTTCCTCATTGGGGATATGACGTCTACACCCCACCGCGAGATGTCCTTCTCATCCACAAAACGGCTTTTAAATACGGAGTTTGGCTCCCTCTCCATCTAACCTTTCGCCGGGCTTTAGTCTACCTAGAATTGGCACCTCTCCAGATCTCACTGAGTTTCTGGAAGCATCTGACGGGCTTCTTAGTGCTTTGGAAAGAGCAGTGTGCGAGAGACAACATATACAGGGAGCCGGGCTTTGATTAGCTCCGCCACTTATTCCAGATAGTGAATTTAGTACCACTGGGTCAGTTCTATTTGAGGGCCTCCAATGAGATGAAGTTCATCGTTCTTGGTGCGAATGTGAAATATGCTCCACCATGGAAGGAAGAGTGGTTCGTTGTAAAGGGAGAATGGAGGAATACATCTTACATTGGGGGATTTGAGTACCCCGTCCCAACCCAGTTCACAGCTAAAGACAAATGGGCGAAGGGGGTGCTTTCTCCAGAATCCCGGGTAAAACAAATTAACGGTGTGTTCAATATTAATCTAGAGGGGGGGGAGGGTGAATAGATTTTATTCGATATTATCCAATTTTTGTTTTTAGTTGTAAGTGTCTCTTTTTTATTGGCTTAATTTTGTTGACAAAACCACAATGGGGTTCAAATATGTAAGGGTAGCTTAGGATTGAAGAAATCCTCATCAAATGTTAAAGGACCTCATTGTGGGTATCAAAAGCTTCAAGGAAGGTAGATTACTTGTCTTGACTCCTAATTGAAGCGATCTAGTTGCACACACACACTCTTTAGCATTCTTGTGTGTTTATTGCATTTTGAGTATATGTTGTCACATTTCACACTTGTATAAATTTTTCTATGCTTGATTGTGTTTAAGTGCAGTGTGCGCTTTGTGCCTGTCGTCATATGCCAAACCAGCGCACACACTAGCGCAACCTTGGCAGAGGCTGTTCGCTGGTCGTGCACTTGACGTCATGCGCACACACCAGTGTAACCGTGGTAGAGGTTGTGCGCTGGTCGTGCGCTGGACGTCATGCGTAGCTCACCAGAGCAAGTCTTTCCAGAGGTTGTGCGCTGGTCACGCGCATGACGACCAGCGCAGGGTGCACGACCAGCGTAGGACTAGCGCAACTGATAGGAATTTGAACTGTTTTTTTTAAAATGACCTCACTTTACTTGGATCATATATATATATATACTTTGACAGCCTTAGGTCGTTATTGAGAGCAAAAATTACACCTTTCAAGAACCAAAAGAGTGTCTTCAAACACAAATCACCAAGACTTGATTTTTAATCATCCAAAACACCAATACCCATCATCTTTCATGATTCATACATCATCTAGCATGGGTTAGGTATGATTTCTTTCGGTTTCTTTTCTTTGCTCACTTGACTTGTAGTTAGAACTATTTTGCATCTCTTCACATGTTCTTGCTATACAAGATTGTATCTTTATTACTTGGTTAGTCTCAAGATTGATTCTTTATGACTTGAATAGTTTCAAAATAGTTTCTTTATTGTGTTTTGTGTGTTGGTTGTGGTAGATATTGCATATAGGACTTTCTTTGCTTATTTAGCTATGTTTTATGCATGTCATCTAGCAAAATGATATCTAGGAATGTCTAACATGTACATCCATGCCTAGATAAACTTAAATGTCTAACCTTGTATTTTAGCATTTTGAATATTGCATATATTCACCTTAGGTTGTTTTATCTCTTCTTTTTAGAGACAAGTCTTATATTTACCATTTGGTAGTTTGCAAGCAAGGGACTAGAGTCACTATTAAAGGCCCGTGGGTTGCAAAGACGGATTAGTAATCTTGGGTGTGATGTGGTCAACCTAGATTGTAATCATATTTGCAAATAGTGGATTCGAGGTTCTTGTGTGGCGCACATAACAGCCCGTGGATTTTTCCCGTTTGGGTTTCCACATAAAAATTCGTGTTATTTATTTTCAGCATCTTTCTATTGATAGTTTTTTTTACTAGTTAGGGGTTATTTTTTTATATTCTCAAAATCGTGAATTTTTGGTAATTAATTTGTGTATTAATCTATTCACCCCCCCTTTAGATTAATTAGGCTCATTATAGATTCATTTTCATTAGTCAAGTATACAAAAATACCCCTAACTAGTCAATTTTTATATCAAGTATAATATGTGCGGAATTATAAATGACACTTGATATTTACGTGGAAACCCCCACGGGAAAAACCATTGGCTGGTAAGTACGCCACACTTGTACCTCGAATCCACTAATTGCGATAGCGTATAAAACCTAATCTAGGTTTGATGGCCTAATCCCGACCAATATCCCTCTACCACTACCCGCAGGCATTTAAAAGCGGATCTAGTCCAATTTGCTTGAGAGACCAACTAATCCCGATGTAGAAACCTAATCCCGGTCAATCTCACAAGGCTTACTTCTCAATGAAGAGAGAAAACATTCTATCTGAATATATGATAATATTCATGGAACAAACAAGGCTAGGGAACCTTAGATGCTTATCTAGATTGACAATATAACAATTAATTCATTCATAGATATCAAAAGGTAAATGACATGTCATAAAGTTTAGCTAAACATAGATTAGGCAATCCTATGAAGCTATCAAAATACAACACTCAATCAATACATCACAATCAATCTCTATTTTGTATCTAGAATATATTTTAAGAGCATACAAATGATAAAAGAGATGACTTGTTAAGAAAGACACTAAAATTAGATGAAGTTAGAGAAGATCTTACCTAGCAAGATATGATGATGCAAACCTATGCATGGAAGCACTCTATGTGAGCATAGATGATGCAATATGAAGTTTGATGCAAAAAGGAAATGCTTTGAGTGATTAAAGGTGAGTTCTTGATGATTTTGTCTCTTCAAATGTGTTCTAAGAGAAAAATATGCTTTTGGAACTCTTGGGGCCAACCTAAAATGAAAGTGGGATATTTATAGGCTCTCAACAAAACTGCAGCGTTTTGGACTTTCACGCAAGGTGGACTGCCGCGGTCTTCGACTACCGCGGTCTTCGACTCCCGCGGTTGGGTTGACTGCTGCGGTTTAGTCAACCGTGGCACAGAGAATGTATCTCTGTCGTCAGTGTGACGTGGTTGATCCAACAGCGGCAGTTCAACCGCGACATATAAGGGACATCTTTGTCACTAGCATGCCATGATTATCCAACAGCGGTAGAGAAGGTCAATGCATTCTCTTGCAGCTTCTCACACAATGACCATGCAATAGGTGTAAGTGTGTGAGTGAAGTCTAATGCCTAACATGTTATGGAATTTAACCAGCATGATGCAAACAATTAAGCATGTAAGAAGAGAGATTAATGAACACTAATGCACACAATATAAACACACACAACATACAACAAAAGACATATGCATGTGGGTGTGTGCAACTATCTCTTTAAAGCAAGTAAGCACTTAGAAATTTACCTTTGAAGTGCTTGATATCTTGAGGTCTTGAGCGGGCCTTGGTTGTGCAAAACACCAACCATCAAATACCTAAGCTACCCTTACATCAAGTCCCAATATGTGGTTTGTCTACGAAATAAGCTAATCAATAAATGGGAATCCTAACAATCTCCCTCATTTGGCTATTTCGTGACAAAACCACCACTCACATTGATCCTCACAACATAAATAGAAACTAAAGGGATTTTCTACATTACAAAGAGATAATTAAAAGCTATGATCTTCAAGTCTTCAATCTCTTGTAGAACAATCAATCCTTCAAAACAAAGTTTCTATACTTTCCAATACAAGTATATGTGAGATTAATCAAGTGAGATAAAACAAGCATTTGCAATAAGAATTCAAGCACAACATCAAGCAATATATATGTAATGCAAATGCTCCCCCTCAATGGGTTACTCTCCCTCAATAGGTAAACTCCCCAATCATGCGAATGCTACAACAATTTAGCAATTTAGCATTCTCCCCCTAACTACATACTACTCCCCCTTTTGTCATGAGATGGGCAAAAGAGTAGTCCCCAACCGGGTCACTTGTAGCAAAGAGAGATAATAGCATACAAGTCATTTGCATAATCATAAAATGCACTTTATGCAACTCAATTAATTGGAGAGAACAAGGAGATTTATTTTCATTGAAAATGTGATTAAAATGCTTTGCATGCAAGACATATTGCATTCAAGTCCAAAAATCAATGGAATTTGGCAAAGCAAAATGACAAAGGTTTCCTATAAGAATTCAAACCAATTTCATCATTTATCATGAATAAAAGCAAGGATATAGAGAATTTATTGATTTCAATTTTAGAGAACTATATCCAACTCTATAAGCGAAACATGTCATGAGCAACTTTGCACCCTATTTGATTTCTCCGGATAAGATATCCGTATGATAGTAGACATGTTTAAAAAATAAAGAAAGAGAGACATTTTGATTTTCATTTGAGTCTCATTTGCTTTTTCACACATTGTTTTGCATTTAAGAAATGCAATCATCAATTCATGCTTTTTCATATTGAGCATGTTAATAAAAAGAATCATCATGTCATGGACATCATTGTAGGTCATTCAAAAGTATTTCCTAAGTATATCTCCTAGTCCAAAAGTGCATGTTTGAACATAAATATGACATGGATTGCATTCAAAGCATGGTTCACACTTGTTGAAGTAAAAACATATAAGCATATGGGCAACCAAGCTACTCAAGCAATTAATAAAGAAGCATAAGATATATCAAATTTTTGCATGTGACAAGTATGCAATATAGCTCTCTCTGCTTGAGTTCCCCATATGGGGTCAAAATTCATACCATTTCAATGAAGGGTATGAGATCCTAAAGACCTCCCAAGTCCATTGGACTTAGTTGAACCTATGTGAGACTTGTTAGTCTCATAGCAAGCGGGTTCATTATTTCTTTTCCACTTAGATGACAAGATTTCAATCCTAGTGGTTAAAGGTTCAAGAGTTCTAAGTATCATAGGATCATTAAAATGAATTTCATTCTTCCTATGAACATGCATTCTAGCTCTAGCCCTTTTCTTTTCAATCATGCTTTTAGCTCTACACATTTTGATGTAATGGAAGCAATTTGGTCTAATGTGACCATTAATACCACAACAATGACATGTAGGGATGAAATTAGAACTCATACCATGTCCTTGTGTAAGCATATGAGTCTTCCCATGTTTTTGTTAATTGTATTTGTTGTTGTATAGGATCTATCCTTCTTTGTTGTTAGCCAAGACTAGGTTGCTTCCTTAGTTGAGCTTGCAAGATTGGTCTCTTCCCTTGATACATTTTAGGTTGAGGGAAGTTAGTGTGAGGAACTTTTGTAGGTTGAGCTTGAGGTTGTCTCCTTAGAGCTACCTTCACTTATGCACTTCTTGAACATTGTCCTAGATCAATCTTCTTCCTAGGAGTGTGCATCGGTGAAGTTTCTATCTTACCTAAGCTCTTGACAAATACGGTCTTGCTGGGAGTGGGACTCTCCATGACATTTTTAAAACCAAGACCACTCTTGTCACAAAGGCTTTTTCCAATACTCAACATATGGTTGAGTTTTTCCGTGCTAGAGGTCATCTTAGCCATCATCCTTCTAGCATCTTCAATCTCCTTCTCCAACCCTTCTTCAACCCTTCTTCATTCCTCTTAGATATAGCTAACTCATTCTTTAGCTTATCTTCATCCTTCATGGATCTCACCACCTCTTCACTTAAGTGGTCAACTAGTGTTGAAAGCTCAAGGTTTTCTTCCTTCAATTTTTGAATCTCATTTTCATTCTTTATCTTATGGCTTTCAAACTCTTTCGAGTAGTCTTCACGATCCATACTCTCCACATTTCCATTTATGGAGTTAGATGACACATTCTCAACTATTGAGTCATCTCCTAAATTCTCTATCTTGCCAATGGAGTCAGCTCCTTCATCAAGATCATCAAATTGGTCTCTTGATAATGTATGAGACATATCCCAATGAGTAGTTACACCAATCACTTCTAGAGCTACTTCTTCATCTATTTCTATGGGATCACTAGCCACGTCATCCTTGCCATCAACATCAACTTCTACATGAGTGGCACCAAATGCCGTATAGTTTATGGCAAGGTCTTCATCACTTAAAGACTAATCTCCCTCACCGGAGTCATCATTACTACCACTCCAGGTGGCGGCCATCGCCTTTCCCTTTTTCTTGTCCAAGCGATTACCACATTCGGGGGCGAAGTGACCTATGCCACCACATTCATAGCATTGGACCTATATCCTTTCGGTATCCTCTTGCTTAGGCTTAAACTTATTGAAATAGCAATTTTTCTTCAAGTCTTGGCCTTTTGATCCAACGCCCTTCTTCCCTAACTTGACAAGCTTCTTGAACCTTTTCACAAATGAGGTAAGGTCTTCGTCCGAGTCATTCTTTTCCTCCTTCTCCACCTTGGAGGTCTTCAAGGCTAGATTCTTTTTCTTTTTAGGAGGTGATATGGTAGTCTCCTTTCTTGACTCAAAGGCAAGAATTCTACCAAAGACTTCACTCGACTTCATATCTTTGTACTTGTTATTTTCTTCTAAAGCTGTCACTTTGGACTCGAACCTCTCGGGAAATGATCGCATGATCTTTTGCTTGATCTTTCTATCCGAGTAAGGATCACCAAGTTGGTGACTTTAGTTCACAATGTCCATTAGCCTCACTTGGAAGTCATTGAACCGCTCACCTTATTCCATCCGAATGGTCTCAAACTAAGTTTGGAGGACTTAGAGCTTGGAGTCCTTGACCACTTATGTTCCTTCATGTGCGGTCTCTAGGATGTCCCACGCCTCTTTGGCGATCCTATTAATTTGAATCAATTTGTGTTGATTCTCATCCACGGCAAATAGAAGGGCGTGCATCGCCTTGTGGTTACACTTGGAAGCCTCGAATTCTTGAGTACTCCATTGAGCCTTAGGCTTAAGCACTTCCTCTCCTCCTTCCGTAGGAGTCGTCATAGGTGGAGCATATCCATCTTCAACCGCCATCCACACCCTATCGTGGATTTGGCATAAGTATGCTTCTATCTTCCCCTTCCATGATGAGTAATTCAAACCGGTGAGTATGGAAGGTCTCGTGCTAGAAGCACCCTTGTTGCCACCTCCGTTTCCACTTATAGTGTTTATGAATAATTGAAATGAATGCAAATGTATGAATGATCAAAAATCACACAAAATGCAAAACACACCAAAATGAGCTAGGATCACCTAAGTATATCTAGGAACCTGATCTGATACCAATTGAAACAAATTAACAGTGTGTTCAATATTAATCTAGAGGGGTGTGAATAGATTTTATTCGATATTATCTAATTTTCGTTATTAGTCAAATATACAAAAATACCCCTAACTAGTTAATTTATATATCAAGTGTAATATATGCGGAATTATAAATGACACTTGATATTTACGTGGAAACCCTCACGGGAAAAACCAGGGATTGGTAAGTACGCCACACTCAAACCTCAAATCCACTAATTGCGATAGCGTATGCAACCTAATCTAGGTTTGACGGCCTAATCCCGACCAATATCCCGCTACCACTACCCGCTGGCATTTAAAAGTGGATCTTGTCCAATTTGCTTGAGAGACCACCTAATCCTGGTGTAGAGACCTAATCCTGGTCAATCTCACAAGGCTTACTTCTTAATGAAGAGATAAAACATGTTATGTGAATATATGATAATATTCATGGAACAAACAAGGCTAGGAAACCTTAGATGCTTATCTAGAATGACAATATAACAATTAATTCATTCATAGATATCAAGAGCTAAATGACATGTCATAAAGCTTAGCTAAACATAGATTAGGCAATCCTATGAAGCTATCAAAATACAACACTCAATCAATACATCACAATCAATCTCTATTTTGTATCTAGAATATATTCTAAAAGCATACAAATGATAAAAGAGATGACTTGTTAAGAAAGACACTAAAATTAGATGAAGTTAGAGAAGATCTTACCAAGCAAGATATGATGATGCAAACCTATGCATGGAAGCACTCTATGTGAGCATAGATGATGCAATATGAAGTTTGATGCAAAAAAGGAAATGCTTTGAGTGATTAAAGGTGAGTTCTTGATGATTTTTGTCTCTTCAAATGTGTTCTAAGAGAAAAATATGCTTTTGGAACTCTTGGGGCTGACCTAAAATAAAAGTGGGATATTTATAGGCTCTCAACAAAACTGCAGCATTTTGGACTTTCACGCAAGGTGGACTGCCGCTGTCGTCGACTGCCGCGGTTGGGTCCACCGCTATATAGAGAATGTATATCTGTCGCTAGTGTGCCCCGGTTGATCCAACCGCGGCACTTCTACCATGGTAGATAAAGGACATCTCTGTCGCTAGCATGCCGCGGTTATCCAACTGCAGCAAAAAAGGTCAATGCCTTCTCATGCAGTTTCTCATACAACGATTATGCAATAGGTGCAAATGTATGAGTAAAGTGAATGGATCTTAATGCCTAACATGATGCAAACAATTAAACATGCAAGAAGAGAGATTAATGAACATTAATGCACATAATATAAACACATACAACATACAACAAAAGACATATGCATGGATTGTGAATGTGTGCAACTATCTCTTCAAAGCAAGTAAGCACTTAGAAATTTACCTTTGAAGTGCTTGATCTCTTCAGGTCTTGAGCGGACCTTGGTTGTGCAAAACACCAACCATCAAATACCTAAGCTACCCTTACATCAAGCCCCAATATGTGGTTTGTCCACGAAATAAGCCAATCAATAAATGGGAATCCTTACACCGGGATATCCTAGGAAAGATTTTAAAGAAGGGGTACATCAATACATAATATCTACTCTGGATCCTTTCGAAGGAGCCCGGTTGGAGAAGTCTTTAAGGATCTCCTTCGCGCTTCCAGGTATAAAAATTTAATCTATTTTCTTTGTTTATGTATGTGCATTTTTCCTCTCCCTTTCTTACTATATTATCTTCTTCTTAATAGTCTCTGCTACCCCGCTGGGGACCGGTTCTCCTATTTCCTCTGGGACATGGGCATAAGGTGTAGATTTACCTCTTTCTACTTCTCCTGTTCCATCTCTTCCTCCTTCTCCCTCCAATACAGCCTAGGTCACAACTACTCAGCCTGACGCGGTACTTATCCCTTCTTTTACTTTTGCTAAACCTCCTGCCAATATCCCTTCACTTCTTTCTGCTTTTGCGGGATTACTTGTTAGAACTCCTGCTAGTCCCTCTACTCGTGCGCCGGGACGCCAATCCATAAGGTCAATGCTAGCTCAAGCTACCAAAGCCTGGGGCTCGTCAAAACAATCTCCGAGGAAGACCAGAAAGGTTGCTACTCTTCCTGCTGTGGGCACTTCTCCTAATTCTCCTTCAGCGGTATTGCCTTCCAAGGAGCAGCCTAGAATTTCAAAGAAGGAAGTTGCTTCTGTCTCTTATCTTACCGCTGATGTTCCTTCGGGATCGGGGTTAGGAGGTGATACCCACGACGAGGTGGTATTCCGGTTCAGAGCATCTTGCCCTGGAGAGAGCTTAATGAACATGGCAAAGCTTCCTACTGAAATTTTAGTGGCCAAAGGGGCTTCTGTATTGGCTGAGATAGCATTCTACTTTTCCTCTTGTTACTCTCCTCTCTTTTCTATAGATACTGAATTTTTTTCTTCTCGTAGGGTTTTAAATTTGCTTTGGCTGTAGAGAAATAGCTGCTGACTCTGAAGGAATCCTACATAAGGATTCAGGCCAAGCAGGAGGATACCCAGCAGGAGCTGGCTCAAGCCCAGCAGAGCATGGCCCCTCTACTCCAAGCTGCTAAAGTAGTTGAAGATGGTAGGCAGGCTGTCATGGTGGTGACCTAAAGCTATCTGTGCTGCCTGGATACCGAGACAGTCTGGTCCCTGCGTCGACGTGAGGAGAGGGAATGCTTGAAGAGGGAGAAGAGGCTGCTGTAGGATGAAAACCGTCTTTTAAGGGAGACAATGCAGAACTTGGAGGCCTATGAAGGTCCTTTCTTTGAAGATTGGTATTTCACTGCCAACTATGAGGTGGCCTTGAACTGGGATCGAGAATAAATCATGGCGAAGGCTTCCCAACTTGCGGGTGAGGATCAGGCTCAGGAAGATTCTCCACATGACGATGCCCATCCGGGTCGAAGGTCTAGCCTCCCTACTGGCACTCAGGAAGGACAAACACAGGACCCCGTGTCTTCTTCAAAAGTTATTCTAGTGGAGGAGGAAGAAGAAGAAGATGCAGCTGGAACTGGGGTTCCAGAAGTTGAGGCAGACAAGAGTGGTTTGGTAGCCGAGGGAGAGGAAAATGCTTCCGCTGGATCTATGGTTCCAGTAGTCGAGGAGACCCAGCCTGATACTACATCTGAGGTGACCAGGGAAGGAGCAGCCAGTTAGGGAGAAACCTTGGAGGAGGATGAGAAGGCCTTACTTGTCTTTCATATATATTTTTTATAGCCTTAAAAAGGGAGTTAGGCACCCCGTTAGTCTAATAAAGGATTTTTATTTGTTGAAACAAATTATATCTTGCTTTCTTTTCTGATTTAGAAAGAAATTAACTTAGGAAAATCTTAACTCAGGAAAAATCTAGACTCTGGAGAAATCTTGACTTGGGGGAAATCCTGCAGCTTTCGTACTTGTAAAGGAATGGAACTTAATTTGGATACCTGTTCCTTACCGGGATACTTGATAGCCATATAACAATCTTGTACCTTGTCATTGTAAACACCAACGGGATCTAGCAAGTGAACACGTCCCTTTCTTTAATTGGTTTTTAATGAGTATGTAGCAGTTTGAGGTCCTGGATACCCCAATTGATAATCAAGCTTGCTTCAGCTATAAGTGTCTTTGGAAGAAGCAAGCCATCAGGTACCTTGGTGAGATATCTTATTGCCTCAGTTATTCTGTTTCGATAGGCAGTTCAGATTTGCTTTAGAATCAGGCTTTTCGGAGGTGGGTATACCCCGACCGAAGTAGCTGAAGTGCCTATATGGTCATTTCTTCTTGGAAAGATAGAGAAGTAAGGTATCGGGTACCGAGTGAAGTATCCCGATTCTTATGATAGTCTGTCCTGGTAGGCAACTTAGTCCACTTTAGCACCAGGCTTTCTGGTGGAGGGTATACCCCGGCCAAGGCAGTAAGAGCGTCATAATGCTACTTTTTGGTCTTGAGGATGCTGTAGGCAACTAAGGCCGTGAGTCCAGATCCTTAGTCTGGTCTATCAGATCCTTCTTAGAGGAAGGTATACCTCGACCAAGGCAGCAAGAGCGCCCTAAGGCTATTTCTTGGTCTTGAGGATACGATGGGCAACTAAGGCCATGAGTCCGGGTCCTTAGTCTGATAATCCAGAATCTTCTTGGAGGAGGGTATACCCTGATTAAGGTAGCATGAGTGCCATAAGGCTATTTCCTAATCTTGAGGCGATTCAGTAATGGCGAAAATTATCTATCCTGGTAGGCAACTTAGGCCACTTTAGCACCAGGCTTCTTGGAGGAGGTTATACCGTGACCAAGGCAGTATGAGCGCCATAAGGCTATTTCCTGGTATTGAGGATGCGGTGGGCAACTATGGTCGTGAGTCTGGATCCTTAGTCTGGTGTATTAGATCCTTCTTGGAAGAGGTTATACCTTGACCAAAGCAGCATGATGAGTTACAGAAAAATTATGTAGGGGAGCTTGCAGGGTGACCATTGGAGAATCATGTAGGAGAGATAATTGACTTTATTGAATTTTTTCTAATAGTACAATATAAAATCTGGGTGTGTATTCCAGCTCGTGATCTTCCAGCTTGTAGGCGCCACCCCGAAGCATTGCTTTAATCAGGTATGGGCCTTCCCAGTTAGGGGCTAGTACTCCGTCGAACCTTTTCCATGTGCTCTAGGTCACTTTTCTGAAGACCAAGTCTCCTTATTTGAAACGGTAGATCCTCACTCCCTTATTGAAGTGTCATGCTATCTTACTCTAGTACACTGCTATTCTTTCGGTGATCCTGCTTTGTTTCTCCTCGAGTAGGTTCAAATTGGCTCTTAACTTAGCCTCATTAACTTCTGGTTCATAGTTTTGTATCCGGAAAGATATAAGCTTGTGTTTGATAGGCAAGACTGCTTCAGTTCCGAATACCAATGAGTACGGGGTCTCCCTTGTTGCTACCCTCTTAGTTGTCCTGTATGCCCATAGCATATTGGGTAATTCTTTAACCTATAACCCCTTCTTCTGTTGGAGCTTTTTCTTTAGCTGCTTCTTGATTTTCTTGTTGGTAGCTTCTACCGACATATTAGTTTGAGGGTGTGCCACTGATGCAAATCGGAGATCAATGTTCGATCTTCACATAATTTTCTGAAGTTGGCATTATCAAATTGCTTTCCCAGATCAGTTATGATGGCCATCGGGGTACCAAAACGGCAAACGATATTCTTTTTGACAAAACTGGTGGTCTTCTCTTCAGTTCTCCTGACAAGTGCCTTGGCTTACACCTAACGGGTGAAGTAGTCTATTGCTACTACTGCATGTTCAGCCTGGCCGGGTGTAGTAGGAAGCGGTCCGATTAGATCTAGTCCCTAAAGGGGTAAGGTGCACTGATCGTGGAGAGCCTCTCCAGGGGGAGGTGATAGTGGTTTGCTGTCTTTTGGCAAGCCTCACATGATTGTGCGAACTGTTTTGCATCTTGATGTACAGTCGACCAGAAGTAGCCCATTCTAAGTATCTGGTAGGCTAATGTCTCGCCTGCTGCATGATTACCACAGTCCCCTAAATGTACCCCGTCAAGTTCTCAGGTAGCATCATCTAGGTGAAGGCATCTAAGTAGGGGGAAGGATTTCCCTTTGCGGTAAAGGTATTCGTCTACAAGGCAGTACTGGATAGCGATTCTCTTCAGCTTGCGTGCTTGATCTGGATCTGCAGGGAAAGTGTCGCTTTGGAGGTAGTTCACTATTGGATCCATCCAACAATGGAATCGGTTGACTGGTAGGATGCCCACCCCCTTTGCTATGCTGAAACAGGGTATCAGTTGGAGGGGTACCTCTCTAGGTAAGGTATGCCTCTCACCTACTACGATCTTGGCTAGAACATCTACCCGGTGATTTTTCTCTCAGGCTATCTGTTCTATCATCATGCCTTTGAATCCCGACATTGCTTCTCGAACTTTAGCCAAATATGCTACCATATAGTCACATTTTCCTGGTACAACCCCAACACTTGGTTGACCACCAATTGGGAATCACTCTTGACTAGGAGGAAGTCGGCCCCTAAGGCTTCTGTTACTCCCAGTCCCGCTAGTAAGGCTTCATATTCTGCTTTGTTATTAGTAGCCCTGAACTCAAACCTGAAGTAGTGACTGCATTCAACCCCTTCTTAGTCTATCACAGTTGTTCCTGCTCCGCAACCTGAATGACTTGATGCCCCATCTGTGTATATAATCCATGGCTTGTTGTCTTTAGGCCAGTTTAGATCGGTTTGATTTGAACTGCGGTCGGGCTTGGTAATTAGGTCCGGATTTACGCTGAACTCCTTTACAAAGTCGGCTAAGGTCTGTTCTTTCATCGTGGACCTTGGCTTGTATTTGATGTTAAATTGGATGAGCTCTAGGGCCCATAGAACCAACCTACCTGATACATCCAGTCTCTGGAGGAATTGTCGTAAGGGCTGATCGGTGACTACCAAGATAGTGTGTGCTTAAAAATAGGGCCGGAGCTTTCTGGCTGTAGTTACTAAGGCATAGGCGAGCTTTTTCAGGAGGGTAAGTTTTTTTTAGACTTGGTGGAAGCACGGCTCACATAGTACATCGGTCTCTGTATTCCGTCATTGCATTCTTTCACTAAGGCCCCACTAGTGGCAGCTTCTAAGACGGCTAGGTAAAGTTAGAGCTCTTCTCCCATGAGGGGCTTGACCAGTAATGGGGGACTGGCCAAGTATTCCTTCAAGGCTTGGAAAGCCAACTCGCTTTATTCATCCCACTTTAGCTTTTTTCCCTGCTTGATAATCTTGAAGAACGAGAGGCACTTATCGGTGGAGCGAGATATGAATCGGTTCAATGCTGCTATTCATCCTGTCAATCCCTATGCCTGCTTGTGGGTTGTAGGAGACTTAAGGTCTAGGATGGCCTTGATCTTCTCGGGATTGGCCTCGATTCCTCTTTCGTGTACCATAAACCCCAGGAATTTTCCAGCCGCTACCCCGAAAGCACACTTTACGGGGTTCTGTCTCATCTGGTTCTTCCTAATTACTAGGAAGTTTGGGGTAAATATTCTGGGTGTTGCTCGGCCTCCAAAGATTTTGTAATCATGTCATTTATGTACACCTCCATGGATCTTCCTATCTGCTGCTTGAACAATTTATTCATTATACGCTGATATGTATCACCTACATTTTTAAGTCCGAATGGCATTACCTTATAGCAGTAAAAGCCTTGCCCTGTGATGAAGTTGGTCTTGTCTTGATCAAAGGGATGCATCATGATCTGATTGTATCCCGAGAAGGCATCCATGAAGCTTAGAAGATTATTTCCCGTGGTAGAATCGATGAGCTGGTTGATCTTAGGCAACGGGAAGCTATCTTTGGGGCAAGCCCGATTGAGATAGGTGTAGTCCACACACATTCGCCATTTTCCATTAGATTTGGTTACCATGACCATAATGGCGATCCCTTCGAGATATCGGGATTCCCTGATGAACCCAGCCTTTAGGAGTTTGTCCGCTTCTTCCTGGACTGCGGCGTTCCATTCGACGTTGAAGTGTCTACGTTTTTGTTTCATTGGTTTGACGGTTGCGTCTATTGCCAGCCTCTGAGTGGCCAATCTAAAAGGAATGTCGGGCATTTCTTATTGGGCCTAAGCAAAAATTTCACTGTATTATTTAAGGAACTTTATCAAGTCCTCCTTGACTTCGGGATCCAAACCCCCTTCAACTTTTACCACCTTAGTGAGATCTTCTCCCCTGATAGGTATTTCTTTTAATTGATCCGCGGGACGACCATTGGTCTAACCCCGTTCTTCATCCTCCTGCTCTCTATGACTATGTCTGGTACCTCTCTTTCTTCCATGTCATAATGACATCGTTTCGGTGTATCTGGGTTTACTTCACTGGCCACGTGTGAGCACTGTCTGGCAAGTGTGGCATGATTGGTGGATACCGTATAGTAATTGCACGCTGCATGTTGGTCCCCTCTGACTTCTCCCACTTTTGTTCCCACTGGAAACTTTAGGACGTTGTGATAGATGGATAGTACCCCCTAATCCCTGAAAGGAAAGGCCTACCCAGAATGGCATTGTAGGCAGACGGGGTATCTACCACGATGAACTTCGTCATCACGTTCTACTGAAGTGGAGCTTCTCCGACTATTACCGGTAGGATTTTGGATCCCATGGGCATTACAGAGTCCCCTGTGAGACCATACAAAAGCGAGGTGCAATTGTTATAGTAGGAATTCTTCAAGTTAAGTTGCTCATGAGCTCGCTTAAATAGGATGTCGACGCTGCTTCTTATATCGATCAAGACACGGTGAACCCGGCAGTTAGCAATCTGTACCGAGATTACCATGGGAACGTCATGTGGTTAGATTGTATTGTAAACATCTTCCTCTGTAAAGACAATCTTGGTAGAGCGTGATGGATCTCGGGGCCCACTACTGACCTTTAATATCTCATGACCTGCGTTGAGTTTGGGAATCTTTCTTGCGTGGTTCTTCCTAGAATTGTTAGAAGTTCTAGCCAATGTGGGGGCCTCCACTAATGGTATGAATCACCTGGATTTGCTGCATTAGATCCTTCTCCCCATCCCTTCTTTTATCTGCCTCCTCCTGTATCCCGCTTTGTACCCGTTTCCCCTCCTTGATGCTATCCCATGTCTGTTATAGAAATTTTGTCCGTAGGCCTCTCCTTACCAATCCTTCGATTTGATTGCGGAGGCTGTAGCATTCTGAGGTGTTGTGTCCGACATCCTCGTGGAAATTGCAATACATGTACTGGTTCCTCCAATCAGTTGGGACTTTCATTGGACCCGGCTTCCTAATTAGGCCTTTGTCCCGAATGGCGAGGTAGATGGTTTCTCTCGAAGCATTGAAGCGGGTGTAATGATTATATACATCTTCCTCCCTTGCTACCCGGATAACTTCTTTTAGAGGGGCCACCCTGGGAGCTGATCTCCTTAGAGGGGATCTTCTAGTCTGGTACCTTTCCTTTTACGAGGGAATAGGAGGTGGCCTGTAGGTTGACTAGTTTTGGGGCTGATTTTGGAATCTCTTAATTGGTATAGGCTTTGGAGCCTCCTTCTTAGGACGCGGGGCCAACCAGGCTTCAACATGTTCAACCTTGATCCGGAGTTGCTCTTTTATGTCTACGTGTTCTAAAGCTCAATTGTAGGCTTCCTGGTAAGTTTTTGGTAGATGTATAGCAAAAGAGTAGAATAGTCTGCTCACCCACAAGTTTCTTCAGAAATTAGCCAAGGTTTTTTTTTCATCGAATACTCCCATCTGGATCACTTCCTTATGGAATTTCTCCACATAAGACCTCAATGTTTCACCCCGTTCCTGGATCACATACTGAAGCAAAATAGGGTCCTTGGGATGAGGCTTGATTCTTTGAAACTGTGCATAGAAAGCTGTGGTGAGTTTAGAAAAAGAATCTACACTACCAGGTGGCAATTTCCAAAACCACGTTTTGGCACAATAAGTCAAGGTCGAGGGGAACATCTTGTATATGGTTGACCGTGTTGCATTCTGGACTTCCATCTGGTGAACAAAGTTTTCCAAGTGACTGATTGGATCTCCTGTATCGGGGTGGAAAATTCTTCTTTGGTCCTTTGCCATTTTTGGTGGTTAATAGAATCCAACTCTGTATGACTTAAACAGCGGGGTTTCAATGTAGCTTTAACCTATTTTCTAGGTGCCTAAGTAATTCACTTTTCTTGGAGCTTTTACTGCTTTGCTGGTGGATTCTAGAAAAGTCCTAAGAGGTTTAGACTTACTGGATCGTGGTAACAAAATGTCTAGGTGCCTTGATTGTCATTCTTGCCTTGTAGTTTATGTCATATTGAGTGAGCTCTAAAGCCCACAAGACCAGTCTGCCTGATACGTCTGGCCTTTAGAGGAATCGCCTGTGTGGTTGGTCTGTTACTACCGCGATTGTGTGGGCTTGAAAGTATGGTCGGAGCTTTCTAGCTGTAGTCACAAGTGCATAGGCGAGCTTTTCCAAAGAGGTATAATTCTTCTCATACTAGGTTAGAGCATGACTCACATAGTAAATCGACCTCTGAACCATGTCGACATAATCCTTCACTAGGGCTCCACTGGTAGCAGTTTTTGACACTGTTAAATAGAGTTGCAATTCATCCCCGGGTAGGGGCTTTACTATCAAAGGTAGGCTAGCTAAGTACTTCTTCAACAATGGAATGCTTGCTCACTGTCCTGGTCCCATTTCAGCTTCTTACTATGCTTAATGATTTTAAAGAAAGGTAAACACTTGTCAGTAGACCGGGATATGAAACGGTTCAAAGCCGTAATTCTGCCAGTCAATCCTTGGGCTTTCTAATGAGTAGTAGGGGATTCAAGATACATGATGGCCTTGATCTTTTCGGGGTTAGAATCAATTCCTCTCTCGTGTACCATGAAACCAAGAAACTTTCCTTCTACTACTCCAATGGCGCACTTGACTGGATTCAACCTCATCTGGTTCTCCCTTATTACCCGGAAGGTTTGGCGCAAATCCTTTAGATGCTGATCTGCTGCCTGAGACTTAGTAATCATGTCGTCTATGTACACATCCATGGATTTCCCTACTTGTTGGTTGACTAGATTGTTCACCGAGCATTGGTAGGTTGGTCTAGCGTTCTTAAGTTTGAATGGCCTCACCTTATATCAGTAGAGAACCTGTGCAGTGATGAAACTAGTTTTGTCCTGATCTGCGGGGTGCATCATGATCTAGTTTTACCCCCAGAAGGCGTCCATGAAACTCAGAAGCTTGTTGCTTACCATGGAATCAATCAATTTATCTATTTTAGGGAGAGGAAAACTATCCTTTAGGCAAGCCCGGTTGAGATCAGTGTAATCCACACACATACGCCACTGCTAGCCTTTGAGTAGTTAGGTTGAGAGGGATACCTGGCATTTCATCATGACTTCAAGCAAAAATGTCGTTATATTCTTTAAGGAGTCTTATCAGACTTCTCTTAACTACTTGATCTAATGCGTCGCCTATCTTTACAACCTTGGTTGGATCCCCGTTCCTGACTAGTATTTCTTCCAACTACTTAATGGGGTAGTTACCAGTCTGTCCCTGATCTACAACTTTCGCCTCTTCTATCATCACATCTGGTACCTCTTCTTCTTCTAAGTCATATTGATCCTACTCCTGTGTAACCTGGCCCGATTCACTGGTCACATGTGCACATTGCTTGGCGAGTGCAGCTGGATTGGCTGGTCACTATGTAACTTGGCTTGGTTCACTGCACACCGCATAACAGCTATGGGCTGGCAGCTGTCCTCATCTAACCTCTCTTACTCCTGTCCTTATTGGAAACTTCAGGACACTATGGTAAATGGATAGCACCCCTCTATTCCCTGACAAGAAAAGTCTTCCCAGAATCGTATTGTAGGCAGACAGTGTATCTACCACGATGAATTTTGTCATTATATTCTGTTGAAGTGGAGCTTCTCCGACTATCACTGGCTGGATTTTTGATCCCATTGGCATGACTAATTCCTCTGTGCATCCGTACAAAGGTCAGGTACAATTATTATAACATGAGTTCTTCAGGTTGAGTTGCTTATGAGCTCCATTAAATAGTATATCGACACTGCTCGCAGTGTTAATAAAGACGCGATGAACCAGGCAATTGGCGATCTGTACCGAAACTACCATGGGATCATCATGAGGTTGCACCGTGTTATAGACATCTTCCTCAGCGAAGATGATCTGGGTGGCATGGGATAAGTCTCGAGGCACCCTATTGACTTTGAGTATTTCTTTGCCGGTTGAGAATCTGGGAATCTTCCTGGTGTGGTTCTTTCTGGAGTTATTGGAGGTTCCAGCCAAGGTGCCCCCCCCCCCCCCCCACCACTAATGGTATGGATCACCTGGATCTGTTGCATTAGATCTTTTTCCTTGTCTCTCATTCTCTCTACAGCCCCCTTCATCTCATTATGTACCTGTTTTCCTTCCTTAATTCCATCTCGCACCTGTTGCAAAAATTCAACCAAAAGACCTCCTCTTACCGATGCTTCAATCCGGTTGTGGAGGCTATAACACTCCGATGTGTTATGCCCCACATCTTCGTGGAAGTAGCAATATTTAAAGTGATTCCTTTTGTCAGCTGGAGCTTTCATAGGGTCGGGCTTTCTAAGAAGACCTTTGTCACAGATGGCGAGGTATATGGTTTCTTGTGAGGCATTGAGAGGAGTGTAATGGTTGTACATCTCTTCCTCTCCATCTACCCGAGCTACTTCCCTCAAAAGTGGGGTCGCTCGATGAGGCGTCCTTCTGGCTGGATATAACTCCCAATATGGCGGGATATGAGGTGGCCGATAGGTTAATTTGTTTAGGGGTGGGATCTGAATCCTTTTAGCTAGTGTGGGCTTCTAGGCCTCCTTCTTGTGGCGCAGGGTTGATTGAGTTTTGTCATGCTTAACCTTAATCTGAAGTTGTTCATCTATATCTACTTGTTCCAAGGCCCTTTTATAGGCTTCCTAGTGACTCACAGGATCTTCGAATTCTGAGTATTTCTCAGCAGGCATCTTGAATTTAAGGGGTAACTTAGTTTCTCTGACTCTCCTAGAGAAATGTGCATTCATCTCCCATGAGGGGTTCTTCCGGGTTCCCTGGTGCTTTCTTTTCTTCAGCTCTGCCAGCTCTTTCGCCATTCTTAACATCTAATCCTCAAGGCGCTTGGGTCTTTTACTTTCAGATCGGGCTTCCGAACTCTTATCATATGAGGTCTCTGATTTGGCTGTTGTCTCCTTTCACTGTTCTCTATGGCGGTGTTTCCTTTTAGGACTCCTTCTGGATCCGGTACTCCCTTCAGCGTCTGGGTATGGATCTCTCGTTTTGCCTTCGCTCTAGTTGCCGGTTGATTCCTTTTGAGAGGTATCTCGATTGCCAACCTTACCAAACAGGGCCTTGGATCCTCTAGATTAATCGGGGCTGGTATTGGCGGTCCTAGCCTGTCAAACACAAGTATCCGGGTATCTGGTCCTGCGGCCCTAGGTATCTCTAAAGGTATCCCCTGGTGATCATTCAGAGGAGGATGGCTTCCACATAGACCGCTGCTTACTGCTCCAAGATAACCTGATTGGTCTCTCGTAAAGCTGAATCTTGAGGCACGGACCCTATGTTGGGTGAGAGGATCGGTGCCGAATTGTTGTTCCTTGATTCCCTACCTTACTTTTGAACTCTGTGGGTGTAGGCGAGGGACTGGTGTTCCGATGGATTGGGATTAGCTTGCGAGGATCTGAGTCTCATTTCGAAAAACTTCTGGGCAAAAGTAGGCTATTTTTGTAGATGGTTGGGAAGGCTATTTCCTACAGACAACGCCAAAAGTGTTAACCGAAAATTCTCACCGGGGTGAAAATTCCAATTAACAACTTTAAAAGGGACTAAGATCTCGATGGATCCTGGTCGGAGATCATGAATGGTGGGCACAACAAATAAGAAAGACAATATGATAAATAACATAGTTGCTTCTCCACCTCTTTTGTTTGAAAATCATACCTAGTACAAGTACAACTAAAAACTTCTATGGCTTTGGAGAAGGGAAAAGAACTGTTGGTGGTGGCTCTCTTATGCGTGTTGATAAGTAAAAAATCCCTTTTCCTTTCTTTTTCTCCCTCTACGGTGCATAACAATATGTTATATATATAGTGTTTCATCCTTCCCGAGTACTCTTCTTGATTGAGTTTCAATACCTAGAGATTTTCGGAGTATTAACCGGTAATCTCTGAAAATATCTCTACCTTTCTGTTGTGTCACCAACGATCCCTTGTTTGGTGGAGTCATGATAGAGTTGACTTTTCTTTCAAATAAGTTTCTCAACGGTGGGAAGGAATCCAACTCTGTATTGACTTAAACATTGGCGTTTCAATGTAACTTTAAACCTATTTTCTAGGTGCCTTAGTAATTCACTTTTCCTAGAGCTTTAGCCGCTTGGCTGGCGGATTCTGGAAAAGACCCAGAAGGTTTATACTTACTGGATCGTGGAACCAAAATTTCTAGGTGCCAGGATACCAATTGATGTTGTAGTGGGGTATCAAGGTGGTGTAACATCAGGGTGCCCAGGGCAGCCTGAGTCTTCAGAGCCGTGACCCTGACATGCTAGGGTATCGGGGTATTAGCTGTCCTTATAGCTAGATACCTTGAGAGCGTTGTATCGGGATACTGGATCCACCAAGTATATATCAATAAAATTCTAGCAATAAAATTGATTTTTGTTCTTCTGCTTATTTTTTTTGTCCTTATACTTCCAGAACATGATACTTTATGGGAGCAATATTAAATAGGAATAAAAAATAGGTATGAATAGAACAAAAAAGGTTCCTATGACCCGGTCTTCGTTTTATCATCCCGGGATCTTGGCACTCCCGACCCTAATCCGGATGGGCTGGTATTGCTCCGGGACACTCTTGTCGAGATCTTCTATTGATGGCAGCCGGATCCTGCATCCTAGTCCAGAATCGTGATGGAAAATTCTTCCTTGATCCCTTTGCCATTTTAGATGGTTAACATTAGGTGTTTGAATTTTTGAAGCATGCTAATCATGAACAAGCTTGGCCTAGGATGAGACCTAATCATGTCAAGAAACTATGGGTTAGGAAGGATTTGGTGGACCAAGTCCGAAATGAGTCTAGGGACCAATTTTGGTAGACAAGAAAAATAAAAATGAATGTTTGGTTGGCCCTTGTGATGAGCATCATGGTCTCAATTTGCATGATAGGATGTGATAGTGTGGACTCACACTTTTACGTTTTTATGCTTTAAATAAAATTGCTTGTGTTGTTTAAATTTTTGTTGTGTGCTTTTTGCTTTTTTTTTTAATATTATTTTCAAATAAGTGCTCTTATGTCTTTGTGAGTTCATTTTATGCTTATGTTGTGCTTGGTGATATTGGTGTATGAATCGGCCCAAAATTTGCTCAAAAAGTGTCCTGTAAGTGACTGTTGTGGTTATGTCGCTCTAACCATTCTACGAAAATAAGAGGGCGACAACCAATTTTGCATACAAGTGGGTTTGTTGTGGCAAAGAGTGACACTAAAGAGCGATAACATATCGGATACCTGTCGCAGTGGTGTCACCAAAATGTCACCCAATTCCCACAACAACAAAATGAATTACTTAGCCAAACAATGCTTTGGACTATCACAGTAGCAAAAGGTAACGATCAAGACCGCAACTTATGGCAAAAAGTGATAAAACAGTCGGTTAAAGAACATACGCGACACTTTCAAACACACACAAATCCTCTCAATTTTTCCTAACTCTCTCAAGGTGTGGCACGCATGAAACCGTCAAAATAGGTAATCTTACTCCCTAGTTCTTCAATTTTTCTATTCTCATGTGCTCTACATAGCATCAAGATATCCTAGGGGTTTTTTTGTGTTTGATTTGAAGTGATTAGTGCCTAGGATTGGATTTTGTGGCTATATTTGTGTTTATTATAGTGTTGGAGTATTTGTGGAGTGATTTGGGGTGACAGAGGAATGCTTGGATGTTGTGGCATTGCTAGAAAAGCGCTGTTGTGCTGCCAAATTTCTGTTGACAGTAGGCAATCCAAAATTGAAGCAAAATGGCTCATAAGATGAAGTTACCGAGTAAAGGTGGAAAGGGTAGTAAGACCCCCATAACGAAGAAGTTGAGTCAAGCGGCGCAGAAAAAGAAGACAATATGGGTTGAAAAGGGAATTAACTTGAAGGAGTTAGAGAACACTCCCATTCCGACGACAGTGAATGATAGGAGCTAGGGTGGATTGGTAGCTACGCCCCCTAAGTATAGTGAGAGACTCATTAAAGATTTTTGTACAGGGATGAACCTCGGGGAGTTCATGACAAGGGGTCCGGTTTTGGTTAGAGGGGTCCTCGTTCATATGAACGCGGTGGACATAAACATTTACTTTAGGACTACCCTATTAGATTTTGAAGAGATGCGTAAGCACATGATTGAGGGGGTCATCTCGAACCTGTTATATGTGAGAGGCTTAGTGGACTTTGCCAACTCATTAGTGATCACCCCGATGTTGTTTTGGATATCTAAAGGACATACTCTTAAGCAATATAACTTGAAGATTGAGTTAGCATTCTGGCATATTTTCATCATTTACTCACTTAGGCCTATTTCCAATAGGACTGCAATTCCATTTGAGGCAACCCAGATCTTACATTGTATCATGGAGGGGCAGCTTATCGATGTGGGGGTTTTAGTGAAGATAGAGATCTAAAAGGTGAGCTGCAATGAGTCAGAGTCAAACCTCCTCCCATTTCCTTGTTTGATTATCGAGATGACAGGTTGGCTGGTGTGCAATTATCTAGGGATACTCTAAATCCCCTTCTCCGGATTTGGGTTTTCCAGCATGGCTTCGCTTGTTAGGCAAGTAGTGTGGATTGATGATGCTTAGAGAGGCTGAGAGGCCACCTGTAGGAAGAGGAAGAGAGCAAGAAGATCAGAGGCTGGCACAAGTGCTGAGGTACAGTTTTATAGATTTATTGAGGATGATGAGCAATGAGAGTAGGTTGGTGAGGGTGATGAGCCCCCTGTCCTTGTATATGATGAGAGTCAGCCCATATGTTGATGGATTTTAGATGGTGTGCATCACATTTTGAGTGCCCAGGGCAATGATTTTGATGAGTTGCATTCAGATGGGAAGGATTTGGCCAAGAGGCAGAGGGCCATCGAAAAGAGGCAGGAAGAGATCCTAACTAGGCAGAGTACTTTGGAGGGTCTGATTAGGGATTTGATCAAGTGTAGTCTAGGGCATCACAAAGCTTCGTCAAGAGTTGAGACTTACTCCATATGTTAGGAGGCCGAGGAGGACAGCCGATCCAACCACCATACCTAGTTTCAGTGTCGACACAGAGATTCCACATGTTCCAGCCACAGTAGCAGGGCCTAATGCCTCCGATGCCCCAATGATTGCACTTGACGCTATCCTATAGACTGGACGGTCTGCCATTGAGGAGGCAGCTCAATTGGAGCTAGCCTTATCCCATTCACTCATCGATCAGGGAGTTCGCTCTATAGGAGGTCCTCCCGTGGATGAGGTAGCTGCCCGTAGGAGATTAGCATAGGAGCAGGCCTGGAGAGAGGCTGCAGCTAGAGAGGCATAGCTGAAGGACCCGAAAGGGAAGAGTAGGGTTGAGTCTGAGCAAGCTAAGTAGGAGTCCCGGTAGTTGCCACCACCACCATCATTTAAAGATTTTTGACATCACATGTGCATCATATGTTTACTTGGATATTTTTGAGCACTTTAGTTTTATTTTCAGTTTTCATTGTTGGATATTTCTTTGTCATTTCGTTTTTATCATTATTTCATCTCTCCCGTTTTATTTCAATTCTTTTTCTTGTTTTGATTTTGCATATCGTAAAGGTGTGATTTGGATTTTGGTAGTGGATTTAGGATATTTGTGCTTTATTGATGATTTTTGGATAATAGGAATGTTATGAATATAACATTCATGATTATGTATATTTTTAGATGATTTTTGGCATATTAGGATGAAAAGGCACTTTGCCGAATTTTTGGAAATACATGCATTCTTTTTTTTTTTTCGATTTGTTGGGGTTGCACCAATTGACAAATTTTTCCTCCCATGAACATTAAGGATAATGTCCAATTTAGGTTTAGGGGTACATTTGTGCAACACCACTTTGCTTGATTTTTAAAATTTGAGTTGAATTTTTCAAATTCTTACGATAATGCCATATTTGAGCATGCATTGCTTGTTGAGATTGTGTTTTACATGAGTAGTGAGGAATTGTGCATCTTTGCCATTGTTTAGTTTAGATTAACGTCATGCCATTTAGGGAGTCATTGAACAAAATGCGTTAATCTTTTTCTTGTAATGTTGAGTGAATTCTCAAATTTGCTTGAAGGCTAGGAATTAATAGTAGAGATTCTCGTGAGGATCACAAACACGGCCTTAAAAAACGTATTTTGAGTTGTCAATTTTTCACTTTTTAAACACTTACTCTCAAGCATTCATTCAAGCATGTATAGGTTTCATTTGCACTTAAATGTTGCTTGTCATAGAATATAATGGACTGCTTGTGTATGCTTTAATTTGCTTAGTGGACAAACCTTTAGAAATGATTTTAGGCAATGCATGTGAAAAAACACTAAATTGGCCTAAATACTTCCAACCAATCTAATGTGTGTGCTCCCAAGCCCCTTTGAAGCCAAACATGATTTAAGCTTTTCATTCATGAACCACATCTACATTAACCATATAGCATACATGATTGACTTACCTTGACCAAATGATTTGCTAAGGCTTAGGGTATGAATGTAAGCTTTTGTACTTGAAATTGTAAAGGCGTGTACCTAGGCAAGTAAATATGTGCAAAAGTTTGCAAAGCTTGAAAGCTTAAAAAGAAAAGCAAGTTTGAAAAGAAAAAGAAAAGCAAACAAATAGAAAGTGGAAAGAAAAAGAAGGAAAAGAGAACCAAGAATTAGGCACAATTGACTTAGAGAGAGAATTGAAAGTGGAATGAGCTACTCAAATGAAAAGATTATAGTAGAATGCACAAGTAAATTGAAAGTGTAAGCCTGGACGCCTTAAGTGTGAATTATATGTGTGAAGCAATTGAACTCATAATTAGAATATATGCCTTAGTGGAATCATTGGGTTCTTTGTTGTGCATTGTCCTATTCTTTGTCTCACCATTCACCTAAGGCCCCATTACAACCAAAAGAAAGACCTTCATGATCTTTAGGAATGTCCATTTCGTAAATTTTGGTTGATGCATGTTCTTTCCAATTCATGGCTTGTAATTCTATCCATGGGACTTAATTTTCAAAAATTATGTTTTCAAAGACATCATGTGCAATCAATTTGAATCTATGACATGAACTCATATTGCATATGTATTTCAAGTGAAACCTAGGAATGTGAGAGAAGAAAGGAGGGAATCTGGTGAGGATTAGATATCGAGGCGAATTACATTCTAAGCCGAATAACACTTTTGCTTTGAAGTTTTGGCATTTTGAATGTAAGGACACATTGCGTACAATCATATCTAGTGTGGCATTCTCTTAATCTTTACTTAACATTAACTTACATGTATAAGTCCTCACTAGTGGATCATTTTTTTAATCTCTTCATTTTGGTTTTGCATATTAATCATGACAAGTAAAACCTTGCTCGGATGAGTTAGAGCTTTATCGAAAACCTTTGAAATGTCTTGATACATGTATTTGGGGTTGATTTGTGATGCTTTTGCTCGAGACTAGTAAAAGATATGTTTAGGGGTATTTGATCGAACCAAATATGGTATGATTTTGGCCCTCATTCCCATCTTTTTATGTTTGATTCTCAGACATTTTCCCGTGTTTTAATGCCTTTAATCGAGTGTTTCAGGTTTATTTATGCCATAAGGGCATTTGTGAAGAAGAAGAGGAATTGAATGCAAAATGTGCAAAAAGTGTAGAAACAGGGCATTGTCGCACTTTGAAGGTGTCAACTTTGACACACAGTGACAGAGAGCAAATTGCAAGAAGAGTATTGTTGCGGTATCGTCATGGAGTTGACAGAGAAATTTAAATCCTGGAAATCAATCAGGTGTGCTGTCGCTATGATGTGTCATCATGAGACCATAAGACGACCACTCTCAAATTCCCATATCTCCTTGTCACCTTTCCAATGTCGCTGTGAGTGCCACTACGAAAAAGATCAAAATCACCGCGACAATTGAATCGATGAATCTGTAACCATCAACCGTGGTGATGTCACCGTAACAACAACGCACCGCGACACCCTGCCATATAAGCAATCTTGGCAATTATCAGTACAATTAAGAGGACCAGTATATATATTCTTCTTTTCCAACTTGATTGGGATCCAAGCATGTTTTCAAAGCATGAATTTACTAAGTTTTAGACATCACAGTCTCTTCCATTTTTCCCACATTCAACCTCATCCATTCTCTTATCTTTTACTACCTTTGCTATCCAAACCTCAACACTAAATCTTGATTACTTCACCTAACCATCCCTCTCTTCCCATTCTCTACATTCCAATACCTTTGTCACTCACCATTAGACACCCACCTATCTAGACAGATCCTCTTCCACCACTCTTTCCACTAGGAGCATCTAAAGAGAGGAAGGATCAAGCATTAAAGAATGAGGCCCAATGGTGATTTCCTTATCTATTACTTCCTTTCTATTTGATTATAACTATGTGTAACTAAACCCCTAATATAGGGGATAGATGTGAGGAACAATTGGTTGTGGGTATTTGCTTAAGCTATTGTATTTGAATCTCAATTTGTGTTTTATTAACTTAATATTTAGATCCTATTCATTATATGATCTGCATTGTCTAGTAGATCATACACTTGTGTGGGATAAATTATTGTGAAATCAATCTTGGATTGACACCCTTGATTGGTTAGGAACCTAATGAATATGATAGATTATTGGAGGGTACATCAACCACAATAATCTAAACCTTGATCTGTAACCAACCAATCCTACCTTGACCCCCTTTTCTTAATCGGTTAGCCATTTTGGTGGGAAAATGTTTAGGGTTCATAATTATAACCTAAACACATCTAAGAATACAAATGGTTAACTTATAAGAGATTGGTCTATTAAAGTGGCATAAAAAGCATTGCCCATATCCATTTGCAAATCCATCATTTCCCTAGCATCTATCTTAATTGTTTACATCCATTTCTCTTATCAAGATTGTTGAGCATTGTAAGATACTAGATTTGTGTTGGCTTCATTCCATTGCAAAACTCTTTTTATTCATAATGGTTAATTGCTTAAGTGGTTCTTGGTGAAAAGAAACTTCAAAGGAGAAAAGCAACTTCCCATGCAAATATCGTCTTTAAGAGGAAAATCACATATGTAAGTGCCTCTTTTTGATTGGCTTAATTTCGTTGACAAAACCATAATTGGGTTCAATCATGTAAGGGTAGCTTAGGATTGAAGAAATCCTCATCAAATGTTAAAGGAACTCATTGTGGGCATCAAGAGCTTCAAGGAAGGTAATCTACTTGATCTTGACTCTATTTGAAGAGATGTAGTTGCACACACTCACATTTCATGTTTCTTGTTGATTGCATCTTGCTTGTTTTGCCATAACATGCTTAGATTTAGATGCATTGCCAAGGGGTTTTTTGAGACCTTATTCGACAGGCACAGGCCGCATAACAGGCCAAAGATTTTTTGTGCCCTTGGCTTCAGTGATTAGAGACCGCAGAAAAGGCCGCCAAAAAGGGAACAGAGATGTCACTTAAATTCGGCGTCCTTGGTTTCGGTGATTAAGGGCCGCAGAACAGGCCGCCGAAAAGGGACCAGAGGTGTCACCTAAATTCGGCGCCTTTGTCGGTGACCAAGGCCGCAGAACCACCTTCATTAGCGCGTCTGTTAGTATTCGACGCCCTTGTTTTGCGGTCACCAGCCGCATATTTAAGGGCGCAGATCTGCCTTTTTGGCCACTTTTCCAAAACGACGTAGTTTCATCTACCATCTATAAATACATCTTGTTCTCTTCTTCTTCATTCTAATCACTCTCCCAACTGAAACCCTAGAGAGAGAATTCATTTTCTGGAGAGAGAAAGAGAGATTTCTTGAGAGAGAAAGCTTCATGAAAGCTTGATTGACTCTTCAAACCCAAAACCCATGCATCCATAACATCATCCATCATCATTTGAGCATGGGTCTTCATGGTTTCATGACTAGGTAAGCTAGAAATTCTTTGAATATCATTTATTGTTCTTCTTACTCTAGATTAGGTATTTATTGTTTGATTAAATGCCTAGACTCTATTTATTGCATATATTTATAAGCCTTGATAACATGATTGGGTTTGTTTGTGATAGCTTAATTGATTAGGTTGTTTTGCCTTAATAGCTAAGCCTTGAATATTCTTGTAAAATTGATTGTTGATTAGGTTGATAGATTAATGTTTATTTATCTAGTCAAACTCTATTGAATATTCATGTGCATTTATTTGACAATTATGTTGTTAGAAATTCTCTACAACTAATTGAGTTTACATGTATGGACATGTTGATATTGTTTGATAGTTAGGATTGTTTTGTGATTGATAACATCTAGCTAAGTCTATATGGTTTGCATTTAGACATTGTTGATTAGGACAATTGCATTTGTTAATTGCATGTTTTTAGTCCTTGCCATGATTAATTGAAAACTTGTGTTGAAATGGCTTTGTTTGGTGACAATTAGGTTGCTAGAGTCTCTTTGCACCTTATTGAGTATTCATGCATGTACATGTAGGCATTGTTGATAACTAGAGTGTTGATTTGCTTTATGACATCTAGTTAAGCATTTAGTGCAGCCTAGCATTATTTGCATTTTGAATATCATCACATATTCACATAGGTTGTTGATCTCTTCACAGAGAGTTAAGTCTTGTGACTACCGGTGTGTAGTGCTCAAGCAATTGGTCGAGTGTCACTGTAAAAGGCCCGCGGGGTAGATTATGAGTTGCTCATGCCAAGAGTAGCGTATCAAGGGATATCACTAAGGATTGAACTAAGAGAGGTGAGTGGTAGTGTCCATAACCTGAGGTTGTCTAGGGTGAGAGTCCGAGAATCAATTGAGGGTGTAAATTCCTTTTCATATAGTGGATTTCGTTGACCATGTGTGGTGCACATATCAGCCCGTGGTTTTTCCTTGTTGAAGGTTTCCACGTAAAAATCAAGTGTTCTTTAATTTTCGCATTCTACACTTGATTTATTTTGTTGTGTGTTTGGGTTTTTATATGTTAACATGGACTAATCGAAAAATTGGTAATAATCGATTAACAACCCATTCACCCCCCTCTAGGTTGTATTAGACGCACGCTATATTTATTTTCATCATACTTGGATGCAAAGGTATCAAGACACTTCTTTCTGTTGTAAGGCGTAAGCACACTCATACACAATTCATACATGTGTATCCCTACATCATTGTGCTACATTTTGTATAACAAATTCACACACTTATTAAAGTATGCTCATGTATTGGTCTCATATTGACAAACATTGTAGAATTGCATGTTCTAGAACTTTCCCGAGGAAATGGCATACTCTTGTGACTTTATGTTAATTAGTTTGTGTTTCCTTTCTTTTAGACATAAACATGATCTCATATGATTCCTTATTGAGTCTCATTCATTTCGGTTACTCACTTATTAGGTTTCGAGTACAAACTAGGAAGCTACGCTACTTTACATTCTCATACGTTGTGTTGTCTTTCTCATCATGTACCTAGTTGAATTATGAACCTTTTTATCAAAGTTTCATAGTCTTTCTTGTACATGAGGGAGTCATGGTTTGTAATCCAAAAATGAATTCAAATTCAGAGTTCGGAGGCCAGAGAACGATCGAAGAACGCTTGAGGAGTGCGAAAAAGGCGAATGGCCAAAGGCTATATTGGGCCAACTTCCAGTGAAGGCGCTTGAGGAGCGCGAGAGCCTCATGGGAAGGCCACCCCTCTGTCCTATGAGGCTCAAGCGCCTCTCACGGGGAGCTGAGGTGGCAATACCTCATTTGGTCGCATCTCTCTCTCTCCTCCATCTCATTTCCTTATTTTTAAATTGAAATCTCGAGCAAAAAATTACATAAATTTTGATTTCTTGATTTGATCATATCTCTCTCAAATCACATCTGAATTGAGTGATCCAAAAGCCAACATTGTTGGTCTCGAAGAGTTCCAGGTGTAACGGAATCATTTGATTTCAGTTCGTGGTTCATCTTTGTGTATGGTAATCATCTTCTCTACATTTTTCTTATGATCAACTTCATGGATCAACTTTATTGATTGATGAAAAATGTTTAGAATGTATTTGATTCCATTTTTAGACTTGTTTGATTGATTTTTGAGTTTTATCTTTGTGATCTTATTTGAACATCTTTTAGCTAAACTTGATTAACTTGAAATTGATTCTAGAAATGACTTTTATGATGTGCTTTTTAATCAAGGAACTAGGATTTTTGTGTGTGATTTTGAATATCCTAATCTCGTTCTTATTGATTCACATGCTTTGATTTCTAGATAACTTTGTGATTGAGTGTTGATAGCATATTCTAGTTATCTCTTGCATATTCATAGAGTTTGTGTGATCAACTTTCCCTATTTGATTGTGTTTGCATAGTTTGCATCACCTAGAACATTTTTCCTTGCAAATGGTTGAAGTCTCTTTCAAAATGAGTGAAGCTTTAGAGCAAGAAGACTTGGCTAGGACATGTGGTGTGGATTGTCAAGTGTGACGTCTTAGTTAGGATCAACGGGATCCGGATAACTAAGCGAGAAGTATTGTCTAAGATAAAGGGGATTCGGATGAAATCTTCCAAGAAACGTCAGCGTCTTGGATATGAAATTGCTTTCTAGAGGTGTAGGACACAACTCGGATAGGAAGTAGGCTAGGTGATTCATTAGGCCCGACGGTAGACTAGGAGTTGAAATCTTAGGGTGGATATCACGTGTTGATTGTCTTGAGTGTGTATCTCATTTTCCTCATAGTGAATTGCTTGCCAGTGGTTGTGATATCAACCCGTGGATGTTTCCTCTTAGGAGGTTTTACCAGGTAAAAATACTTGTGTCAAGTTTGGCTTTACGTTTTATTATCTTCCATATCTTGTATTGATTGCATCACTTGTGTATTGATTTCTGCTTGTGTTTAATAAAACAGTTCATTTGTTAGACACACTAAGTGTGCACATCATTGTTGTGTTTGAGAAAAAAGTGGAAGAATTTGGGCCTATACCTATTATCTCCCCCCCCCCCCCTTCCCCCTTCCCCCTTTCTAGGTATATATTACACTTTATTGCTTAAGGGAATTTCAGTTGGTATCAGAGCAGGTGTCTAGAAGCAATTAGATATATCCATATCTTAGTGATTGTGTTTTCTTTTGTTGTCTTTTTGTGAAAAATACATATTTTGTTGTTGTAGGTGATTTGATGTCGAAAGGTGTCTCTAGTGCTAAACCTCCACTCTTGAAGAGTGATAACTACTTCTTTTAGATAATTAGGATGAAAGCCTACATTAGATCCATCAATGAAAAAGCATGGATGAGTGTTGAGTTAGGTTATGAGTTACATGCCAAAAGGCTTAAAGATGGCACTATGATTTCGAAGCCTAGAGTCGAATGGATGGTCATTGATTTTGATAATGCTAAGTGGCATCATTGTGTTGTGATTGCTGTTTTTGGAGGAGTAGATAGTATTAAATTTATCTAAATCCAAAACCTTCAATCGGTAAAGGAATCATGGGATACTTTGCAAACTACCAATAAGGGTACGTTAGCGGTTCGAAGGTCTAGAGTACATATGCTTACTTCTCAATTTAAAAGTCTTGTTATGGATGAGAATGAGAAGTTAGTAGACTTCCAAACTAGACTCTTGAATATCACCAACCAAAGTCAAACTTTAGGAGAGCTATAACCATAAGAGATAATTAATTGGAAGATCTTGAGCTCCTTGCCTAAGAGATTTAATGCAAAGGTGACCGCAATTGAAAAAGCAAGAATGTCGATCTTATGAGATTTCATAAGCTTCTTGGGTCTCTATAAACATATGAGCTTGGGTTCAAGCTGAAGATTGAGGGTAAGGGAATAGCACTCAAAGTAACCAATGAGAAGAGTGATGATGATATGGCTAGTTGGTGAGAACTTTTAAGAAATTTCTAAAGAACACATGTTCTAAGTGAGAGGAAGTCAAGAAGAAGAACACTCTAAAATAAGTGATAGATTACAAGAGTAAATCTAAGAAAAAAGCTAATTCGATGCCATGAATGCAAAGAGATTAGATTTATCTCTACCAAACGTGCTAATAAGAAGAGAGAGTATAAGAAAGGCTTAGCAATATGGCTACTTGGAGTGATGTAAGTGTGAGTGATGTAGAAGAGGAAGAGGAGTCCTCGGATGAAGAAGAATACACTAGCAATTACATTGCTTTCCCGACTATATATGAAGGAAGATTTGAGGATAGTAGTGAAGACTCCTTAAGTAATGAGGAAAGTGGATACTCTTTGAGTAGCGAAGATAGTGAAGTCTCCTCCAAACATGAAGAGTTTGAAGCTTCCTCAAATCATAATGAAACAAGCTTCAATGACAAGATCCTTTAACAAAAGAATGAAGAGAACAATAAGTTGAAGTTGATCAATGCTAATTTGGTGGTGATAATTAAAGCTTTTGACAATGAAAAGAGAATGTCTTTGGAGAATGAACAAGCAAAGTGAAGTCATCAAGAATCATGAAAATACCATTGAAAAGTATTTTTCAAAGATAAAGGAAAGTGCTCAAAAGATAGATGATCTAATCGAAGACTTTGCTATGAAGTTGTTTGCTATAGAGGGAGAGATTAAGCAAAAAGTGAACTCTTTGACTATCGTGAAGTGAAAGGAGTGTGAGCTTAAAGATGAAGTTAAAACTCTCAAAGAGTCTATTAATGGCATGAAGATTGGAGCCATTAAGCTTGATGAAGTAATAAAGCTTAGAAAGTGTCATTGAGATATGAGTGGCTTGGGTTTTGTAGAAGAAGTTAATAAGACTCCTACAACCAAGAACAAGTCAAGAAAATCCAAGGCGAAGAAAGACTCAACTACCATTCCTTCGAATATCAAAGATAAAAGCAAGAAGAGCAATGGAACATCTCAACCAACTTCACAACCAAAGCATGCACACCCAAAAAGAAATTTTTCTAAATTCATTCCGGTTTTTCATTATTGTAATATGGTTGGTCACATTAGGCCTAAGTGTTATGAATATGTTAGGCAATGCAAAATAGGAAATGTGGAACATGATAAAAATGTGAAAAAGTTACCAATCATTCTCTTAAGCATGAGTTTAAGTCTAGAGCTAGACATAACATCTCTAAGTTTATCTCAGCTTGTCATTTTTGCTGTGTTGTAGGGCATATCAAACCTAATTGCTACAAGTATATTAGACAATGAGAACTAGGGAATGAGATGCATGCTAGTGAGGTGAAAAGACTTCCTTTGGTTGTTTCTAAACATGTTAGGGCATTAGAGACTATGCATGATGAACATGTTAATGCAAAGAAATCAACAAGGAAAGTTTGGGTTAAGAAGAATAATGTGCATACTTGTGAAATTGATAAATCTTCTTTGAAAATTTCTAAACATGACAGTAGCTTTGATACTTTGAGAAATGTACATATTGATCATATTCATGTGAAGAAACCTACTAAGAAGATTTGGATTGAAAAGAATGACATCCATGTTAATCAAAGAAATCAACAAGGAAAGTTTGGGTTAAGAAGAATAATGTGCATACTTGTGAAATTGATAAATCTTCTTTGAAAATTTCTATACATGATAGTAACTTTGACACTTTGAAAAATGTGCATATTGATCATATTCATGTGAAGAAACCTACTAAGAAGATTTGGATTGAAAAGAATGACTTGCATGTTAATGATAATGATGTTAAGAAAAATGTTGAGAAAAAGTTGGTAAAGAAGAGTGTTAACCATGATCATTTGAAAAGTCTTGATGAAATATTTGTGCGTGGTAACAATGATGAGGTTAATATGAGTGATTTTTTCATGAAGAAGATAGTCGATAATTTATCTTCTAGATTTCATATTGCCATGTGTAATGATTGTAGGGAAAAATAAACAAATAAAAGTGTTACACGCAGCGGAAGCGATACTAAAGACGATTTAGTGACTTTTAAAATTTTTCCTTTATGAACCTTAAACCCTTTTAATCAATAAACATGCATATATATCAACAAAAGTAAATTACCTCTTGTCGCGTGATCCGATTGACTTACGTCGATGGTAATCCGCAAGACCTTCAATCCGAGCACGAACGTGGATCACCTAGGAGCGTGGTCTCCCTTTCCTTTGAATTGCAAACCTGTGAATGGACCAAACAAATACTTTCTTTTCTTTGTTAGTCACAAAACAATCAAAAGAATGTCAAAATTATTCCGGTCACTTTTGAGTTCACAATCTTATGATCGAAACTCGCGTGAACCTAGATCGATATCGTATACACAAGCTTATTGATGTTTAAGCAATTGTATACTATCAAAGAATAATTTTTCACTCATTTTTGTCTCTCTAGAATAAAAACTCTCTTAGAATTAAGAAGAAGAAGAAAGAAAATAAAAACTCAAGCACCAATTAATTGATGTGGCCGAACCCTATAAGAACATATATATAGGTTGGCCGAATTTTTCTTCTTTTTCCTTTAGGGTTGCCGAATTCTATGTAGTATCTAATTAGGGTTGGCCGAATTTCATCATGTCACTTATATAGGGTGACTGAAATTCAACCCTAATTCTTTTTAACTTTATAGACTTCAAACCCTAATCCAACTCTTTTATTTTTATTCTTTGATTTGACTAAATAAAAAAAAGACTCCTTATTTGATTAAATAAATAATACTAATTTATTTATTTACTTATCAAACAAGTCTTTTACTTTTAGGAAAGATTTGTTTCTTTAATTAAACAATTAATCAATAAATCAATTAATTCTTATTTAATTAAAACAAATGAAACAAAATAATATTTTTAGGTCAAAACCTTAACCTAGCCGCCCCACTTATATATAAGATGGGCCTAATATTATTTTCCTATTTCATTTAATCCATTGGACTTTAAATAAAAAAGCCCACATGTGAACCAGACCCATTCTTACTAAAAGAAACAAGCCCACATGTCTTTCATCAATATATTAATATAATTGAGCAGCCCATTACTTAAATAATGTGCAAATTATATTCTTAATATATTAAATGCAATTCTAGATGGACCCTTAAATTGGTCCGGTAGAATATATCAAGTGATCCATGCAAGTCCGTGTGGATTGGGGATCTTGGCGGGCCATCTAAATTTAAGCTTCAATAGACATAACCTAATCACAATCAACAAATGATTCACTTAGGTCCGATCCATTAATTTTAACTCATTCCACTAAAGAGCTAAAACTGAACTCTTAAATAAAGATAGAAAAGGAAGATGCTCCTCATTCATACCCTAGACAATCATATTGGAGATAGTGTATCCTCGTGATTAATATCAGTAATCGCCAAGAGTTCATAGACCGCCTATAACTCTCCAAGTTACCATATTTACTCATATGACCACGTTTTGAACTTGGATATTTTGACTTGTCCAGAAGCCATGTTTTCAATAGACACTATTGAAAACTCAACGTTGAGATTTAATATCCAATTACCTCAAAACATCCATATGATGATATTATACTCTCATTTAATTAAATGGAGCCACGATGTCCATATCTATAAATGAAGTCCTCTATCGATTAACAAATGAATATCACCAAACTATCGAGGATAGACTATGCGATATAATCGTACTCATTGATAACTCAAATGATATCACTTGCAACCATAAGTCCATCATTTATCTCAGGATTAAGATAGACTCTCCGATTGTCCTGATAATGAAAAGACTATTATCTATTGACGGTTCTAGATAAAGCTTTTCATTGTGATCCAGTTCAATGCACCCAGTGCACTAGATCCTTTTGCTCGAAGACACTCCGATGATTTTAGACTCATCATATCTCATTTGATCCCACTCAAATGCTAGCAAAAGAATTCTACAACTTTAACAAGATAAAGGTGCCCAACCTTTAACTTAAGTTGTGAACAATATTCAAGACTAACTAAAGAATTGTGTCTGCCACATACATATCCAGATGTACGAACAATTCTTCTTTTCCCATAGTCTTTAGACCTTATGATTATTTACTTTGACAATTATAATACAAACTATAAATGCTATACGATTTGTTAAACCAGAAATCACTTTATTAATATGAAAAAGATTGTTAATTACAACATTACACTCTTGCTATTGAGCATAATCCTAACAATGATCATGATGTTGTTTGTGTTGGTTCACATAAGACCAATATAGTCAGAGGTGAGTGCTCTCATACATAATTGAGTAGCACATATGAGAATATTTTTGTTCTTGTTTGATAAGAGTTCTAAGTTTGATGTTTGACTAAGCTATTTGTAATATGCCTGGTCTAGTATTCAAACTTGGTGTCTCTAGTCAATACATGAACTTAATATTCTCATACTTTCACTATGATAGCCAAAATTTGTTGATTAACTTTAAAGAAGTTAAATTTTGAAATCTATATGCTGATTAATTTTGTTAAGACTTTTAGAGAAAGTCGTTTTTGCATACTTGCTTGAGTTAAAGTGTTTGGTCTTTATTCTCTTGTGATGACACACCAACAACTTGTTGTCATAAGGACAAACAAGCCAAGAGAACTCATAAAAAGAGTGGAGACCCTTCATTGGTGAACTTGCTAAGGTATTTCTCAATTCTAAAAGCTTTCTTTCTATTTCATCTTTTCAACTATATGTATGCATGATATTGTTGCACATAGATATTAGGCATCATTTTATTAGAGAACTAGTTGAACATTCTATTGTTACTCTAGAGCATATGTCTATTAAAAATCAACTTGTGGATTTGTTCACTAAGCTCTTGGACAAATAGAGGTTTAAAACTTTTCTAAGATCCATTGACTTGATTTGTGTTGATTAATATCTTTGTGTGATTGTGAGTAGCTTGATATGCACAAAAAAAAAATTTATTTCAATTGATATCGATATCTTTAAGAGTTATAAGAAATAATGATCTTAAACAAATATCTGTTATTGTTTTAGATCATGCACTTGGGCATGAAAATCTTATTTTTGAAAAGTGCAAAACTACTTCTCTTATATGTTTATATTTGACTAGTTAAGTTTGAAAATATATAGATTGTAGATGCATCAAGAAGCCTGTTGCTTAGTACATTATAGATGACCTATGGTTAGTATCACTTAGGTTTTTGGTTTGTCTTGGCATATATTCCATATCAAAGCAATGTTTTTATTGTATTGATTAGTGGTTTTAGGATTGTTGATTTGAAGCTTCAAGGAAAGAATTGGCCACATTTCATGCAAGATGGTGTTGTTCAAAGAGGAATGTGCTTCATTGCATAATAAAGGTAAAATAGACCTCATTCCTCTTGTAAGGCTAGGCACACACACATGGTATTCATTTGTGTCCCTGCATAGTTGAACAACATTTATTTAACATTTTCACACACTTGGCAATATATGCTCATGCATTAGATTTAAATGGATAATCATTGGAAAATGCATGTTTTAGGACTAAGTTTAGGAAACGGCATATGTGTGTGACTTGATGTCTATTTGTTTTAATTTTTTGGCTTAAACATGATCACTTATAATTCCTTATTGAGTCCCGGTCATTTTGGTTACTCATTCATTTGGTTTCGAGTCCAAACGATATAGCTATGCTACTTTGCATTCTCATTCGTTGAGTTGTCTTTGTCGTCGTTTTCTGAGATGAATTTTCAACCTGTTTGCAAAGTTTTATAATCATCGTTATGTGTGAGGGAGTCATGATTCCTAATCCGAAGACGGATTCCAAATCGGAGTTCGGAGGCCTGAATAAAGTCGAAGAATGCAACGGAGCGTGAGAGGAGCAAGCAAGGCCAACGGCCAAGCTTGGTTGCCACATGTGAGCCAAGTGTGCCACACGGCCAACATGGCCCTCTGCCCACGTGTGCCACACGCGGCCCACACTTAGTGCTGATGTGGCACATACTGGTTGGCTGATTTCTTTCCCTCTCTCTCTCTCTCTCTCTCTCTCTCTCTTCATTTTAAATTCCTCCATTCTCTCCCATTTTCATAAAAGAAGAAAAATTAGAATTTCTCATGTACATAATTTTCTTTCACCTTCCAAACACCATAACTTTCTCATAAAAATTCGGAATTGAGTGATTCAAGTTGGAGATTATTTTTAATCAAGTCATTAAACTTTCCAAGTGGTCTTGTAGCTGGTTGATCGATTTTCTTAGCGGTTCTACATAGAAAACGAACCAGCTCGTGATTGTTAGGTAGTTATCAAATCTTTGAGATTTCTTCTTTTATAACCTCAAATTTTCTTAGGATTTCTTCTTCTATATGTATGTATATGTATGGTGAATGCTATTGTGAGAGATAGCTTCATAATCAAACCTAATCAAAAGTCTAATTATAGACATATGTGAACTAGTTTCTTTGATTCTATGATTTTCACATGTTTCAGAGTTGTATTGTGATTAGTTTGATATCTAAGGTTGTTTGAAACTTGATTGAATCATTTTGATGATAAATGGCCTTGAATTTTGTTTTGATCCTATGATTGATGTAATCTAGGATTATTGTATGTGTATATGTTTTTAGAGAAATTTAGGATTTAATTGAGTTATCATTTTATTCTTGCTCTAAATCTTTGGCTAGAATATTCTTTGAATATATTTTATGATTTTAGCATTTTTATGTATGTTTGTAACATCTTGAATATGTGCTTCATGATTATGATTTATTCAAGTGTTATTTGTGTGAATGAAAACTAGGAGCTAATTGTGTTAGGTGTTTTTCACATGCTCTAGGTTTAATTCATATTTTGCATCTAGACTTTATTACTTGTGTTTTCACATGTTTAAGTCTAGTTGTTCTATGGAATGTATTGATCACATGTTCTATGTTGTATTGCTTGTTTGCATCATTTTCATTCACATAATCACACTAGATAGTCCTTGTAAAAGGCATGAAGTCTTGACTAGGACAATGCGTCCGGGAAGTCAAGCAAGGAAGACTTGGTTAGGACAATGCATTTGGATCACTGAGCAAGGAAACTTAACTAAAGCCATGAGGACTTGGATAGTTAAGCAAGAAGTTATTGCTAGGATTGGGAAGGTCCGGATAGCTATGCAAGGGAGGCTCTCTAGAGGCATGAGTGCCTTGGATAGAGAGTTGGCTACATTATTAGTGGACCTAGGTGTATGGATAGATATAGACTCCAATAGAGCAGGGTACATAGGATATGTATGCACTCTTGAGGAATTTCGAAACTTCCATCAATGCTGGTTTGGTATATTTTCCAATATATAGTGGCTCCACATCATTGAGGAATTTCATACTTTCCAATAGGGTTGGGTAGACATAGACTCCACTAGGTAGGTGATCTAGGATTGGTAGCTTTGTGGAATTTCTAATTTACCATTCAATATATATAATACCCAATAGTTGTAGTTCAACCCGTGGATGTTTCCTCCTTAAAGGTTTAACCATGTTAAAAAATCCCATTTGTTAATTCTTCCTATCTCTCTTTATTACTTGTATATATATGTTTGCTCTTAATCTTGTAGTACATTCATCACTTGTGAAGTTTTGGAATCAAGATTTGTTAAGTGTGATTTGTAAAGCAATACATATTCTATCATTCTTATAATCTTTATTCTTTTTTATATTGTTACTTTGATGTATAGCTATATTTGTTAACACTTGTAATTCCTTGAACAATATAATAGTACAAGTATTCTTTGTTGTTGAGATTTTTGTGTTTTATATCTCATGCAACTCCTTATATATGTAGACATTACCTAAATGATCACATGATTATGTTGTCTATGTATGGATGGTTTGGATTATATGTTGTATGTATAGCTACCTTGAGGGACAAACAAATGTTTGTTTCAAGGGATTGAAAAAAGGTGTAAAAACCTATTCACCCCCCCCCCCCCCCCTCTCGGTATGCTTTAAGCAATTTAACTATGTTTGTATTGTTTCAGTATCCATTTTGCTTCGGCAACTACATAGAACTAAACGAGAATCTTCATGTAAAGGGCTACACATCTTGGTTGTGCAGCCACCCAGTGTAGGAAAGGACTACATCATTATGATGACTGAAAGCTGCCATGAAGTGTATATGTTTATGTTAGAAAAATAAAATAAGTGTTGAAAATAATCATTTATAAAAAATAAAAATAAAAATTCTTTGATTCAAAGCCTAAAAGAAATGAAAAATAAAAGGCTTAATGAAGTATAGTTGAAGATTGTGAAATGTTCAGATTGTAAAATAGAAATGAGTAAATGAGTCACATGCACACACACGCTCATATGTTGAAATCTATTATCTTTAAAGCAAAAACCTGGATGATAATTGGTTTGAGCTAGATTGGAAATACTTTAGTTGGATAGATGTGGATATAGTTTGCATGTTGATATCACAATTACTCAATTTGTATATGCTAGAAGCATTCTCTCACACACACATACATATTTTGCTTATATTGCTTGATTCATTAGCAAGTGAGAATATTTTTGAGAGATTAATGAAAATATGTGGTTCTCTCTTTGACCTTGAAAAGTGATGATATATTCTCTCTTATTGCTTGAAATGTGTGGTTGTGTGATTCCCTTGTGACCAAGTCTACTTGGTGATCAAATTGTGGAACATATATTAAGGGGGAGCTTGGTTTATCCAACTTTGCTTTCTATACTACTTATTTACTTAATATCTCGTTCTTTATCTCTTGTGACCTCTGTCTATTCCTTGACAAAAATGGGGAGAAATATATACCCCACCATGTATGGAGAAATGTTACAAATGTTTAAGAAGTGTACCTTTTTATGCTTTAATGGAGAATTCTTGTCTTAAGGGGGAGAATAAAAGAATTCTTTCTTGATAATGTTAAGGATCTTAGGAAGAGCTTTAATGTGAACATTTATTTGCTTAAGATATTGCATTTTGTTTGAGATAAGGGAAGTTGTTGTTTGTTTATGTGAAAATATCTCACCATTCTTCTTTAGAGAAGATCTCTTGTTTGGTTTGCTATTTTTCTTATAGGTACTTTGATGATCAAAGAGAGATTCTTGAAGACTTATGAAGACATGAAGGTATTTTAGTCTAGGGATCTTTTTGTAATGTAGGGATGAGAGTATGCAATCAACTAAGGTTTATACGAGTGAACATTCTATGGTGAGAATTAGGTTTTATCATGGAATAACCAAATGGGAAGATTGTAAGATCCTAGATTTGTGTTGGCTTGATTCCATTGCAAAACTCTTTTTATTTATAATGGTTAGTCACTTAGGTGGTTCTTGGTGAAAAGAAGCTTCGAAGGAGAAAAGCAACTTCTCATACAAATATCGTCTTCAAGAGAAAAAACGCATACTTGGATGCTAAGGTATCAAGACACTTCTTTCTCTTGAAAGGCGTAAGCTCGCACATACACACACAATTCATACATATGTGTCCCTGTATCGTTGTGCTACATTTGGTATAACATATTCACACATTTATTGAAGTATGCTAATGTATTAGTCTGACTACCTCTAGGAAATGGCATACTTGTGTGACTTTGTGTTTATTAGTTTGTGTTTTTGTTGTTTTCAACTTAAACATGATCTCATATGATTCCTTATTGAGTTCCGGTCATTTCGATTGCGCACTCATTAGGTTTCGAGTCCAAACTAGAAAGCTACGCCACTTTACGTTCTCTTACGGTGTGTTGTCTTCATCATCATGTACCAAGTCATATTCTCAACCTTTTATCAAAGTTTCATAGTCTTCCTTGTGTGTGAGGGAGTCACGGTTCATAATCCAAAATTGGATTCGAATTCAAAGTTCGGAGGCTGGAGCGGTAGAAAAGCGCGAGAGGAGCCCGAAAGAGGCAAATGGCCAAAGCCCATTTTGTGCCACCTTCCCGTGAGGGCGCGAGAGCTTCATAGGAAGGCCACATCTCTGCCCTGTGAAGCTCATGTGCCTCTCACAAGGAGCTAAGGTGGCAATACCTCATTTGGTGGCCGGCTCTCTTTCTCTCTCCTTCATTTCATTTCTCTCCATTTAAATTGAAATCTCGAGCAAAAAATTTCGTAACTTTTGATTTCTTGTTTTGATCATATTTCTCTCAAATCAACTCCAAATTGAGTGATCCAAGAGCCAAAATTGTTTGTCTTAAAGGTAGGAACAAGTCCCAAGCATTTGATTTTAGTTCGTGGTTCATCTTTATGTATGGTAATCATCTTCTCTACATTTTTCTTATGATCAACTTCATAATCTACTTTATCGATTGATGAAAAATCTTTAAAATGTCTTTGATTTCATTTTTAGACTTGTTTGATTGATTTTTTAGTTTTAGCTTTGTGATCTTATTTGCACATCTTTTAGCTAAACTTGATTAACTTGACATTGATTCTAGAAATGACATGTATGATTTGCTTCATGATGATTTCTAGGTTTAATTTCATAATCTAAGAACTAGGATTTTTGTGTTTTGTTTTGAATATCCTAATCTAGTTCTCATTGATTCACATTCTTTGATTTCTAGATAACTTTGTGATTGAGTGTTGATAGCATATTCTAGTTAGCTCTTGCATGTTCATAGAGTTTGTGTGATCAACTTTCTCTATTTGATTGTGTTCGCATAATTTACATCACCTAGATCATTTTGCCATGAAAAAGGTTAAAGTCGCTTTAAAAGTGAGTGAAGCTTTGTTTAGAGCAAGAAGACTTGGCTAGGACATGTGATTCGAATAGTAAAGTGTGAAGCCTTAGTTAGGATCAAGGGGATCCGGATAGACAAGCATGAAATCTTCCAAGAGACGTGAGTATCTTGGATAAGAAGTTGCTTTCTAGAGGTGTAGGGCACATCTCGGTCAGGAAGTAGGCTAGGTGATTCACTAGACTCGAGAGTAGACTAGGAGTTGATAGCTTAGGGTGGATATCATCTGTTGATTGCCTCGAGTGTGTATCTCCTTTTCGTCATAGTGAATTGCTTGCCGTGATTGTGGTATCAACATGTGGACGTTTCCTCTTAGGAGGTTTTACCACGTAAAAATACTTTTGTCAAGTTTCGCTTTACATTATTTTTTTCCATATCTTGTATTGATTGCATCACTTGTGTATTGATTTCCCTTGTGTTTATTACACACCAAGTGTGAACATCATTGTTGTGTTTGAGAAAAAATAATTTGGAAGAATTTGGCCTTATACCTATTCACCCGACCCTACCCCCCAGGTATATTTTACACTATATTGTTTAATAGAATTTCAAGCATTTTATTTATCCTATCACATTTTGTATGTTTATTTTACTTGCATTTTTGGTGGTTTATCAAACCACAAAACTATCCATTTACAATGGTTTATTTTATTGCATTATAAATAAGTCAATCAATCTAACGTATTACTTCGATTCCCTGTGGAATAAATCTTTACTTACCATTTGCTAAGAATTTACATCCCAAGAGGATTCCTAAGTGGTTCACATAAATATTGTTTTAAAGAGTATAAAACAACCTCATCAGTGGCATCTTTTTTTTTTTTTCAAAAGTCACTCTTGTATCGGATAAGCTCTATTACTTCAAAAATAATAATAATAATACTGCTATTAATGCTCTATTAAGTAAGGTTGATGATGGAACTATGGTTGGCAATAAGGCGGGTTCGGGGCGGGGTGGCCTTCCCCGCACCCCACCCCATTTATTTTTTAAAAACTCATCCCCTCATAAAACCCCACCATAGATAAAGCGGATTGGGGCGGGGTGGGGTACAACAGGGAGTGCTTTCCCCATCCCCACCCATTTACCCCATTTATAATTTTTTATTATTATTCAAATCATAAATATTTAATATTTGAATATGATATAATATATAAAGTAGTAAATAATTCAAAGAAACTATTAAAAAAACATCTCATAAACATAATTCTCACAAGTAAATTCAATCATTTTCAAAAATAAACATAAAGTATGAAGTCAAAATGTTCGAAAATCGTAACGCTAATCATCTAATAGTTGTATTTTTATTCTCTAGTTCTCTCTTCTTTAGTTTGTTTCCACCTCATGTTGTTCTGGCATGTTTACACAATTATCTCTTGATAACACCAGTATTGGGTCTTCACTTTCAAGTGTATCTGTAGAAATATTTGTGCCTACCTAAAGTAGTGATTAACGAATTAAATTTAATTTTAGAGTTGAGAATTATTAAAGTAATAAACTTGAAAAAAAAAAAAACTGATGTTATTAACTTTTAATTTTAGAAGTTATTTTAGAAAGAAACTTACTGTTTGTCCTCTTATGTTTGAGGTTGAAGCATAAACGGTGAACTTCGAGTGGTTTGAGGATTAGAGACTTACACTATGTTTGGTTTGATGGAAAGGAAAGGAAAGGAAAGGAAAGGAAATGATAGTGATTTTAATAATTGTTGTTTGGATGGTTTATGAGTGGAAAGGAAAGGAAAGGATAGTGGTTTTATTTTATTTACGAAAATATTCTTATTTTAACAATATGAATACAAACAATATATAGGGTTATTTTTGGGATTTTGAAAAACTTATTAATGATGGAATTGATTTCCTTTCCTTTCCTTCCATTTCCTCCCAAATTTGGATGGAAACCAAAGTGTTTAAAATATAAAGTCTCATTTCCTTTCGTTTCCTTCCATTTCCTTTCCTTTCCCTCTCATTTAACCATCCAAACAACAAATTAGAAATCCCTCCAAATCCTTTCCAATCCTTTCCTTTCCTTTCCTTTCTCTCTAATTCCTTCAAACCAAACATAGTGTCAGAGTTAATGTTAGTGGCTAGGGTTTTTTAATAGTATTTTGTTTTGTCACTTTATGTTAAGTAACGGTAAAGAAATGTAAAGTTAGGGTTAATGTATTTATATATATATATATACATTTCTTTTTTTTAGATATATTTATTTTCTTTTAAACTACGTAGTTTAACTAAGTATTATTTTAAGCGGGGTGGGGAGTATAAAACTCATTCCCGCCTCATACACATTGCGGGTTAGACTATTTATCCTCATCCTCGTTCCATCCCCACTAAATTGAAACCCATCCCCACTCCAAAAGTGCGGGTCCCAACTGAGCCCCGTCCCCACAGGGAATTTTGCCATCCCTATATGGAACGAGAAGGAAAATTTAACAATTCAAATTATTGCATAGTACAATTGATAATGGAAAGTCAAGTGAATGTGAAGAAAATTTGGCAATTCAAAATATTGTTGTGATTTGTAAATGATGATAATTCCATTATCGATTCTCAAGATTTTAGTAATCTTTATACTGACAATAATAACCTTATGATTCATGGCCCTGAATCATCCCCAACAGTCACTCAAACCTCTAAAATCCAACAGTTTCTAAATGATAAAGTTATCATCCCTAAAGAAGATCAAAGTATTAATGTACCAAATGCAGCTTCTTTCTCCCATCAATTAAAAGATGGATGGCTAACCATTTTTTGATAGACACAAAGAGGACATAAGCTGGCCTCTGTTGATTGTAACCTAGGGATGCAGTGGCAAATGCTGCCTCCACAAACTGGACTTCAAATTTTAGGGTTAGGGTTTGATGAAATTAGAGATTTTTTGGGTGAGTATAGTATTTTTGTTATAATTAACATTAGGTTATTTTAGAAATTTATTGTCAAATTAATAATTATGACTTGATGTAGAAATGAAAAGTAAAAAAATTCAACTTTTTATTTTAAGATTTTTTTTAACTTAAGGGGTGTATTGAATCTAGAATTCATTGGAGTTTGATGGATTTGTTTTAAGTGATGGATTTTGGTGAAATTCACAAATCTCATAGACTTCATATAGATTTTATAAGATTTATGTAAAGAGTTGGTTGGACTTTTACACAGAGTTGTATGGAATTGGATGGATTTGTCTTGAAAAAAGGGATACCAATAGCTGAGAAAATTGAGAGATTATTTGATGAGGGAAAGAAATCTTTTGAAATCCATGGGTATGTGAAAATAATTAAAAACAAAAGGGTGAGTGAAGGCTTTATCTTTCATTGCTTTTTTAGAGTGTACTTATACATATTGTATATACATGATTGAAGGGATTTACATGGAGAAATAATAAAAGCTAATAGCCTAAACTGAAGGAAGATTAGTTGACTAATGAGTTGCATGATTGTATAAATTGATTCCATGCTCTGTGTCTTGATTTGCTAGATCAATGGGATTGTTTCCATGCTTGTCATGGACTTCTTGATTAGCTTGATCACAAGGATTGTTTCCCTTAACATGGCCCCTCAAACCGGCATGTGTTGAAGGGAAGACACTCAGTTTTTCCTAGAAAAATTGAAAGGCAGCTTTGATGAGAGGCTTTGTGAAGATATTTGTTGGTTGAACTGAGGTAGGAACATATCGAGTAACAAGCTATCCCATGGCAACTTTTTCATGAACAAGGTGATAGTCAAGTTCAATGTGCTTTGAACGAGCATGAAACACGGGATTTACAGACATATGGAGTGCACTTACATTGTCACAAAATAATTTAGGATGCCGAGGAAGAGAAACACCGATGTCGCGAAGTAGAAAACTTAGCTGAGTAAGCTCTGCGATTGTCAAGGCCATATATTGATACTCAGCCTCTGAACTAGATCAAGAAATCATCGGCTGTTTCTTGGAACACCACGAAATACAATTTTCCCCAAAAAATACATAGAAGCCAGTAGTGCTTCTCCGAGTAGTAAGGCAGCTTGCCCAATCCGAGTCACTGAAAGCATAAAGAGAATTTGGAATTTCATAAATATATCGTAGGCCAAAGTCTTATGTACCTTTTAAGTATCGTAAAATACGTTTTATTGCCTTAAAATGAATTAAAGTGGGATTGGAGAAAAACTGACAAACTCGATTGATCGTATGAACAATATCTAGACAAGTAAATGTGAGATACTGTAAAGCGCCCACAATACTACGGTAGAGAGTGGCATTTGTAGATATATTATCAACAGACGTTGGTTTGTCATTGATAGTCAGTGGTGTTGCAAAGGGAGCACTATCCAGCATCTTTGTTTTGTGAAGTAAATCATTAATATATTTTTTATTACCGAGAAACACACCACCTGGAAAATATTTTATTTCCACACCAAGAAAATAATGACGAGACCTAAGGTCTTTGATAGTAAACTCTTAGACTAGTTCTTGAATAAGAAGTTGGAGAAAAGCATCATTATTCCCTGTAAGAAGGATATCATCCACGTAAATGAGTAGGATGGCGGTAATTTCGTTTGTTTGATAAACAAACAAGAAGAGTCGGACTTACTGCAATAAAATCCAACTGAATAAGATATTGAGAAAGGGGATCAAACTATGCATGTGGGGCTTGTTTTAGTCTGTAGACAGATATTTTTTTAAGAGGCATAAGTAATTAGATTTGCTTTCATCTACAAAGCTCGTGGGTTGTTCCATGTAAACAGTTTATTTGAGGTTTCCATGAAGGAAAGCGTTCTTCACATTGAGTTGTTGCATCTTCCAATTGAAAGAGAGAGATATAACAATAACTAAACGAATCGTAGTTGGTTTAACAATGGGACTAAACGTTTCAACGTAGTCAAGGCCCGATACTTAAGTAAACCCCTTACCAACTAACCTTGCTTCGAACCGATCGATGCTACCATTTTTTTTTTTTTGTAAACCCATTTCGACCCCACAACGTTGACATCAGATGGACGTGGAACAAGTTGCCACATATTGTTATCTTTTAGGGCTTGTAATTCATCACGCATGGCTTCTATCCACCGTAGATCTTTTATGGCAGTCTTCACAGTTTTTGGTTCTTCTGGTAGTTTTGTTGACATTGCTTTTGTGGCAAGAGTGGTATAATCTTTCAAATAGTAAGGTTGTTTTCGAATCTATGTTGGCCGATTGATAGAGAGTGTTTTCAAATTTAAAGAATTTGTCTGATTTGCTACCTTGAATCAAGGAATGAAGATTCACTTAAATCATATGCAGTTGACTCAATTGATGAGGTGCTTGGCTGATCTTGATTCTCAGTTATTAGAAAATCAAAATTTTGATTAGGTCCACCATCAATTTGAACTAATGGAGAGTGTGTTGGTGAAGATCGAGGAGTGTTGATATTTTTCCAATTTTTGTTGATGATCTAGTCCACCAAAAGTTTGAGCTAATTGTAAGTCTGGTTGAGAAGATTGAGGAGTGATGAAATTATCCAAGTTCGGCACAGCAGAGTCAACTATAGTAGGTTGATTGTTTGGAGTACCTTGCAAGAATCCTGCAGTAAGATCATTATTACAACAAGATAAAAAAGGAAATTTTGAATTTTCATCACCATCCTTGTTCTGAGACACCAAATCTTTTGATGATTCCACCCATTCATAAACTTGTGGAAATTCTGTAAAAACATAATATGGAGATTTTCTTTCCAATCTTGAAGGTTTAAAAGGAAAACATCCTTATCAAATACCACGTGGCAAGAGATGTATATTGTTGTATGTATATATTCGGCCAAAAGACACGCCAGCAGAATAGGCAGGAACCCAGAAGAATAATTTCACGTCACTTGTCAACTAGTCAACGAAGGAAGCGTTGACTGCTTGCCCCATCATCTAGCCATGTCACCAAGATTAGTAGAAACCAAAGGTGTATTCACCAAGTAGCTCAACCTAAAGAAAGCAAGGATCGTACTTGCCGAAGACCTTTACTAGGCCAAGACCTACTTGGCTAATACGAGAAAAGTAATCTTAATCAAGTAAACCTCATCGAGTAAGGACTCGTCCAGGTACAGGGTTTCAAGAGTTGAACTCCGATAAGAAAATATCCATATTTTCCCTCAAGAGAAATCCAAATAGGAAAGGATTGAAAGTATCCGGAAAGATAGACATTAAATAGGAAACAAGTCCTAATCGGTCTACAATATCATAATCCTAAAACAATTCTATTTGCCAAGTCCATCACCAACACGGCAATAGCGAGAAGAAACCCTAACCCCATAGAAAAAAGGGTTCAAGATCTTAGAGAGAGAAGAGAGCATTGTATGAGAGAGAGAGAGATTATTGAGTTAGTAACCTCTTAAGGAATCATAGTATTATTTTCCTACCCTCAAAGGCACCGTGGTTTTTTCCCTTTCTAGGGTTTTTGACGTAAAATTTGTTTCTTGTATGCATTTATTGACATTCTTGTTTTCGTAAAAGTAACATTATTGTTGGACGCGTGGCAATCTGAAATTCACCGTCAACAATTGGCACTAGAAGGGGGGGTGAACTCAACTTCGAAGAACCCTCACAAACAAATCCAAAACATGAGTAACGCCAGCGACAAAGACGAAACTCCAACGGTGACAACCATCAGGTACTTGAGACAATAGGGGTGGTGGGAGATGGAACATCGATGACTGTAGAACAATCAGTAGCAACGCCAGAAACATAGTGGCTGATCTAGGAACCCTACAACACTTCCAAACCACTTTGATGAACCTGGTCAGTGAGGCAAACAAGATAGGGCTCACGCTTCCTGTAGGCTTAGGGATCTCTTCTCCCTATGACTTAACAACAAGCACACTTAGGGATCGTCCACCCGAGAGGCTACGGTCAGAAGTCCACGTCATTACCCTAGAGACCCGAACAAAGCCATCTATGGAAGAAACCCTCCAGGACTACCCTGAAGCCTTTGAAGGAGAATGATAGAGAAAAGGCAAAGGATAAATAGATGAAGAATCCCCGGAAAGGCGAAATCATGGCCGAACACACAGAGCAATCCCTAATAGTGAGCACTAGAAGACTCAACGAAAACACCGTTCTGCTTCATCTAAAGACAAGAGCCCTCAACCGAGAAGGGGGTTGCAGCCGATAAGGGGGTTGCAGCCGATAAGGGCTAAACAATGAAGATTTGAAAGCATTGACGATCAGAGGTCCGAGGGTAGCAAACATAGCAAGAAATATGGCTATCAAGGAATGACCATCAAGAGCTAGCTAAGTCTAGGAGGAAAACCAACGAATAGGTGAAGCATCACACTCCTTGAATTATTAAAGAAGGTCTTAGCAATGGCCCAAAAATACGGGCGCGGGGCCTCATCGGAAGACAAATCGGACAGACTATCATCAATCAAATTACTCACACCCAATTCCCAAAATGATTCAGGATGCCTACTATAGAACAATAGAAAAAGACTAGGGACCTGAAGGAACATGTCAAACGGTTCCGTAACGTCATGGCATAATCTGCATCTAATGATGGACTCTTAAGCCTAACATTCCCATAAACCTTCAACGACCTCGCCTCCAGATGGTTTAGGAGACTCCCACTCAAAAGCATTCGTGAGGCAGTTTATAGGGAACATACAGAAGAGGAAGTCACTCTCCCACTTGTCAAATCTAAAACAAGAGAAGAGTGAGTCCTTAAAAAAGTACCTAACAAGATTCGAGAAAGAAGTCGCTCAAATTGAGGACACCAACGATGTGACGGTCATAGCGGCATTCACCAATGGCTTGCAAAGTGGTCGACTGTCATTCGATCTATGAAGAGACCGACCAAAGACTTACGAAGAGATAATGGACATAGTAGGCGATTACGCTCTAGCTGAAGTGGAAGAGGTAGTGCAAGGGGGTAGCTAAGGCTCAAGTCCAATAATGACAAAATAGAAATACAGTTGTATGATCACCATAGAGATGAAAAGAACCGAAAGGATCAACCCAAGGAAAGCAGAGGAAGCAATCGAGCCAATGGGTTCCGGAACAAATACAACTACTAAGAAGACATAATTTCTGTAGTATAAGACAAAGGGCTCGCCAAATATCCAAGGTAGCAATCAGCTAATACTAGGAGGGAAACAACGAAGTATTGTCATTTCTACAAAGATCACAGGCACGACACCTCCAAATGCTATCAATTGCGTGATCATATTGAAAGCCTAATTAGAAATGGGCACCTTAAGGATTTCACCCTAAAGGGAGATAGACATAGCAGCCGCCAAGACAGCCACCGAGAGAGCGAGCAAGAAAAGAAGAATCCTAGGAAAGGCAACCCAGGTGATGCGATAAACACTATCTTTGGTGGACCCTATACGGGTCGCAGCAACAGAGAAAGAATGTCAGAGGTCTGAGAGGTAATGTACGAGAGTAGAAATGCAGATGTTAATTTTGTACAAAGAAGCCCCAATAGAGGAAAGGAAGGATGGGATCCGATAGTTTTCACGGCCAAGGATTCAGAAGGGATTGACGCAAAACCCAACGACACGATCGTAGTAATAGTTCAAATAACTTATAGAGATATCTTTCAAGTAATGACAGATAATGGAAGTTCTGCTGACATTTTAAGCAATAGCGTGTATGACGAGTTACGGCTAGAAAGAAAATATTTTGAGACTTTTCACGTACCGTTGAAGGGATTCAGAGGCGCTAAGGTGAGGTCATTAGGTACCGTGAAACTACCAATTAGATTCGGCACATCACCATGTTAGAGGACGATCCTGTTAGACTTTGTTATCGTCGATATTTACAACTGGGTGTACAATGCACTACTCAGCTGACTGTGCATGAATAAGGCCCGGGCAGTCACATCAACTCAAGCGTTGAAAATAAAATTCACGACAAAATTTGGGAATGGAGAACTAAGGGGATCACAAGAGATGGCTCGTCGTGCAAACCTATCAATTTTTTTAGAAAAAGCCGGAGCAGAGACGTTGTGCATATGTCAGCTTAGCCAAGAGGCACTAGCAGAGACGTCCAGGAATCCTGAACTCAGTCCAAAAGAAGAGGAAGGTAAGGAGAAAGGAGAGCTAGTGAACACCATCAACCGCATAACACCTAGCATCTAAAGATTCACAACCATCAATCCCTTTCCCTTTTTTTAAAAAAATTTTTTTTTTTTTTTGTCATTTATTTTTCAGTATTTGCTTTCCAGTATTTTCTTGTTAAACATTGTTAAGATTACAGGAGATTATCAATAAAGAGTAATTTATTACTAAAAGCAAGTGTCGCAGTCGGCTATAGAGGCTGTTCACTTTGGCACGAAGTTATAAACTTGAAACCGCAACGACGGCAATGTAAACTCCAACGAATGGGTACCCACAACCATAGCATGCTCTAAAGACAAATGTCACAACGACTTAAGCTAGAAAAACGCAAATAGACCAATTGGTGCTCACCACCATTGGCAAGCGTGATTCCTCAAAGTGCAAATTCAGCACTCAAAAATAGCGGTCAAAAGAAACACTGGGGTCGTCCCAACAATATGCTTAAAGACTTGGTTTATGGTCGGATACGTCTTGACAAACGCTGAGTAAACCAAAAACTCAACAATGGTAGCTGAACAACAAAAAGGCTTTTTGAGCCCAAACCCAAAACTCAGCAATGGTAGCTAAACAACTAAAAGCCTTTTAAGCCTAAGACAGGAACCCTTGAAACCTACCGAAGCAGACGAATAACCAAAATTCAAACAAATAAATAGCTACACAAATGAGTTATATAGATGAAGGATCACATTTACATTAGTGAAAGCCCAGACACCAAAATATAGAAAAAACTAAATAAAAAATCAAACATCCGTCAGAAAGGCACCCCCGCTAACCTTATCATCGACCTAATCATCAGATGGCCAGTCTATCTTCGTCTCCTGCTTGCATACAAGGTCTATAGTCCCGAACAAAAACAGGACCTAAATCTGATTCATCACCAGTATTGGTAAGACTCCCTTTTTTTCAGAATAATATTTGATAAACGCGTGTTTTATAGGGACTTCCAGATGCATTGGGTGAGGTTCAGTCCTTGTATAGTGGTAAGGAGATTTCCATCTCTTAATTTGATCCTTGATTGAGCCCACCATACTATCCATAAACAGCTTTTGGGACGTATTGAAACTCTTCAAAGCTTTTTCGTTTGAATGGTCCTTCATCGTAAAAAAAAACCTTTTAGGCTGCCTTATTCTACGTTCAAACTCGCGCAGGAGAAGATCATCGTAAGCAGGGGACCTTTTAAACTGATCCACGACTTGGACCTTGTATTCAGCCTTTAAGTCTCCGAATATGGCATCCCTTAAAACCTTCTGGTTTTGCAGATCATTCAATTCCCATTCATCATTCTCCTTAACCTCTTCGGCTAATCTCTCCACTTCCATGCAGGCTGCTAGTAAGTCCTGGCTGGCAGATAGCTGTTCTTTCAATGACCTGATCTCATCTTCAATCGCCGATAACTTCTCCTCTACAGCCAATTAAGTGACCAGAAACCCATCGGTAGATTCTCTCAAATGGGTAAGTTGCTAAGTGTAAGATTCCTCAACAGCAAATTTATCAGCCACCACAAGAGAAACCTAGTCCCGTAGACCCTTATTCTCTGAAGAAACTTTGTTATCGCGCCTATAATTGTCTGCCAGCTCGGATATCATTTGGACAAAATGTAGAGTTAGGAAGTAAAAAACTCAACCAATAAAGCAGAAAGGATAAAAGTTTACTAGAGAATGGCAATTCAAAAAGAATTTCATCTTCTTGTTACACGATTTATTCTTCACATGCTCCTAACCTTGTCCAATATAAACATCCTCGTGGATCAGATGTGACAAGATTTCTTCAGCAGAGAAGTCAAAAAGAGAAACAGAGCCAGATGCCTTGCCAGTTCTGGTTGAAGAATGAGTTAGGTGCTCTTAGGGCACACCCTCTGGATTGGAAGGAGCCAGGGGTTCTTTTCGTACACATTCCAGATTTATGGTAGGAGCAGTTGAGTCAGGTGGAATAGCTGAAGCAGTGACATCATGCTCACCTATACTTGCTAGATGAGTAGTTGAGCTTGGTGAAGATGGAGTAGAAGCAGAAATACTTTGTTTAGCAACGTTCTCTGAGCGGTTAACTGAATCTATAACTACTACCCCCTTAATGGGAACCTCTGAAGCTGCACCTTCGGTTAAGGTAGCTTTAGTAAGCATAGGGTCGTCATTGCCCTCTTCATCTGATGAGATCACGAAGTGAATGACCCTTGAAGCCCGCTTTGTTGGGCGAGCAATATAATCAGGGGCACTCTCAGCTGGATACTTCCCCCGACCAACCCTAGGATTTAAGTCGCTCATAGGATCTTCCAAAATTTCAAGAATATTGGCGTCAAAAATAGGAACGTCTTCACTCGCCCCCGAAGCGCCAACCTTTTCTTTGCCTTTTCTATTGGGAGTAGGTCTCGCGGCGACCTCATAACCCCTTCGATGTTGATCAGGGTCAACACTTCACTCAAGGTCATTACCTATGCCTTCACTGTCTTGGGAACCATCGTCATCTAGAACAGCGATTCCCTCCTTAGCCAACTCGACGGCCTGCCTTTCCCTTCACAGCACGGGGCTTGCACATCGTAAACCACATAAACGTCACTCACTACAAGGAAATGCAAAGAATTACCAACATGAACTGACAAGAGAGGAGGTAAATATCAGAAATAAAAATGTAGAGGAAACTTACGATGATGAGGCTTGGCAATTAAACGCGAAAAAATCTGCTAAGCATTCATTTTTTTCCTCATCCAAGAGGAATGGCTGACCTCTCTCAGGACAGCGACTGCTACAAGATGTGAAATCTCATCATCCAGGAAAACAGGGAGTGTCTTCGACCAAAAGTCAAGGGAGGTAAAGTGTCTTGGAACCTTTTTCTTCGAAACATTCAGATGAGTACTTACGGGTGTGTCCCTTCCCCTCACACCACTTACAAAAAAACCAACAATTTTTCCATCTCTTGTTCGAGGACCGGAAACCCTAAATAAAGCCATTTTTCTTGTTATCATCCAAAACTTCCACCTGCCCTGGATCCCTCACACCCTTAGGAATCCAATTCTCCACAACTGAAGAGAGGAGAAAATAAGTTCCACCGTGACCTGATTGCCTCAGTGTATAAAAATGGCAAATCTCACAAGGTTTGGGAGGCTCGTAACCCATTAATTTCCACATAAGGCACATGCACATTAAGATCCTGTAATTATTCAGGACTAACTAGGCAGTCGCAAGTTTGGCATTAGTGAGGAACCTAACTATAAATGGTTGAAGAGGAAGAGTTACCCCACAACCAAGCATCAAACCATAAATAGCAACAGCATTCTGCGGAGGATTCCATATAGCTCGCTCGCCAAGTAATATCAAATGGACAATATCGGGAATAAAATCGACTCCTATATTTTCGAAGCTCTTGCTCACCGACCACGTACACCTCACTATCAAAGGCCCTCGGACGCTCAAATGATAAGTGTAACCTGCCACTTTGATGATCCTCAAAATCTGAATCGACTATCGTCTTGGCACCCAGTCGAGATTCTCTAAGAACACTGGGAGTCATTCGTCTACTACCAATATGTTTTGAAGACCTTGTCATTCCTGAAGAATCACTATCAAAAGATGAAGAGGGAGAAAAATCAGAGGCACAAGTTTCATGAGCAGAAGGGATATAAAAAGAAATTGGACTAGGAAAGTTTGGATCAAAATTGCATATCAACAACTCGAGCTTATACGCAGTAATTTTATCACCTAGCTTTAAAGCGCGCATCATATGATTGAAGAACAAAGAGCACTAAAATAGATCAATGAAAACTAACCAGAAAGTCTTTGAAACAAAGACAATGTGAAGAATCTAAAAAGGAGAGACAAAAGTGTGCGTTGAATCCTTTGGATCGTCTGATAAACAAGAGTAAAGGAAGCAGAGAAAGATCGTTGAAAATCTCGATGATTGAAGTTCTGAAGTGGAAAATCAAACACCTGCAAATTTGAAGTCTTTTTGAGAAATGAAGAAGAAGAAAAAGCGAAGTAGCAGTCATCAAAGAATGTGAGTGGTCAACAAAATAGTCTTTTACCTTAAAAGGTAGGATATTTTCAAATTTTGAAAAAATTTGAATGGGTTTGATAAAGTGAACCGCTAGTGTACCTGGCTGTGACGAGATTATCCACCAGATTGTTAACATATGGCGTTCGGAAGAAGACACTATACAGTCAAAACGTCAATTCACCATGTCCACTTAGAGGTAACTTTTGAATTTGTGTGGTTAAAAATGAAAACTTGTTGTAGAAGCATTAAGTGCTGAAGTAGGTGCTTGAAAAGAGCACGTGGATCAAAGATAAAAAAAATTAAAAAAAAACAGGGAAAAGAATTTCCCTAAAGAGCCAATTGTGATTATAAATACTGCTCGCCAAAACAAAAGAATAAAAAGATCAAGTCACAAGTTCGGCTCAAAGTATTTATAGAGGTATTGTTGTATGTATATATTCGGCCAAAGGACATGCCAGTAGAATAGGCGGGAAACCCGGAAGAATAATTCCACGTCACTTGTCAACTAGTCAACGAAGGAAGCGTTGACCACTTGCCACATCACCAAGATCACCAGAAACCAAAGGTGTATTCGCCATGTAGCTCAGCCTAAAGAAAGCAAGGATCGTACTCGCCGAAGATCTTTACTTGGCCAATACGAGAAAAGTAATCTTAATCATGTAAACCTCATCGAGCAAGAAGTTGTCCAGGTACATGGTTTCAAGAGTTGAAACCCGATAAGAAAATATCCCAATTTTCCCTCAAGAGAAATCCAAACAAGAAAGGATTGAAAGCATTCGGAAAGATAGACATTAAACAGGAAACAAGTTCTAATCAGTCCACAATATCAGAATCCTAAAACAATTCTATTTGGCAAGTCCATCACCAACACGGTAATAGCGAGAATAAACCCTAACCAGCATGGTATAAATAAAACCATGTGGTCTGCGGAAAAAAAAGGGTTCAAGATCTTAGAGAAAGAAGAGAGCATTGTACGAGAGAGAGATTATTGAGTGTGTAACCTCCCAATGAATCATAGTATTATTTTCTTGCCCTCAAGGGCACCATGGTTTTTTCCCTTTCTAGGATTTTCCACGTAAAATTTGTGTCTTGCATGCATTTGTTTACATTCTTGTTTTCGTAAACATAACATTATTGTTAGATGCATGGCAATCCAGAATTCAACGTCAGCATATACTCTTTTTGATTTGGGGTCTAAGCATCTGTACCATTTATGAATCTGGTTGTATCCAATAAACACGCAGAGGTAAGTCTTTTTCACAAACTTTTAGCCACCTTGATGCCTTAATGACCGAAAGCATAGACACCCTAGCACCTATAAACCATGATATTTTGGATGATAATTATAAAGTTTAAATAAAGGAGTTTCATTCTTTATATCAAAATCTTTAAAACAGAAGATGGAAGTCGGTTTATCAAAAAAACAACCGTGAGAGAAGCTTCAATCCAGAGTGATAAAGGCATGTTTGCATGAAATAACATTCTAAGTGCGGTTTCTACTATGTGGCGGTGCTTTCTTTCCGCCACTCCATTTTGTTGGGGTGTTCTCGGACATGACACATGAAGCTCAATGCCACTATTCTTAAGATGTTCAAGAAATTGATTAGATCCAAACTCATCGCCACTATCACATTGAAAAACCTTTATTTTTCGATTAAATTGATTTTCAACCAATTTTTGAAATGTAATAAATTGGTCAAAGAAATTAGATTTTCTTTTTAATGAATACAACCAGGTGAATCTAGTAAAATCATCAATGAAGATTGCATAGTACCGAAAATTTTGTTTTGAGGCAACAGGGGCTAAACCCCAAAGATCACAATGTAGTTTCTCAATAGGGAATTTTGAAGCTTATCAGACAAGGTGAACTCAAAAATACCTGAGTTATCAGTTGTAAATTTACCAACAAGAAGTAGATTCTTTTTCAATTCTGGTACCACAAGAACATTATGAAGTTTAAACTTCCCGTTTTTAGTAGAAACAAACACATCACCAATATGTGAGATAGGCAAACTGTTTAATTACCAACATATATCATTCATTGTATCTTTGTAAGGAAGACACGCTACTATAAAAAACACAATAGATAACAGTTTTTTTTCACAATTTTTTTTTTTTATTTCTACAGTTTTTATTCTTGACAGTTAAAAATTGTCAAGAAATGTTTAACTTTTTTTTTTAATTTTCACTACTTAATATTTAATTATAATATTTAATTAAATTACATTATATATATGTATTATATATTATATGTTTTATTACTATATATTAATATATTAAATAATATATATTATATATTTATATTATATAAATATAATAATTAATATATTATATATATAATACATATAATATATATAATATAAATTTATATTATAAATATATAATATATAATATATAATATATAATATATATTTATATCATATATTAGGTAAATATTATTTAATCTAATAATATATAATATATATTGTATTATATATTATATTATATTATATTGTATATTGTAAAACATTAATAATATAAATATATATTAATATATATTATATTTTATATATTATATATATATTATATTATTATATATATTAAATCATATATATTATATATCTATATTACATAAATAAATTATTATATAAATTATATATATATATATATTATATGTATTATATAGAGGAAATAGGAGTTTTTAATCAAAAATTATAAGAGTTTACAATTTTTGTCCAACATTATCATTTTTACTATTTTTGTCAACAATGTGGTTGTGAAGACAAAATTATCTTTATTTTTTTTTTCAAAACCCCTTATCTCTCCTTTCTCTCTCATTTTCACAGAATCTTTTCTTTTTCTCTTTCTCTCTCACATGTTCTTGTTCTTGTTCTTCTTTTTCTTCTTCATTTTTGCCACACCTTCTTCTTCTGCTTCAACACTCACGTCTTCTTCTTCTTTTTCTTTCTCTCCTTTTTCTTCTTCTCTTTCTCCCCTCTCTTCTCTTTATCTTTCTTTTTTTTTTTCCAGATTTTAAAAAAAAAAAAAACAAAAAATTCTGATCCGACGAACAACGTTCGATCGTTTAATCGTCGGTTGTCCGATCTTCCCTCCTCCTTCTTCTCTTTCTCTTTCACGTTCTTTCCAGATTTTTTTTTTTAAATTTCAGTTTTTTTTTTTTTTAATTTTGAAATTGTTTTCAGATTTTGTTTTCGTTTAAAATTATTTCCAGATATTATAAAAAAATAATTCAGGTTTTTTTTTTTTATTTTGAAAAAATTCTAGATTTTTAAAAAAAATTCATATTATATTTGTTAAAAAATTCCAGATTATTTAAAAAAATTCAGTTTTTTTTTTTTTTTTTTTTTTTTTTGAAATTTTCTCAGATTTAATGTGGTTGTGGTTGTGAATGTAGTTAATTTTAAGGGTGGTTGTAATTGTGAATATTTGGAGTTGAGTGTTGGATTTGAATGTTTAAATTTATTTCCAGATTTTTTAAAAATATTTCCAGATCTTGTTTTGTTTAAAAATTCCAAATTTTTTTAAAAAAATTCAAGATCTTGTTTTGTTAAAAATTCTAGATTTCTTGTTTGTTAAATTTTTTTTTTCAAGATTTTGTTCAATTAAACACACTAGACCACCGATTAAACACTCCAGTTGTAATAAATTAAACACACTAAACCAATAAAAAACATCAGTTGTAATCAATTAAACACACCGAACTAATTAAACACACCGGACCAATTAAACACACCAGTTGTAATCAATTAAACACATCAGGCTAACAATTAAACACACCAGACCATCAATGAAACACACCTGGCAAAACTCATTAAACACACTAGGCCCAAACGAATTAAACACATCAGGCCACTAATTAAACACACCAGACCACAAATTAAACAAACCAAACAAAACTCATTAAACACACCAGGCAAAACTCATTAAACACACTAGGCCAAAACGAATTAAACACACTAGGCCAAAACGAATTAAACACACCAGACCACCAACTAAACGTACCAAACCATCAATTAAACACACTAGGCCAAAACGAATTAAACACATGGTGTGTTTAATTCGTTTTGGCCTGGTGTGTTTAATTATTTTGTCTGGTGTGTTTAATTCGTTTTGCTTTAGTGTGTTTAATTGATGGTTTGGTGTGTTTAATTCGTTTGTCTGGTGTGTTTAATTCGTGGCCTGGTGTGTTTAAACAAAATAAAATCTGAAAATTTTGTTTGAAAAAGATCAAATCCGAAACACAACTCTCACCATTCATAAAAAAAACCACAACATAAACTTAAATCCAAACCTTTTTAAAAACATTTGAAAAAAATTTCAAAAAAAAAAAAACAAAACTAAATTTTTTTAAAAAAAATGTGGAAAAATTAAAAAAATTAAAATAAACAATAAAAAATAAAAAAATAAAAACCTAAATTTTTTTTTAAAAAAAAATCTGGCTTCAGAAAAGGGGAGAGAGAGAGAGAGAGAGAAAGAAGGGAAAAAAAATTATAAAGAAGGGCAATCTTATCCGAAAAGTAAAAATTTTGACAAAAATAGTACAAATGATAATCTTGGACAAAAACAGTAAAGCCACTAATTTTTTGGCTAGAAATAAAGTTCTCCCTATTATATAATATATATGTATTTTATATATAAATATATATATATATTAATATATTAAATAATATATTATATATTTATATTATATTAATATATTATTATATATATTATATTATATAATATAATATATATAATTATATGTATTTATATAATATATAATACATATGTATTATATATTATATTATATATATATAATATATTATCATATTAAGTAATATATAATTATATATATAATATACTTTTATATTTTTTTATTATTATCCATAGTAATAATTGAAAAAGCTCGAGCCTTTGTAAATAGTCTCCGAGCCTTTTCATTTAGTCTCTGAAACTTTTCATTTGTTCTCTAAGCCTATTTATAAAGCTTGGAGAAAGCTTGGAAAAGGCTCGGAGACTATTTACATATACATTATATATTATATATTATATATTTATATTTATATATATTACATATATATTTATATTATATATTATATTAAATAATATATAATTATGTACATAATATACTTTTAAATTTAATTATTATTATCCATAATATATCATGTTATTATGAATGTTTTATAATTATGGGTATTTTGGTCAAAATACAGTAACTCCATTCATTTCCATTGTTAACCAAACAAAATAATACTGATTCAGACATTAATTCTAAAGTTCCAACCAAACAAAAAACTTAGTTTTCTTTTTCTTTTCATTCTCATTCACATTCCGATTATCATTCCACAATGTAACCAAACGTTATCATAAAGTATTAACAAATAACTAGACTATAAATGTTTTAAAAAATATAATTTTATAAAAAGTTTCATTAAATATTTTTAAATATATGTCGTCTATCGTAGAAATTAAAATTTTGATTTAGTTGAATAAATTTAAATTTATTTAACTAAGTTTATATGTAAATATTGTCAATAGATATCACATTTAAGGTTGAAGTCAAGTGGTAATGACTTTTAACCGTTGAACTTGAGGTCTCAAGTTCGATTCTCACTATTGACGATTATTATTATCAGAAGTGGGCGGGGGCGGCGGAGCAGTGAGCGGACGGTGGTCCGACGCAACGAGGCTGCCGAACCGACAGAGGGTGCTAGTTACCGAACTGGTGGAGGGTGGCTGGTGGCAAGCCGGCAGAGCTGGACCGGCGGTGGTGGCTTGTGGTCCAAATAATTATTTAATTAAATATTAAATAATGAAAATTTAAAAAAAAAATTTAAAAAAATTTTGACAATGAAAAACTGACAACAAATCATATATTTTCTTGTAGTGACAATATACCTACGTTATTACTAATTGTCAACAAATCCTATATTTTCTTGTAGTGAGAATATGCCTACGTTATTTGTCATATGTGTAGTAGCACTAGAGTCCACATAAAAGGATGAGGATGGATCATTGTTATCATTCATGGTAAGGGCAACAAGGACTTGACGAAAATCTTCTGATTAGTATGAGTAATCAAACCTATACCAACAGTCAATGGCAATGTGATTAGTTTTACCACAAATTTGACAATATGTCTTGTTACTGTTGTGGTTTTGACGTTGCTAAGGTTGATCCTAGGTGTTTCCTCCTTGCTTTTGTGGGTGATTTGAATTGTTGTTAGGTTGATTTCGATTATTATTAGGTTGAGCAGCTGCATTTTGTCCATCATTATAGCGACTAGCTGGTGTGAATCCATTACTAACGGAGTTAAACCTACCACCACGTCCACGACCTTCTCGTTGACTAAAGAAGGCTTGAGCATGTTCTCTTCCCATCTTTTTAATTAGACATTAAGGTTTGTTCATGCCCTTGAAGAGCAAGAATAAACTGTTGAAAAGATGGCAGTAGTGGTTTGCTGAGCATTGTGGCTCGACAATCCATATATTGATTTCCAAGACGACTATCAAACTGCAAGACTTTTTCTATGTCGGATAAAGGTTTTTGAATTGCAGCAAGATTTTCACATATGTTCTTAAACTGCTTAAGGTATTCGTCGATTGAACGTGATCTTTTTTTGATCTCCATCAAGAGACACTTCAGGTTGCTCTTCTTTTCTAATGTGATTGGGAGAAGATGTTGCTTAAGAGCAAACTATACAACAAAAGTTGTCCCTGTTTCACCCATGACAAGACTTAGAACATCCTCCTTCATGGTTCTAGGGAGCCATGAAGTGAGTAGTTTGTCATTTGTTTTCCAAACCTGGAAAAGAGCATTTTTGACTTTCTTTTCTTCATTTTCAATTTCTGCTTCTAGTTTAGCATTCACGGTAAGGTGATGATAAACTTCGTGACTTTCAACTAACAAGATAATTTGAGAGCGCCACATCAAGAAATTAGTTGTGTTGAGTTTGAGAGAAACCAAACTCGAACACTGATATAATGATTGGATAATGAGTTCAGGTTCTTATTTAAGGAGAGAAGAAGATAGAGACATATTGGGATGGCTAGAGAGATTCACAGGTATTACCTCTGATACCATGTGAAAATAATTTGAACAAAAGGATGAATGAAGGCTCTATCTTTCATTGCTTTTTCAGAGTGTACTTATACATATTGTATATACATGATTGCAGGGATTTACATGGAGAAATAATAAAAGCTAATAGCCTAAACTGAAGGAAGATTAGTTGAATAATGAATTGCATGATTGTAGAAATTGTTTCCATGCTCAATGTCTTGATTTGCTTGATCAATGGGATTGCTTCCATGCTAGTCATGGACTTCTTGATTAGCTTGATCATAGGGACTGTTTCCTTTAATAGGGTAAAGGGCAATGAAACAATTATGGCGTGCCTAATTATATCTAAAGGGGGAGTGTATAGATTTTAATCAAGTTAATTGCCAATTTTTCTTGATTAGTCAATATTCAATAAAAATCCCTTTCTAGTCAAAACAACAATCAAGTGGAAAGTACCGAATTTAAATGAAACTTAATTTTTACATGGAAACCTTCAGCAAGGAAAAACCACAGGCTAATATGTGTGCCACACACGATCCTCGAATCCACTATTTGTAAAGGTGTCCATAACCTAGGTTGACCACGTCAAACCCTACACGGTCACTAACCCACCTCTACTACCTAACGGGCCTTTAATAGCGAACATAGATCAATTTGCTTGCGGATTAAGCAACCTTAGCCATAAGACTTAATTCTTACTAAAGAGATCAACAACCTAAGTGAATATCATGATATTCAAATATGCAATTAAGGTTACGCTAAATGCTTATCTAGGATGAAAGATGACAATAATCACAATCCTAGATATCAATTTTGCTGTATGACATAGCATACAACATAGCTATCAAGATTAAGTAATCCTAGGCAATAGCTATCAAAATACAACTCACAAACAATCAACACAATAATCTCAATATTGTAAATAGAATATGTTCTATAAGCATACAAGTGATAAATGAGATTACTTATTAAGTAAGACACAAAATATGTAAGTTATTAGTGACAACTTATCAAGCAAAGTGTGTTAAATAAAACCCAAGAATAGATGGCACCTAGATGATCATAGATGATGCGAGCTGATGTTTGATGCACATGAATATGTGTTTGAGTAATCAAAGGTGAGTTTTTTAGTGATTTTTTCTCTTTGGAAAAATGCTAAGTCAAAAATATAATTTGGACTCACTGAAAAACGACCTAAAGACAAAGTAGCATATATATAGGATGTCACATTGATGCTACGACGTTTTGAGAAGTTTTCAAAACTTTTGCCTTGACCAATGTTCACCCGCTCTACGTAAGGCGGTTAAACATCAGTTCACCTGGGAAATGAAAAACATGTTCTTCATGAACCGCTTTACACAAGAGTGACATTGGGGCGAACTAGAGGCGAGTGCTCTCAGGTTTTTGAGAGCCGTTGTTCACCCGCTGTACGAATAGCGGTTATACAGCGATGGAAAAAATCCATCAGGTGCCCCGCTGTACGTACAACGACTGTACAGCGGGTAAGAGCAATTTTGCTCAATGTCCCTTATAGGGTCTGTAAGTAAGGCGACCTAACAGTGGGTGTACAACGCCCATACAAATATGATGCATCCTAAAGCCTACATGATATGTCATTTTAACAAACAATATGCAATCATTCAAACATGCATAAAGAGTATTCAAGAACAAGAATGCACATATATAAAACACACAATATACAAAAAGTATAGATATGTATGAGTTGTGTGTGTGTGCAATTAGATTTCTTCAATACAATTAAGCACAAGTGTTATACCTTTGGAGTGCTTATCATCTTGAGGTCTTGAGAGGGTCTTTGTTGAGCTTGATCACCAACAATTATAAGCCTAAGCTACCCTTAAATCACAAACCCCAAATGTGGTTTGTCACTGAAATAAGTCAATCAAACTTGAAGAAATTACATGCAAGATTTTTCAAGGGCTTTTTTATGGGTGGCTCCATTGCCATCAAAACAAAATCTTTCTACACCCATTTTACTTGCTACACCCATATTAAAAAGTTAAAATCATTATTTTTACTTCTTACCCCCTTTAAAATTCAAAAACTATCCTTTCAGTATTATTGATAAAATTAAATATATTTTTTTATTGCACCCATTTTTCTCATTACATAAGTTGAAGAAATGGCTCTAGAATCTTGCACTGCTCATGTACGTAGTTGGAGTAAAATTGAAACTAACATAGAAATTATCAAGTCACTAATTGGAAGAATATGATCGCCTTCTTACATGCATTTCTAAAACATTATAAACAATAAATTTTATTAATGCGCAAGCAGATCATGCATGTTTAAAACTTGAAAAATTGTTATCTTTGGCCTCAGATATCTCAGCCATTTCATTATCGATTGGATCACATATACGCTCTCCTTTCCGATTACTAAAATCATAATACTCATAAATATGCTGAACTAATGTTCCTGCCACATTGTTCATTGATTTCTTCCACACACATCTGGTTCCTGCCTCTACACAATCAATGAAACAATAGTTTTGGGATGAAAATGAAGCAAACCATACAAAATTAAAAGTGATTTGAACAATCAATTTTATACACAGTTCATTTTGTTTGTTTTTTGTTTTTCTTTAATTTAAAAAAATATATATTGTTATTCTCTCATTTTTTTATTTTTTTTTATTTTTTACTTTGTACTATTTTATTTGATCAAAAAACAATGAGAAAAATTAAAGTAAGCATACATATATACATTCAGAATCCATCAAATCAATTACCTGTTCATCTATTCTTTGATTATATGTGAAAATTATATTTTCTTACTTATGTTGATTTTGATTTTGTATCTATCATTACGGTTTATGAGAAATCTGATGTTTAACTTATAGGTGTTGACAATAAATTTAATTTTTTTTTTAAGTAATTAAATGTAAAGGTATTTTAGATATAAAAAGGTTTCATTAAAGCATCGGTGTAGCAAAATATCTTTTGGGTGGCAATAGAGCTACCCCTTTTTTTATTTATACTTTTCATTCTAAAATCCATCCAATTCCATCACTTAAACGAAATCCATGAAATCCATGGACTTTTGTATACATCCATTTATTTTTTATTTTTTTTTTTATTTTTTTTTTGTTTCATAAGGTCATAGGTGATCGAAATCAGTAGGTGCAACAATACATCCAAGCTAAGTTAGCACCTCCTTAGCACCCTAATCATCTACCTCATCCCAACACATTATTAATTGAAATATAAAAGAGTTAACACAAGAAGGAAAAAAAAAAAAGAAAAAACAAATCAATAGAACCTAAAAGAAGGCCTACTACAAACATCATCATAAATAAAAGAAGTGCAACAATCTCGAACATTCCACCACTATGTAGGAGTAACGATACTTAGGCATCTAGATGCTAAGCAATCTGTATCACGGTTACCCTCCATGTAAACATGACTAACAACAAAGTCCATTTGAGAGTGTAAACCCAAACACCTATCCCAAGCAGAGTGCCAACGCCAAAGAACCTTACGAAACCTAGCACGAAAGATGGCCACCACATAAGCAAAATCACTCTCATACCATAAATGGGTTAAGGGCAAGATTTGTGGAGGCCTTTTCTATTTATACTTTTAATTCTAAAATCCATCCAATTCCATCACTTAAGTGAAATCCATGGACTTTTGAATAGCGCCTCCTTAGCACCTTCATCATCTACCTCATCCCAATATATTATTAATTGAAATAAAAAGGAGTCAACACAAAAAGAAAAAAGAAAAAGAAAGAAAAAAGAAGAAAAAACAAATCAATAGAACCTAAAAGAAAGCCTACTACAAACATCATCATAAATAAAAGAAGTGCAACAATCCGGAACTTTTCACCACCATGTAGGAGTAACGATACTTGAACTTCTTGATGCTAAGCAATCTGCAACACGATTACCCTCCCAGTAAACATGAGTGACAACAAAGTCCATTTGATAGAGCAAACTCAAAAACCTATCCCAAGCCGGGCGCTAATGCTAAGAAACCTTACGAAACCTAGAATGAAGGATGGCTACCACATAAGCAGAATCACTCTCATATAACAAATGATGCCAACCAAAGGCTCAAGCATAATCAGTCACATGGATGGCAACAGCCAACTTAGCCTCAAAAGTAAAGTAAACACCAAGTAGGATAGTAAAGCAACCCTTAACAAAGCCTATGACCCCCCTACACAAACAGAAAGACCAAGAATACCAAAAGTAGCTCTATCCGTTTTAACCTTAAAACAACCTGAAGTTGGAGAATGCCAAATAACCTCTAAAATGCTAGGGGGTTAGAAGGATGATCAAAGACATGATGTCATTGAAGAGTCGGAAGCTTATCCATCGAATTCTTTATCATGCCAAACTGAAGCGAGTCCGACTCACGAACTGAATGCCAAACTAAGGAAAGTGCCTATGGAAAAAACAGGTATACCCCCGTCAAAGATGGCTTGATAATGAAGGAACCACACCACCCAGAAAACTGTAATGATTGAAGCCTGCCAGAGATCTTTCAATTATGTGCTAAACAATATCCTTATCACCTCTGACAAAAGCTCCAAACAAGTACCATCTAGTCTAATATTATGCCCAAATGCAATGGACACCGCATCCCATAGCCCATAAACAATAGGACACTCTAACAAGAGATGACGTAAATCTTCTTCCGCTGCACAACAAAGCCAACAATAGGAAGGATAAATAAAACCACGGGCAAGCAATGCAACATCAAATGGGATCTTCCCATAAAACAAATACCAAATGAGGATAGACTGAGAATGAGGGATAAACACAGCCCAAATCTTCTTACCTCAACCAAGTGAACTCCTAGCCATAGAAAAAGAATCAAAGGTTGCTTTACAAGAGATAACACCATCCAAGGAACAAGTCCAAAATCAGAGAATCCATAAGACTCACCACCATCCTCTCAATGTTAAAAGCAAGGTCCGGGTGAGTTGAGCAGAAGGATACAAGAAGATCCCAACCACTCATATCCGAATGAATGTCTCTTATAAGAGATTCCAGATGAGGCTACAACGACAAACGATCCTTAAATAAATTAATCAATGGCGATCAAAATTTGTTTAGAATTCTTAAAGTCTGAATTGAATACTGTAAATACAATCACGGTTAAATTGCATGTTGAGGTTATACCAAAAATATACAAATCACAAAGTACTTATATTCATTATAAATGTCTCAATAGTACAAGTTCATATAAAAGTTAAAAAGACAGTCAAAGATCTCATCTCACATGAACGTAATCAATTAGAATGCCTTCAAGATTAATTTGATTAAAAATAAACAAATAACAAAGAGATAAGGAAAGAGAAACTTGACACATGATATTTTTACATGGTAAACCTCCGAAGAGGAAACATCCACGGGTTAAATCCACAACCATCGATAAAATGTTTTTCACTAGTTAAACAAGAGTACACCCTCAAATGTGACCAACTCTCATGTATAACAATCTATTGGATATCCTTCATATCTATTCCCACTAGAGAGAAACTTATATACTCTCTAACCAAGACACATTGCATGCCTTTAGAGAATATCCTTGCTCGGACTTACTAGAGGCCTCACACCTCATGCCAAGACTTCCCTTGCTTGGGCTTACTTAGAGCCTTATACTCTATGTGATGCAAATGATTCAAGCACAATCAACATAGAACATATGATCAAGATGAGCTATAGAAACTAGAATTAGACAATGAACACACAATATATAATATTCTAGTTTACAATCCAAGAGATGCAATCACACAAGAGGATGCATGAGCATATGAAATATATGGATCATGTTCATTTCAGGTAGACATAGACTTAGTAATGTGAGCACACAAGTCAAAAGTTGTCTAGTCATAAAAATCATGATTCAAAACCTAGAGCATGTGAAACACCTAACACATGAGATTCCTAGTTTCATTCACAAAGCTAATACTTGAATAAATCATATACATGAAGCACATATTCAAGATATTAGAAACATACACCAAAAATTCTAGAATCAAAAAATATGATCAATGAATATTCTAACAAGTATTTAGAGTAAGGATATAATTAATAATCAATTAAATCATAGATAGCCTTAAACACAAAATCAAATGTGCTAATCCTAGATTTATTCAATTAAAGGATCCAAGCACATGCAAAGTTTATTAATCATAAAGTGATTCATTCAAGTCACAAATAATCATAGATATCAAGCTAAGCACACTATAACTCCCATACATGTGAAATACTAGAATCATAGAAAACTAGTTCACATTTGTCTCTAATTAGACTTGATTAGCTTTGATTTGAAGCTATCTTTCTCAATAGCTTTCATCATACATACATATACATATAGAAGAAGAAAACCCAAGATAATTGAAGATCATAAAAGATGAAATCACAAAGTTTAGTTCAATACCTAGAAATCCCAAGCTGGTTAGGTTTTGAGTGAAGAGACACCACAAAACTAGATCAAACAGTAGCAAACTCTTTTGGAGAAGGTAAGGGACTTGATTACAAATATTATCCAACTTGAATCACTCAATTCAAAGTCCGAATAAGAAAGTTATGGGTTTTGGAAGATGAGAAAGTTGGAGAGAAAATTTCAACCCAATGTTTTAAATTTTCTTCTTGGAAATGAACAAGTGAAAGAGATGGAGTATTTAAAAGAGATTGGGAGGGAAAACCAAGAGGAGTGGGACCCACTTTGGAGAGCCTCTCTTGGCTGTCCCCGTGGAGGCATGTTTCCACCACGGGGAGGCTGAGAGGCCTCCTTCCCGTCGTGGCCATGTGCCTCCACGGGAAGCCTCCCAAGTGAGGCCTTCTCACTTTGGTTCTTTTCCTCATGTACCCATTGCGTTCTTTGACCATCCTTTGGCTTCCGAACTCAGAATTTGAATCTATGTCCGGATTACAAACCATAATTCACCAATACATGAGGAAGACTATGAAACTTTGACAATTGGATGTGAACTCGACTCGATATATGAATACGAAAGCAACACATTGTTAGAGAACGTAAAGTTTGGTAACTTCCTAATTTGAACTCGAAATCTAATGAGTGAGTATCCTAAACGATCGGAACTCAACAGGGAATCATTTAAGAATAAATTCAAGTCCAAATCACTTAAACACAGACAAATAAATACAAGATCACACAAGTATGTAATGTCCTAGACATAGTCCTAGTACATGCATTTCTACAATATATTACAATGTGAGTTCAATGCATGAGCATACTATAACATGTGAATGTGTTATACTAATTCGGCACTACGATGCAGGGACACTTATGAATGAATTATGTGTGTTTGCGCCAGAGCCATGTAAGAGGAAAGAGGTTTTATTACCTATGTAGTCAATAGCGCTTTCCTCATACGAAGGCATCATTTTGTTTGAACCGTTGTCCATCTTCTCTTGAAACTTGATAAACCACACAACTACGTCAACTAAACAATACAAAGCAAATAACGTTTTAATGTAGAATAATGCCAACTAAACTCAAAATCCTAACAATCTCCCCATTTGGCAAATTCTTTGTCAAAACACATATACAAAATTCTAAACATTACAAACGAAGATTGGTCACAAAAACCAACCCTCATATTACAATCAGATATCAACCTAGACTAATCTTCAACAAGTCTTGAACTTCTTCAAATTATCTTCTCTTGAAATTACCTAAAAATGGGCTTGAAAGCACAAGAATATGCAAGAGACTATATGGCAAATATATACACAACAAGAATATAACATTTAAGTTTAAATGGAATCAGAAATATAGCAATTAAGTACAAAGAGTACATGTATTCTCCCTCTCAATACATGCATACTCGCAATATATCCCAAACCATTTCAAATAACCTAATCAAGATATTACATGCCATAAGAAGTTCAAAAACAAACAAAAAAAAAATTACCAAAAGAAGATAGATATAGGCATATCATATTTCTCCCCATTTTTGATATAATATGAAGCCGAAAAGAAACAAGAAATATTACTTTGAGATCACAAATTCTTTGTTAGCCACTAGTGCCACCAAAGAATGTTGAACGCTTCGAGGATCTCACGTAAAATTTGGAGTTGGAATCCTTGCTTGAAAAGTTTTCTTCCTCCAAGGACTTGACTCTTGCCTTTAACTCAACTATCTCAAAAAAGTTTCAAAGTATCATTACCATCCTTCTCCTTGTATGACATGTATGCCACACATTTTTCACAAAAACTTTCCAATGGTGGGAGAAGCACATCCTTCTCAACTCTTTTTACTCAAAGTGCCATACACAAATGAGTAATAAACCCAAGAAATGGAAATTTCTTATCCGCTCTAAGTGTGCAAGCCGCACTCTCAATATGCTCTATAAGAATATCTCCTAAGTTTAAAGGCTTGTTGATAACCAAAGCATACACTATCTTGACCTTCTCCTTATTTAACTCTATTGCATTAGTTAAAGGAACAAGATTTTCAAAAACAAACAAATGCCAAAATGCACTAATTTTGGTCAACTCACTTTGATTGATGAAAACACGTTTTCCCCACTCAAACTTGATATCCTTACATAGAGTTTTTTCCCATTTCATTTAGATCATCAATAGACTCCACATCAAGTAATTCAGAAGAAATGTCACATGAAAGACCAAGGAACTTATTGATATGATCCAAAGACACTCGAAAGAGAACACCTCTAATATTCATCAAGGCATTTTCATGGAATGTACATTGCTTGAATTCATGGTAGAATTCTCTAACCACATTTTCATTTACTCCACCAAGCATATCAATCCATGAATTCCGGTTCCTATCAACAATTGACTTGTGAACATAAGATCCTTCACAATTAAACAAATCTACCCCTCTATCAAAAATAAGCTTTTTGGTTCCCATCACACCTAAAGGATTTGCCTTAATAGGTTTGGATTTCTTAGAAAGTGATTTTGTGGATTTTGGATTTCCTATGGGTTTGGTTGGATTTTCATCTCAAGTTACTTTTGATTTCCCCATATCTTGTGAAGGTGCGCTAACACAAAAACAACCAAAACATGAGCGGAAACATGAAAGCAAGTTAGTGACCAATAAACAATAAGGCAAAACATCATTTTTGAAAAATCAATATGCATATCAAGAATTATCATAGCATCTTTAAGATTTATCAAAACAAATATAATGCCAAGAAACATCAATCTTGAAAAACATGTGAACATATCATGAAAGAGAACAAAAGTCTAGCATATAATGCTCCCCCTTGATAAATGTTCTATCTAAGATCTAGATAGAAAATTGTTCATATAAATATCCTAACAATCACATCACCAAGCAATTTTAGTAGATTTTCAAACAAGCTCCACAATCAATGAGTTAAACCAACATTTTCAATCTCTCTCATATTTCTTCAAAAATTGCTAGAGTATCAAGATACCAAATAAGCGAATGTGAGTGTGTGAAGATTTTGCTTCAAGTATATGAAAAGAAGTAATTTGATAATCAAACATGCAAACAATTTCAACATCTATTCATCTTAAGCCTTTCCATAAAAAGGTCAAACTGGTTATCATCCAAAATTTTGCTTTTAAAGAGAATAGATTTCAACATGTGAGCGTGTATGTGATATAGTTCGTTATTTCATTTCTATTTGACAACCCAAGCTAACTTGATTATTCAACTATACTCCATAAATCCTTTTTGTTTTATTTTAGGGTTTAATCAAAGAATTTTTTTTTTTAATGATTCTTTTCAACACTTCTTTAATTTTTCTAACATAAACATATACACTTAATGTTTGCTTTCACTCATCACAATGGCGTAGTCCCTTCCTGCATTGGGTGACTGCACAACCAAGGTGTTTAGCCCTTTCCATGAAGGTGCTCGTTGAGTTCTATATTGCCGAAGCAAATGGATACCAACCATAGGTCATCTTTAAACTTACTAATCCTAGGACTTAAATGATTCTTTTCAACACTTCTTTGATTTTTCTAACATAAACATATACACTTCATGGTTGCTTTCACTCATCACAATGGCGTAGTCCTTTCCTACATTGGGTGACTGCACAACCAAGGTGTTTAGCCCTTTCCATGAAGGTGCTCGTTGAGTTCTGTATTGCCGAAGCAAATGGATACCAACCATAGATCATCTTTAAACTTACTAATCCTAGGACTTAAAGGTGTATCCAAAACTTACATCAATCAAACTCAACTTACTCTACTAAGCATACAAGAGAAGCAAAGTGCATTTTTGAAACTAAGTTTTATGGCTTCAAAGCGTATGATCAAAAAGCAATACAAAGAAACTTACTTAAGATTATTACTTCTCAAGAGAGTAGCTTTTCAAAGAATATGAAGCCTATATTTTTTGGAAAAGTTGCCACTAAACAATCTTACAACAAACACACATCATGATTAAGATCAATGTGAAAAATTATCACCAAAAGATCTTGTTAACTGCCAAAAATGGCAAAGGGATCAAGGAAGAATTTTCCATCTCTATTTTAGGCTAGGAGGCAAGATCCAGCTACCATCAATAGATGATCCGGATTAGAGTGTCCCGGAGCAATACTAGCCCACACGGATCAGGGTCGGGAGTGCCAAGATCCCGGGATGACAAAACGAAGACCAGGTCATAGGAACCTCGCTACTTGTGGATCTAGTATCCCGACACCAAGCTCTCCAGATATCTCGCTATAAGGACAGTTAATACCCCGATACCCAAGCATGTTAGGGTCACGGCTCCAAAGACTCAGGTTGCCCTAGGAACCTTGATGTTATACCACATTGATACCCTGCTACAGCATCAATCGGTATCCTGGCACCTGGACATTCTGTTACCACGATCCAGTAAGTCTAAACCACCTAGGACTTTTCCAGAATCCGCCAGCCAAGCGGCTAAAGCTCCAGGAAAAGTTAATTACTAGGGCACCTAGAAAATAGGTTTTAAGCTACATTGAAATGTCGTCGTTTAAGTCAATACAGAGTTGGATTCCTTCCCACCATTGAGAAACTTATTGAAAGCAAAGTCAACTCTATCATGACTCTACCAAACAAGGGATCATTGGTGACACAACAGGAAGGTAGAGATATTTTCAGAGATTGCCAGTTAATACTCCGAAAATTTCTAGGTATTGAAAATTAATCAAGAAGAGTGCTCGAGAAAGATGAAACACTATATATATAACATATCATTCTACGCCGTAGAGGGAGAAAAAGAAAGGAAAAAGGGATTTTCTATTTATCAACACGCATAAGAGAGCCACCACCAATAGTTCTTTTCCCTTCTCCATAGCCATAGAAATTTTTAGTTGTACTTGTACTAGGTATGATTTTCAAATAAAAACGGTGGAGAAGCAACTGTGTCATTTATCATATTGTCTTTCTTATTTGTTGTGCCCACCGTTCTTGATCTATTTCACTAATTAAACCCTTTAAGGTATCGAACTACTTGATACCTCTATGATCGAGATCCATCGAGATCTTGGTCCCTTTTAAAGTTGTTAATTAGAATTTTCACCCCGGTGACAATTTTTGGTTAACAATTTTGGCGCCGTCTGTAGGAAATAGCCTTCTCAACCATCTAAAAAAACAGCCTAGTTTTACCCATAATTTTTTCGAGATGAGACTTAAATGCTCGCAAGCTAATCCTAATCCCCTCACCTCCACCAGGAGAGTTCAAAGGCTAGGAAGGGAATCAAAGAACAACAATCCAGCACCAATCCCCCCACCCAATGCAGTGTCCGTGCCCCAAGATCCAGCTATACTAGAGATCAATTGGCATATCCTGGAGCAGCAAGCAACGGCCTATGAGGAAGCCATCCACCTCTGGATGATCACCCAGGGGATACCTTTCAAGATACCTAAGGCCACAGGACCGAATACCTGGATACCTGCGTTTGACAGGCTGGGATTGCCAATACCAGCCCTGATTAATCCAGAGGATCCTAGGCCCCATTTGGTGAGATCAGCAGTCTAGATACCTCTTAGGAGGAACCAACCGGCAACTAGAGTGGAGGCAAAGGCGAGAGATCCACACCCCGAAACTGAAGGGAGTACCGGATCTAGAAGGAGTCCTAGATGGTAACACCGCCATAGAGAACCGTGAAAGGAGACAACCGTAGAATCTAAGACCTCAGATGATGAGAGTTCGGAAGCCTGATCTGGAAGTAAAGGACCTAAGCTCCTCGAGGATCAGATGTCAAGAATGGCAAAATAGCTGGCAAAGCTAAAGAAAGGAAAGCATTAGGGAAACCGGAAGAACTCCTTTGGGGAGATGAATGCACCTTTCTCAAGGAAAGTCAAAGAAGTTGAGTTACCCCCTAAATTTAAGATGTCCGTTGAGAAATACTCAAGTTCTGAAGATCTTGTAAGTCACTTGGAGAGCTTTGTACACCAAATAGAGATTCAGAATGCTACTTGGTCGGCAATGTGCAAGATGTTCCCATCAACCCTAACAGACTGTGCTAAGACATGGTTCAGAAAGTTGCCAACTGGTAGTGTTGATTCCTTTACTAAGCTTACCATAGCTTTTTGTGCTTAGTTTCAAGGGATCAATCCTCGTCCCAAGGATCCCGTCTTGCTCCAGTATGTTATTCAAGAGCAGGGTGAATTGTTAAAATCGTATGTGGAGAAATATCATAAGGAAGTTATCCAAATGGGGGTCTTTGATGAAAAGGAAACCCTTGCTAACTTTCGGAGGAAACTATGGGCTGGAAGACTTTTTCGATCTTTTGTAAAACATCCCCAAGAGAGCTACCAGGAAGCCTATGATAGGGCCTTGGAACAAGTGGATATTGATAAACAACATCTGATTAAGGTTGAGCATGATGAGCTTAATCAACCCCACGCTATAAGAAGAAGGTCTAGAAGCCGCACTAGCTAAAAGGATTCAGAACCCACCTCCGAACCAGTCAACCTATCGACCTATTACTATCCCGCCATATCAGAAGTGGCATCCAGCCAGAAGGACGCCTCCTCGAGCGACGCCGCCTTTGAAGGAAGTAGCCTAGGTAGATGGAGAGGAAGAGAGGTACATCCATTACACTCCTCTTAATGCCCCACGAGAAACTATATACCTTGACCTCTACGACAAAGGTCTTCTCAAAAAGCCCGGCCCTATGAAAGCTCCAGCTAATAGAATGAATCACTACAAATATTATGACTTCCACCAAGATGTGTGGCATAACTGTAGGGAAAAATAAACAAATAAAAGTGTTACAAGCAGCGGAAGCGATACTAAAGACGATTTAGTGACTTTTAAAAATTTTCCTTTATGAACCTTAAACCCTTTTAATCAATAAACATGCATATATATCAACAAAAGTAAATTACCTCTTGTCGCGTGATCCGATTGACTTACGTCGATGGTAATCCGCAAAACCTTCAATCCGAGCACGAACGTGGATCACCTAGGAGCGTGGTCTCCCTTTCCTTTGAATTGTAAACCTGTGAATGGACCAAACAAATACTTTCTTTTCTTTGTTAGTCACAAAACAATCAAAAGAATGTCAAAATTATTCCGGTCACTTTTGAGTTCACAATCTTATGATCGAAACTCGCGTGAACCTAGATCGATATCGTATACACAAGCTTATTGATGTTTAAGCAATTGTATACTATCAAAGAATAATTTTTCACTCCTTTTTGTCTCTCTAGAATAAAAACTCTCTTAGAATTAAGAAGAAGAAGAAAGAAAATAAAAACTCAAGCACCAATTAATTGATGTGGCCGAACCCTATAAGAACATATATATATGTTGGCCAAATTTTTCTTCTTTTTCCTTTAGGGTTGCCGAATTCTATGTAGTATGTAATTAGGGTTGGCCGAATTTCATCATGTCACTTATATAGGGTGACTGAAATTCAACCCTAATTCTTTTTAACTTTATAGACTTCAAACCCTAATCCAACTCTTTTATTTTTATTCTTTTATTTGACTAAATAAAAAAAAGACTCCTTATTTGATTAAATAAATAATACTAATTTATTTATTTACTTATCAAACAAGTCTTTTACTTTTAGGAAAGATTTGTTTCTTTAATTAAACAATTAATCAATAAATCAATTAATTCTTATTTAATTAAAACAAATGAAACAAAATAATATTTTTAGGTCAAAACTTTAACCTAGCCGCCCCACTTATATATAAGATGGGCCTAATATTATTTTCCTATTTCATTTAATCCATTGGACTTTAAATAAAAAAGCCCACATGTGAACCAGACCCATTCTTACTAAAAGAAACAAGCCCACATGTCTTTCATTAATATATTAATATAATTGAGCAGCCCATTACTTAAATAATGTGCAAATTATATTCTTAATATATTAAATGCAATTCTAGATGGACCCTTAAATTGGTCCGGTAGAATATATCAAGTGATCCATGCAAGTCCGTGTGGATTGGGGATCTTGGCGGGCCATCTAAATTTAAGCTTCAATAGACATAACCTAATCACAATCAACAAATGATTCACTTAGGTCCGATCCATTAATTTTAACTCATTCCACTAAAGAGCTAAAACTGAACTCTTAAATAAAGATAGAAAAGGAAGATGCTCCTCATTCATACCCTAGACAATCATATTGGAGATAGTGTATCCTCGTGATTAATATCAGTAATCGCCAAGAGTTCATAGACCGCCTATAACTCTTCAAGTTACCATATTTACTCATATGACCACGTTTTGAACTTGGATATTTTGACTTGTCCAGAAGCCATGTTTTCAATAGACACTATTGAAAACTCAACGTTGAGATTTAATATCCAATTACCTCAAAACATCCATATGATGATATTATACTCTCATTTAATTAAATGGAGCCACGATGTCCATATCTATAAATGAAGTCCTCTATCGATTAACAAATGAATATCACCAAACTATCGAGGATAGACTATGCGATATAATCGTACTCATTGATAACTCAAATGATATCACTTGCAACCATAAGTCCATCATTTATCTCAGGATTAAGATAGACTCTCCGATTGTCCTGATAATGAAAAGACTATTATCTATTGACGGTTCTAGATAAAGCTTTTCATTGTGATCCAGTTCAATGCACCCAGTGCACTAGATCCTTTTGCTCGAAGACACTCCGATGATTTTAGACTCATCATATCTCATTTGATCCCATTCAAATGCTAGCAAAAGAATTCTACAACTTTAACAAGATAAAGGTGCCCAACCTTTAACTTAAGTTGTGAACAATATTCAAGACTAACTAAAGAATTGTGTCTACCACATACATATCCAGATGTACGAACAATTCTTCTTTTCCCATAGTCTTTAGACCTTATGATTATTTACTTTGACAATTATAATACAAACTATAAATGCTATACGATTTGTTAAACCAGAAATCACTTTATTAATATGAAAAAGATTGTTAATTACAACATTACACTCTTGCTATTGAGCATAATCATAACACATTAGAGTGTTATAACCTCCACAACCAGATTGAAGCATTGGTGATAGGAGGTCTTTTGGTTGAATTTTTGCAACAGGTACAAGATGGAATTAAGAAAGAAAGACAGGTACATAACGAGATGAAGAAGGCTACAGAGAGAATGAGAGATGGGGAGAAAGATCTAATGCAATAGATCCAGGTGATCCATACCTTCAGTGGGGGGCCCACCCTAGTCGGAACCTCCAATAACTCCAGAAAGAACCATGCTAGGAAGATTCCTAGATTCTCAACCGGTAATGAAATACTCAAAGTCAATGGGCACCTGGAGACTTATCTCACGCCACCTGGATCATCTTCGCTGAGGAAGATGTCTACAACACTGTGCAACCATATGATGATCCTATGGTAGTCTTGGTACAGATTGCCAATTGTCGGGTTCATCGCGTCCTCATTGACATTAGGAGAAATGTCGACATATTATACAAGAAAGCTCATGAGCAACTCAACCTGAAGAACTCATGTTACAATAGATGTACCTTATCTTTGTACGGATTCACAGGGGACTCAGTCATGCCAATGGGATCCAAAATCCTGCCAGTGATAGTTGGAGAAGCTCCACTTCAACAGAATATAATGACAAAATTCATCGTGGTAGATACAGCGTCTACCTACAATACAATTCTAGGAAGACCATTCCTGTCAGGGATTAGAGGGGTACTATCCATTTACCATAACGTCCTGAAGTTTTCAGTAGGGACAAGAGTATGAGAGGTCAGATAAGATCACTAAACAGCCCGTAGTTGTTACGCTTTGTCAGCCAATCCAGATACACTCGCCAAGTAATGTCCACATGTGACAAGTGAACCGGGCCAAGTCGCACAGGAGCAGGATTATTACGACTTGAAAGAAGAACAAGTACCGGATGTGATGATAGAATAGGTGAAAGTTGAAGATCAGGGATAGACTGGTAGCTACCTCGCTGAGTAGTTGGAAGAAATACTAGTTAGGAAGGGGGATCCAACCAAGGTTTTGAAGATAGGCAGCGCGTTGGATCAGAAAGTTAAGAGAAGTTTGATAACACTCCTTAAAGAATATAACGAAATTTTTGCGTGAAGTCATTATGAAATGCTAGGTATCCCTCTCAACCTAAATACTCATAGGCTAGCAGTGGACGTGACCTTCGAACTGGTCAAACAGAAGAGGAGGCATTTCAACACTGAGAGAAATGTCGCAGTACAGGATGAGATGGACAAGCTTCTCAAAGCCAGATTCATCAGAGAGTCCCGTTACCCCGAATGGATCGCCAACGCGGTTATGGTGACAAAAGCCAACAGGAAGTGGTATATGTGTGTGGACTATACTAATCTCAACCGGGCTTACCCGAAGGATAGTTTCCCTCTCCCTAAAATAAATCATTTGATTGATTCCACGGCAGGCAACAAGCTTCTAAGTTTCATGGATGCCTTCTCAGTGTACAACCAGATCATGATGCAACCTGCAAATCATGACAAAACTAACTTTATCACCTCACATAGTCTCTACTTCTATAAAGTGATGCCATTCGGACTCAAGAACACTAGAGCAACCTACTAGCGCCTAGTGAACAATTTATTCAAGCAATAGATAGGGAAATCCATGGAAGTGTACATAGACGACATGATTACTAAGTCTCAGACAGCATATTAGCATCCAGAGGATTTGCACCAGACCTTCCGGGTAATAAGAGAGAACCAGATGAGGTTGAATCCAGCTAAGTTCACCTTTGGTGTAGCAGCAGGAAAGTTTCTTGGTTTCTTGGTACACGAGAGGGGAATCAAGGCTAACCTTGAAAAGATTAAGGCCATCATGGATCTTGAATCCCCTACTACTCTTCAGCAAGCCCAAAGATTGACTGGCAGAATTGTGGCTTTGAACCATTTCATATCCCGATCTACTGACAAGTATTTACCTTTCTTTAAAATCATTAAGCAGGGTAAGAAGATGAAGTGGGACCAGGAGAGTGAGCGAGCATTCCAGTCGTTAAAGAAGTACTTAGCTAGCCCGCCTTTGATAGTGAAGCTCCTACCCGAGGAAGAATTGCAACTCTATTTAGTAGTGTCAGAAACTAATACCAGTGGAGCCCTAGTGAAGGAATGTGGCGACGGGGTCCATAGGCCAATTTACTATGTGAGTTGTGCTCTAACCAAGTCTGAAAAGAATTATACCCCTTTGGAAAAGCTCGCCTATGCATTTGTGACTACAACCAGAAAGCTCCGACCATATTTTCAAGCTCACAAAATCGCGGTAGTAATAGACCAACCATTCAGGCAATTCCTCCAAAGGCCAGACGTATCAAGTAGGCTGGTCTTGTAGGCTTTAGAGCTTAGTCAATATGACATAAAGTACAAGGGAAGTACGGTAATCAAGGCTCAGACCTTAGCCGACTTTGTGGTAGAATTCAACACGATTCCAAATCTGGATACAACTGCGATAGCAAGCCAGGACCTAGAATCCCAAGAATGGCCCACGAGTTGCAGGATTTGAGTACTATACACAAATGGAGCATCAAGTCAAGCAGGATGCTGAGCTAGAATCACTCTTACTGATCGTGAAGGTATTAAGTGCAGTAACTGTTTCAGGTTTGAATTTAAAGCCACCAATAATGAGGCAGAGTATGAGGCGCTCTTAGTAGGAATAAAGGTGGCGGAAGAGTTGAGGGCTGACTTCCTCCTAATTAAAAGTGACTCCCAGCTTGTGGTCAATCAAGTATCCGGTCTTTATCAAGCAAAGGGAGACAACATGATAGCTTACCACGAAAAGGTTTGAAAACCAATAGCAAGATTCAAAAGAGTGAAGATTGAACAAATCCCTAGAGAGAAGAATCACCGAGCGGATGTTCTGGCCAAGTTTGCCGTAACCGGAGGACATGCACTATCTAGAGGAGTAGTCTTCCAACTAATACTCCAATCCAGTATAGCTTAAAGGGTGGAAGTAACTCCAGTAAGCCATTTACCGTGCTGGATGGATCTCATATCAGAATACCTGCATAATGAGATCTTACCTATAGATCCGGATCAAGCACGTAAACTTAAGAGAATCGCGACTAGGTACTGCCTAGTGAAAGGATACCTCTATCGAAAAGGAAAATCCCTCCCATTGTTGAGATGTCTACATCCCGATGATTCCCAGTGGGCTCTAAACGAGGTACACATGGGGATTGTGGCAACCATGAATCAAGAGAGACCTTAGCCTACCAAGTTCTTAGAATGGGGTACCACTGGCCTACTCTTCACTAGGATGCCAAGAAATTTGCACAGTCATTTGAACCTTGTCAGAAGACAACAAACCTCCACCATATGCCTCATAAGAGGCTTACTTCGATTAGTACTCCTTACTCTTTTATGCCAATTGGGGACTAGACTTAATCGGACCTCTTCCTACTGCTCCTGATCAGGCCAAACACGCTGTAGTAGCTATAGATTATTTTACTTGATGGGTAGAAGCAAAATCTCTCACCAAGATCACTGAAGCAAACACCACTAGCTTTTTAAAGAAGAATATCGTATGCCGATTCGGCACCCCAATGGCCATAATCACTGACTTGGGTAAACATTTAGACAACGCCAACTTTAGGGAATTCTGTGAAGGGCATGGTATTGATCTCCATTTTGCATCAGTGGCTCACCTGCAAACAAACGAGCTAGTAGAAGCCACCAACAAGACAATCAAGAAGCTCATGGAGAAGAAACTCCAGCAGAAAAAAGGGAAATGGGTGGATGAACTCCCAAACGTGTTATGGGCATATCGTACCACCAAGAGAACTGCTACAGGTGAAATTCCTTACTCTTTGGCTTTTGGGATATAAGCAGTCTCACCTATCAAGCACAAGTTGACATCCTTCAGAGTTTAACACTTCGAACTAGAAGATAATGATGTGAAACTTAGGGCTAGCCTAGACCTCCTCGAAGAGAAACGGGATAAAGCTACAGAACCGGTAGCTGCCTATCAGAGCAAGATAGCTAGATGCTTCAATAAAAAGGTGAAGACCTGGAATTTCAAAGGAGGGGACTTGGTCCTAAGGAAAGTAACCCATAACACACGGAAGAGGTCTAACGGAGTACTAGCCCCTAACTGGGAAGGCCCCTACCTAATAAAAATAGTGGTTCGAAAAGGGGCTTATAAGCTAGAAGACATAAAAGGCTACCCAATAGACCACACTTGGAATGCCGATCATCTCAAGAGATTCTACCATTAGGAATTCAAAAAAATAAAAAAATGAAAAATAAAAAATAAAATAGGGGGTTTTTACATCGGATGTTATACATGCCCCAATCTGCTTTATATTATTTCAGAAATTTAATAAAGACAGTCTTTTCCTCCTACATGATTCACCAAAATTTGATGTACTGGTATCTCCAAACTTCACCTTACTAACTTCTCACCATAACTGAACACCTCAAGACCAGGAAGAGCCACATGGCACTCATGCTGCCTTGGTTAGGGAATACCTTCCACCAAGAAGGATCTGGGTGCATAAGTGCTGAAATGGTGTAGTCACCTACCAGACTAAGGATCAGGTTCTATAGGGACTAGTGGTTCACCCCATCCTCTAAAACCATGAGACCTTATATGGATCTCTTGAAGCCTCGGATAAGGAATACCCCTCTCCAGGAAAACCTTATGCTAAAATGGCCTTAGTTGCCTACCAGGACGGATCGTTAGTAGGATTAGGATACCTTATTAGGGTACCTAGTGCCTCACTTCACAGTTATTTGTACATATAAAACCTGGTGCGAAAGTGGCCTTAGTCGCCTACCAGGACAAATCACCAAAAGGATCCAGATACCTTGTCAGGATACTGGATGTCATACTTCACAGTTATTATACCCAAAAACTTAGGGCAAAAATGACCAGAGTTGCCTACCAAAACTGATCGTTAGACAGGTCAGATTATCTTATCTGGATACTAGAAATTTCACCCTACCTAACATAGAGGATTGATTTCACACCGGAATTCTTTATAAGGGGAATTACTATATGTTCAAACCAGCAGCATTCCAGTCGAGGGTTTTATAGGATTCATATGGAAATCATTATGAGGAATTTATTGCCAGCATCAGGATATAACGTAAGAAAGACAGTATGAATGCGAAAACAAGGAAATTGTCATTAAATCACTCAGGGTTCCCAAACCCCATTTCTAGGCTATATAGTTTAAAAACTGTGAAAAATCATGCAGAGCCTCTATCCTGTTTCTCTCTTGCCTCTTTACTCGGATCCGCCGTGACAACACTTTGATCTTCTTCAGTCCCGGTGCCTTCTATCTCAATCTGACTTGCTCTAACATCTAGCATCTCGGATCCACCTGGAACATTTTCCTCTGGGGTGACCTTAGTAGCCTACATCAAATCTTGCTTCTGAATTACATGAGCAGTAAGAAAGTCTGGAACCACCTTAGTCATCCTACTCAAATTAGTAGCAAGCAAACCGGACTCTTGAGGTAGAAGGGGAGCCAAATCTTTCTGTTGGACTCCTTGAGCAGTGGGAGGATTTTGAACCACCTAAATTATCTCGACCAAGTCAACAACCGGTAAGGTAAGCTCTTGAGTTGGAGGAAGATATGAAGCGCAACTTGATTGAGAGGGCCCCCATTGACATTGATTACTATTCACAAATTGATCTACCTTGGCTAGGATCAAGTTCCGGTCCAAACCTAAGGTACCCTGTAGGTCTGTATCAACAGGTAGGCCCTAGACTGCTTCATAGGAGGCAATGAAGTATTCGGCTTCAAAGGACTTATCCATCCTCGCATTCAAAACCCTCACAGCCTCCCGCAGAGACCTGTTCTCATCCATAAGGGCTGCCATTTTTGCCTTTACAGTCTCCCTCTTAACCCGGAGACGTGCAGATGTGATTAACTCGGATTTATAGGCTTTTGTCATTTGGCCCAGCTCCGCCAGAACAGCCTGCCTACCAGCTTCGGAGTCTTGGGCAGCCTTCACTAAAGGGCCCACTCTTTGCTTAGTTCTGGTGAGCTCTTTTTTTGCCTCTTTTAAATCTGTCTAGAAGGCTAGGTTGGATTCCCCCAAGGCCGACATCTGTTGGCCAACCGCCAAAGTAAATTTGAACGCTTGCATAAGTAAACAAGCAATGTAAATACCATCTATGAGTAATACACAAGAACAGAATAATGAGACAAAGAAATTGTACCTCGACCATTAAGGAAGCCTCATTTTCATCAAGAGGTCAAAGGGTAGGGAAACCATATTGTACAGAATTCCTCCAGGGCAAGCAGCGGTGGATCGGGATATCACCTCATCCCAAGCAAGATCTTGGGACCCCGAACTGGAAGGGAGATTAATAGGAAAACCGGCCAAAGAAGCTAAAGTTCTACCCTCCTCTATCTTGACCTGGGATTTGAAAGATACTATTGGAGGAGCAAGATGAGTGAAGTAGGAGTCGTGTTCGGCGACGTAGTAGCAGAACTATTTGCCTACCTCTGGGCTCGAATCGGTGAACCCCGAGCCCTAGCAGACCGTGCCAACATTGCACTGAGTGTTAGCGTGGTGGAATCAAGGTAGGGGAAGTAGAAGGAGGATTGACAAGCGATATCCTTTGAACCAAAGAAGGAGTTGATATAGGTAGATGGGATCCTGGCGACATCCTTAGAGCTGGAGGAGGAAGAGGGTTCTGTACAGGAAACTGAGATTTCGACCTAGCATCAGCACCTACATCTTAGAAGTAAGAAGGAACTGGAGAATCAATGGGATGCTGGTCTGGTTGCCTCGACCCAGAAGGAATAGGAGTAGGAAAGATCAAAAGGGTAGCAGAAACTGCCAAGGAAAAAATAACTCAAAGAAAGATAAAACTACATACCCAGAAGAGTAATAGAAATCCTCAAGGACCTCTGCAGCTGTTTTCCTTCAAAAGCATCTAATGTAGGGTACTTTATGTTTATATACCCATTCTCTATGATCCGGCGGAGGATACCCCGGGATTTCTGTGAAAGCACCCCCTTACCCCACTTGTCTTTCACGGTGAACTGAGTTGGGATCAAGTGCTCAAAACAGACGATGAAGGCCGTACGCCCCCAATCTCTGTCAACAACTATCCATTCTTTTTTCCAAGATGCATCATACTTCACATTCATCCCAGGGACGGAAAAATTCATCTCATTAGCAGCCCTCAGTTAGAACTGACCCTGGGACACCATGTTTGTTATCTGGAATACGTATCTGATCTCGTTGAAACCTGGTTCCCTATTTCTCTTATCCCGCTGGTATTGCTTCCTCCAGAGCACCAGGAACCCAGTTAAGTGTTTCCAGAATCCCAACGAGATCTGCAGAGGGGCCAGTTCCAAAGCAACCAGAGCCCGGGGAAGCTTGGGATGAATGGGAAGCTGAACCCCTCACTCGAAGGCTGCCTTATGAATAAGAAGTTAACCTATAGGAGGTGTACACGTCATAGCCTCAATGGAGCAGAGATAAAGTAATTTGGTCGAGAATCTTGTAACCTATTCTCATTTCGGCAAGGGTATCTACAGTGTACACTGAGTCAGGAATTATCCGGGCATCATGAAAGGAGGCGAAAGAATCGGTGTGTACCCCGGCCAAGGTAATACCCGGTGCGCTGCCCTCCTCCTCCGCTTCACCAACATCCTTGGCGTCTTCTTCATCAGCAATATGAACCGGTTCCTCTGATCTATTGTGAAAACCCGACCTGATTCTTAGGTTTCTTATCGAACGACGGCGCAGTTGCGGTTGCTTATCTCCAGAAGCAACGACTTCCTCCCAATTTCTCTTTTTCCCCTTCGATGTCGAGGAATTCCCCTCTGATTCCACCTGCTGCCCATCCAGACTATCGGGAAAGTTAGGAGAATCTGGGCAAGGATTGGGGGATGCTAGAGGAAGGTTTTGGGAAGGAATAGGTAGTTTGGGAGGAGATGCCATTGTAACCGAAGAAGAAGAAGAAGCTTGAAATATTATTGTGTAGGGTTAGGAGGAAACACTTTTGAAATTCAAAAAAAGCAAGTGTGTGGAGAGAAGGAAGGCTGATTTATTTATAGATAAAGGTAGGCGGTTACTAGAATGGGCTAGGAAACAGAAAGTGATGATTGGAAAAGTGCAGGGAACAATTTCGAGAAAATCGTGCCAAAAAACGGCTCATTTAAAATAAGTTGACCATTTAGAATTTGACTCGCAGATCTCGCATTAAATACCTTCGTATCCAAGGAAGATCTTCTCTATGATACTGATAACTAACCAGGCAAGATGCAGAATTGAACCAGATGTCAAATGCTTCAAGTAAAATAGGAATCCTGACCTCAACCCCAACCCCAACTAGATGCTGACTTTCAAGTTAGAGGGCCTTTTGTTAACTGCCAAAAATGGCAGAGGGATCATGGAAGAATTTTCCATCCCCGATTCTGGGCTAGGAGGTAGGATCCTGCTACCATCAATAGAAGATCCGGACCAGAGTGTCTTGGAGCAATACCAGCCCATCCGGATGAGGGTCGGGAATGCCAAGATCCCGGGATGACAAAACGAATACCAGGTTAAAGGAACCCCGCTACTTGGTGGATCCAGTATCCCAACACCACGCTCTCCAGGTATCCTGCTACAAAGACAGCTAATACCCCGATACCCAAGCATGTCAGTTTCACCACTCCAAAGACTCAGGTTGCCTTGGGCACCCTGATGTTACACCACCTTGATACCCCGCTACAGCATCAATCGGTATCCTGGCACCTGGACATTCTGTTACCACGATCTAGTAAGTCTAAACCTCCTGGGACTTTTTCAGAATCCGCCAGCCAAGCGGCTAAAGCTCTAGGAAAAGTAAAGCAACTGTGTAATTTATCATATTGTCTTTCTTATTTATTGTGCCCACCATTCTTGATTTATTTCACTAAATAAACCCCTTAAGGTATCGAACCACTTGATATCTCTCCGACCGGGATCTATCAAGATCTTGGTTCCTTTTAAAGTTTTTAATTGGAATTTTCACCCCGGTAACAATTTTTGGTTAACAGATCTTAAAGGAGCAAATGTCAATGAGAACCATACAAACACTATACTAATGTCAATGACACTGATCTTCAAGCTAACTCACATGTGCAACTTACTCAATGGTAAGAGCACTCACTCTTGACCAACTTGGTCTTGGGAGAACCTACACAAGTATTATCAAGATCCTTTTTTACAACAATGTTGAATCTAGAATAGAGAGAATCTACCACTTGATTCACAAGAATATCATTGATACTCTTCTTTTCAACATTATTAGCAACACATGCTTTGTCAAAATTAACAAGGTTCACATTTTTCACTTTCCGGACATTTTTAACATGCTTCGAAACAATTTCATGTTTTCCATATTATAAAGCCCTAGCATGCTTAACATGAAGTTCAATTTCTTTATCCCTAGATGCTTTCCTAATTCGTAATATTCAAGGTATTTGAAGCACTTGGGCTTGATATGGCCTATGGTATTACAAAAATGGCATATGGGAATAAAATAAGAGATTCTACCTTCCGGACATGAAGTTGCACAAATAGGAGTTTCTAGGAGTACCTTGTTCTTGGCCTTGGAACATCTCTTCATAGGAGGTTTCCTATGATCAATGACTTTTTACTCGCTAGTAGAAAGTGATGCTTCTATAAGCTTCTCCTTAACCATTAAGCCGCTTGAACCTCCTTGAGCTAAGCTAGAGATGATCATATCCTTCTCAAGAACAATCTCCTCAACTTCTCTAAGCTTTTTAGAAAGACCACTCTTTTCAACCAAGAGCCTTTGAGTTGTTGTTACAAACTCATCACTTGTATCTTGATCAAATATTCCTTCTCCTCAACCTCTCTTAAAGTTATTTAAAATTTCTTTTCAAGGCTCTTTACTTTAGCTAAAAGATTAAGATGGGTTGAATTCGAACTTGGATGCTCTTGAAGATTTGAATCAACTTCCTTGTCAAAAGATACTTGACATTCTTCCTCTAGAGTTAAGTAAGATGCCATAAAAGCAACAAAGTTGCTAACTAACTCTTCCTCACTAGAAGACTCATCACTTGAGCTCTCCTCATCACTAGAGTCTTCGTCATCACTCTAAATGACCGTCATTGCTTTCCCTTTCTTGACCTTCTTATCCAAAGTCTTTGGACACTCGGAAGCAAAGTGACCAAGGTCATGGCACTTATAGCATTCAACCTTGCTTTTACTATTGTCATGCATATCCTTGTTGTACCTTGGAGTGTGTGGCTTCTTGACTTCCTTAGAGAACTTGCAACTTGGCTTGGCACCTCTCTTCAAAAACTTCCTCACCAATAAAGTCATCTTCTCGTCATCATCACTACTAACTTCTTTGACAATTTTAAGAGCTAAACCCTTATTCTTAGCCTTTAGTTTCATGCTAGCTTTATAAGTTTGAAGAGATCCTAGCAGCTAATCTAAACTCATGTCATCAACGTCTTTGCTCTCTTCAATGGCTGTAACCTTGACTTTGAACTTCTTAGGAAGAGATATTAGGATCTTCTAATTGAGCCGCTCTCTAGAGATAGGAGTGCCAAGAACTTGGCATTGATTGGCAATGTCTATTAGATTGTATTGAAAGTCAACAAACTTGTCTTCCTCACACATTTACAATGTCTCAAATTGAGATGTAAGCATTTGAAGCCAAGACTTCCTAACCGCCTTAGTCCCTTCATTGGTAACTTAGAGAGCATCCCACGCCTCTTTTGAGGTCTCTAGGTTTTGGATGTAGGAGAATTGCCTACTTTCCATACCTTTAAAAATAGAATTCACAACCTGACGATGCCACTTCGTTAACTCAAACTCATTAGTAGACCACTCACTTCTAGGTTTGAAAACTATGGTTCCATTCTCAAGTGTCTTATTGGGAGAGAGATAACCTTCGTCCACGGTCATCCAAGATCTCTCATCGATAGAGCGAATGTAAGCCTTCATCCTCAATTTTCAAAACCCATAGTTATGACCCTTGAGAAGAGGAGGCCTAAAGTTGGAAGCCCCTTCAGTCATAACATCATCCGGTAGAACCATACTTCAAAATCCTAAGCAATTCACATTTGAGTATAATCCGGATCTTGTCAAGTGCCTTCTAACGACCCGCTCTGATACCAATTGTAAATACAATCATTGTTAAATTGCCTTAAGCTTACCTAGATGGGGTGAATAGGTTTTAAGGCCTTTTTCGATCCTATGAAAAAAAATTAAAGTTTGTCCCTCTAGATAGCTTATATAACACCACATAAACACAAACAAGCATGCATAGACTATTAACTAGCATATTCAATTGATAGATCAAACATAGCCCATGAATTGCATGTGGAGGTTATGCCAAAAATATAACCAAGTACTTGTATTCATTAAATATGTCCTAATAGTACAAGTTCATATAAAAAATACAAAAACAATCAAAGATCTTGTCACACATGAATGGAATCAACTACAATGTCTTAAAGATCAATTTGATTAAAAATAAACGAATAACAAAGAGATAAGGAAAAAGAAACTTGACACACAATATTTTTACGTGGTAAACCTTCAAAGAGAAAACATCCATGGGTTGAATTCACAACCGGCAAAATATTTTTCAATAGTTAAACAAGATTACACCTGCAAATGTGACCAACCTTCATATATCACAATCTATTGGATATCCCTACTATCTATTCCCACTAGAGAGAAACTTGTCTACTCTCTAACCGAGACACATCGCATGCCTATAGAGAATATCAAGACTTCATACTCTAACTTACTAAAGGCCTCAAACCTCATGTCAAGACTTCATTTATTCTATGTTGAAGAATCACTAAACAACAAGATACTTTTCTTGCTCGGACTTATAGGAGTCTCACACCCCTTGCCAAGACTTCTCTTACTTGTCTAACCGGAGCCTCACATCCCTAGACAAGACTTTGCTCGGACTTACTTAGAGGCCTCACACCTCTTAGCCAAGACTTTTGTTGCTTAGGCTTACTTAGAGCCTTACACTCTAAGTGATGCAAATGATTCAAGCACAATCAACATAAGACATATGATCAATATGAACTATAAAAACTAGAATTAGACAATTAACACACAATGTATAATATTTTACTTTACAATCCAAGAGATGCAATCACACAAGAGGATGCATGAGCATAAGAAATGTATGGATCATGTTCATTTCAGGTAGACATAGACTTAGTAATGTGAGCACACAAGTCAAAAGTTGTCTAGTCATAAAAATCATGATTCAAAACCTAGAGCATGTGAAACACCTAACACATGAGATTCCTAGTTTCATTCACAAAGTTAATACTTGAATAAATCATATACATGATGCACATATTCAAGATATTAGAAACATACACCAAAAATGCTAGAATCACAAAATATGATCAATGAATATTCTAGCAAATATTTAGAGCAATGATATAATTAATAATCAATTAAATCCTAGAGAGCTTTAAATACAAAATCAATTGTGCTAATCCTAAAATTGTTCAATTAAAGGATCCAAGTACATGCCAAGGTTAGTAATCATAAAATGAGTCAATCAAGTAACAAATAACCGTAGATATCAAGCTAAGCACAATACAACTCTCAAACATGTGAAATACTAGAATCATAGAAAACTAGTTCACATTTATCTCTAATTAGACTTGATTAGCTTTGATTTGAAGCTATCTTTCTCAATAGCTTTCATCATACATACATATACATATAGAAGAAGAAAACCCAAGATAATTGAAGATCATAAAAGATGAAATCACAAAGTTTAGTTCAATACCTAGAAATCCCAAGATGGTTAGGTTTTGAGTGAAGAGACACCACAAAACTAGATCAAACAGTAGCAAACTCTTTTGGAGAAGGTAAGGGACTTGATTACAAATATTCTCCAACTTGAATCACTCAATTCAAAGTCCGAATAAGAAAGTTATGGGTTTTGGAAGATGAGAAAGTTGGAGAGAAAATTTTAGCTCAATGTTTCAAATTTTCTTCTTGGAAATGAGCAAGTGATAGAGAGGGAGTATTTAAAAGAGAATGGGAGGGCAAACCAAAAAGAGTGGGACCCACTTTGGAGAGCCTCTCTTGGCTGTCTCTGTGGAGGCGCGTGGCCACTACGAGGAGGCCTCTTGGCCTCCTTCTTGTGGTGGCCACGCGCCACCACGGGATGCCTCCCAAGTGAGACCTTCTCACTTTAGTTCTTCTCCTCATGTACCCATTTTGTTCTTCGACCGTCCTTTGGTCTCTAAGCTCAAAATTTGAATCCATTATTGGATTATGAACCATAACTCACCAACATAAGAGAAAGGCTGTGAAACTTTGACAATTGGATGTGAACTCGACTCGATATACGAAGACAAAGACAACGCATTGTTAGAGAACGTAAATTTTGGTAACTTCCTAGTTTGAACTCAAAATCTAATAAGTGAGTATTCAAAATGACTGGAACTTAACAAGGACTCATTTAAGAACATATTCAAGTCCAAATTACTTACACACAAACAAATAAACACAAGATCACACAAGTATGCAATTTCGTAGACAAAGTCATAGTACATGCATTTCTACAATGTATGACAATGTGAGTTCTAAAACATGTGAATCTGTTATACTAATTTAGCGCTACGATGCAGTGACATTTACAAATGAATTGTGTGTGTGTGTGTGCCTAAGCCTTGTGAAATATACAATCGCAGTTAAATTGCTTAAAGCATGCCTAGAGAGGGGGGTGAATAGGTTATTACACCTTTTTCAATCCCTTGAAACAAACGCAAGTTTGTCTCTCAAGATAGCTTACATTACAACACATAAACCATACATACATGTATAGACAAGATAAGCTTGTGATCATTAAATCATTGTCTGTATATCAACATGTAACAATAGGAAGAATAACATTAAAACTCAACAACAAAGAAAACTTGTATTTCCAATAATGTTCAATATGTTACAAGTATGAATCAAAATATAACTATGCAAAAGAATCAATGAACAAAATAAATATATATATATATACAACTATGATCAAAATGAATTGCTTATAAATCACACCTAACAAAATCTTGTCTCAAAATATATCACAAGTGAATATTTTGCAACAAGATAGAAACATACACATATACAAATATAAAAGAGATATAAAGAATTAACACAAGAGATTTTTTAACGTGATAAAACCTCCAAGGAGGACACATCCACGGGATGAAATACAACCATTGGGTACTATATATATTAGAAGATAGATTAGAAATTCCTCAAAAGTGACCAACTTATGATCTACTTCCTATTGGAGTCTATGTCTACCCAATCCCTATTGGTAGATACGAAATCCCTCAATGATGTAGAGCCACCATATTTCAAAGTCCATCTCTAACCAACATCGTTGGAAGATTAGAAATTCCTCAAGAGCCAATGCACATCCCATGCAACACTCTCTGTTGGAGTCTATGTCTAACTGAACGCCCGGGCATACCAATATTGTAGCCAACTCCCTATCCAAGGGACTCATGCCTCTAGAGAGCCTCACATGCGTAGCTATCCGGACCTTCCCGATCCTAGCCATGACTTCTTGCTCGATTATCCAGACCTCTTGTCCTAACCAAGACTTCCTCACTTGACTATCCGGACCTCTTGTCCTAGTCAAGACTTTTTGCCTTTTACAAGGACTTTTTAGAGTGACCAATGAATGCAAATGATGCAAACAAGCAAATTCAACATAGAACATGTGATCAATACATTCCAAGGAAACTAGACTTAGTCATGTGAGAACACAAGTCAAAATAGTCTAGTCATACAAATTGAATTAAAACCTAGAGCATGTGAAAACACCTAACACATGTGGCTCCTAGTTTCATTCACAAATCTAATCTTGAATAAATCATATTCATGAAGCACATATTCAAAATATTAAACCATACACCAAAAATGCTAGAAACAACAAATGTATTAAAAGAATATTCTAGCCAAACTTTTAAAACAAGGATATAATGAATAATCAATTAAATCCTAATAGGCTCTAAACACAACAACAACAAAAACAACAACAACAACAAAATGCTAATCCTAGATTTGTTTAATTAAGATCCAACCACATGCCAAGGTTATTGATCATAAAATGAATCAATCAAATCACAAATAACCCTAGATATCAAACTAATCACAATACAATACTCAAGCATGCGAGTAACTAGAATCTTGGAAAAGTAGTTCACATTTATCTCTAATTAGACTTGATTAGACTTGATTAGATTTGATTATGAAGCTATCTTTCTCAATAGCATTCATCACACATACATATACATATAGAAGAAGAAACCCCAAGGTAATTGAAGGTTTAAAAGGAAGAAAACAAATAGATAAGTCAAATACCTAAGAATCATGAGCTAGTTTGGTTTTGTGGGTAGAGCCACTGGAAAACTCGATCAAAGAGCTATAAACTCTAAAAAGGTAGAGGACTTGATTACAATGATTCTCAAACTTGAATCACTTAATTCAAAGTCCAAATGAGAAAGTTATAGTGTTTGGAACATGAGAAAATTGGAGAGAAAAATTATGTACTTATGTTCTTCAAACGTTTCTTCTTGAAATGAATTTGAGGGAAAAGAGAAACTTAAAAGAGATGAAAGAGAGGGAAAGAAATGGCAAATCAGAAGGTGACATGTCACAACCCCGTGAGAGGCGCGTGAGCCTCATGGGCACACCTCTAAATGGCATTTGGCCATTTCATGCCTCCCTCGCGCTCCTCTCGTGTTCTTCGACTGTATTCGAGCCTCCAAACTTTGAATTCAAATTCATCTTCGGATTATGTACCATGATTCCCTCACGGGCAAGAACGACTATGAAACTTTGTAAGATGGTTATGAAATCGACTCGATACACGACAACGAAGACAACTCAACGTATGAGAACATAAAGTAGCGCAGCTTCTTAGTTTGGACTCGAAACCTAATGAGTGAATAACCGAAATGAATGAGACTCAATAAAGAATCAAATAAGATCATGTTCAAATCCAAAAATAATAAAACTAAAATGAATAAACACAAAGTCACACACGTATGCCACTTCTTAGACATAATCCCAGAACATGTAAATCACAAAGATTATCAAATTAAATCTAATGCATGTGCATACATTACCAAGTGTGTGAAAGTGTTATACTAATGGTGTAAAATTATGTAGGGACAAAAATGAATGCCATGTGAGTGTGTGCATATGCCTTGTAAGAGGAAAGAGGTCTAAAATGTAGGGGAAAAATAATAAATAAAAGTGGTAAACGCAGCGGAAGCGATACTAAAGACGATTTAGTGACTTTTAAAATTTTTCCTTTATGAACCTTAAACCCTTTTAATCAATAAACATGCATATATATCAACAAAAGTAAATTACCTCTTGTCGCGTGATCCGATTGACTTACGTCGATGGTAATCCGCAAGACCTTCAATCCGAGCACGAACGTGGATCACCTAGGAGCGTGGTCTCCCTTTCCTTTGAATTGCAAACCTGTGAATGGACCAAACAAATACTTTCTTTTCTTTGTTAGTCACAAAACAATCAAAAGAATGTCAAAATTATTCCGGTCACTTTTGAGTTCACAATCTTATGATCGAAACTCGCGTGAACCTAGATCGATATCGTATACACAAGCTTATTGATGTTTAAGCAATTGTATACTATCAAAGAATAATTTTTCACTCCTTTTTGTCTCTCTAGAATAAAAACTCTCTTAGAATTAAGAAGAAGAAGAAAGAAAATAAAAACTCAAGCACCAATTCATTGATGTGGCCAAACCCTATAAGAACATATATATAGGTTGGCCGAATTTTTCTTCTTTTTCCTTTAGGGTTGCCGAATTCTATGTAGTATCTAATTAGGGTTGGCCGAATTTCATCATGTCACTTATATAGGGTGACTGAAATTCAACCCTAATTCTTTTTAACTTTATAGACTTCAAACCCTAATCCAACTCTTTTATTTTTATTCTTTTATTTGACTAAAAAAAGACTCCTTATTTGATTAAATAAATAATACTAATTTATTTATTTACTTATCAAACAAGTCTTTTACTTTTAGGAAAGATTTGTTTCTTTAATTAAACAATTAATCAATAAATCAATTAATTCTTATTTAATTAAAACAAATGAAACAAAATAATATTTTTAGGTCAAAACCTTAACCTAGCCGCCCCACTTATATATAAGATGGGCCTAATATTATTTTCCTATTTCATTTAATCCATTGGACTTTAAATAAAAAAGCCCACATGTGAACCAGACCCATTCTTACTAAAAGAAACAAGCCCACATATCTTTCATTAATATATTAATATAATTGAGCAGCCCATTACTTAAATAATGTGCAAATTATATTCTTAATATATTAAATGCAATTCTAGATGGACCCTTAAATTGGTCCGGTAGAATATATCAAGTGATCCATGCAAGTCCGTGTGGATTGGGGATCTTGGCGGGCCATCTAAATTTAAGCTTCAATAGACATAACCTAATCACAATCAACAAATGATTCACTTAGGTCCGATCCATTAATTTTAACTCATTCTACTAAAGAGCTAAAACTGAACTCTTAAATAAAGATAGAAAAGGAAGATGCTCCTCATTCATACCCTAGACAATCATATTGGAGATAGTGTATCCTCGTGATTAATATCAGTAATCGCCAAGAGTTCATAGACCGCCTATAACTCTCCAAGTTACCATATTTACTCATATGACCACGTTTTGAACTTGGATATTTTGACTTGTCCAGAAGCCATGTTTTCAATAGACACTATTGAAAACTCAACGTTGAGATTTAATATCCAATTACCTCAAAACATCCATATGATGATATTATAATCTCATTTAATTAAATGGAGCCACGATGTCCATATCTATAAATGAAGTCCTCTATCGATTAACAAATGAATATCACCAAACTATCGAGGATAGACTATGCGATATAATCGTACTCATTGATAACTCAAATGATATCACTTGCAACCATAAGTCCATCATTTATCTCGGGATTAAGATAGACTCTCCGATTGTCCTGATAATGAAAAGACTATTATCTATTGACGGTTCTAGATAAAGCTTTTCATTGTGATCCAGTTCAATGCACCCAGTGCACTAGATCCTTTTGCTCGAAGACACTCCGATGATTTTAGACTCATCATATCTCATTTGATCCCACTCAAATGCTAGCAAAAGAATTCTACAACTTTAACAAGATAAAGGTGCCCAACCTTTAACTTAAGTTGTGAACAATATTTAAGACTAACTAAAGAATTGTGTCTACCACATACATATCCAGATGTACGAACAATTCTTCTTTTCCCATAGTCTTTAGACCTTATGATTATTTACTTTGACAATTATAATACAAACTATAAATGCTATACGATTTGTTAAACCAGAAATCACTTTATTAATATGAAAAAGATTGTTAATTACAACATTACACTCTTGCTATTGAGCATAATCCTAACATAAAATACATTTGATGAGCAACGTAGCTCATTCCTCCTTGAAGACACCATCTTGCATGACAAGTTGCCAAGTACTCCTTGAAGCTTCAATCATCATCAAACAAAAACAACAATGCATTATAAGATAAACAACGTTTTCATATGGAATTCATGACAACATAGACCAAAATCCTAACACCTTGTAAGAGGAAATAAGTCTTATTACCTTTATAGTCAATAGCGTTTTCCTCGTACGAAGGCATCACTTTGCTTGAACCATTGTCTATCTTCTCTCGAAGCTTGATAAACCACACAACTAGGACAACTAAACAATACAAAGCAAATAATGTTTTGATATAAAATAATGCCAACTAAACTCAGAATCCTAACAAATACACCTAGATTTCATTGAATTTATAGGAATACTTCAAAATCTAGATTGAATAACCTTAGACTTTGATGGACTCTTTACAAATCTTAATTGAACACACCCAAACTTTTGAAATCCTATAGATTCTGTTAACTGCCTAAAAAGGCAGAGGTCTAAAGAAGAATTTTCCATCCTTACTAAGACTACTTGGATTAGAAAGACATTGTAGGGAGCATTGGGCTACTCTACAGTGAAACAAGGATCGATACACCAACAATATACCATGTGTAGACCAAGACCGGGATCAAGGTCAACTCGACTCTACAATGCTAGGGAACATTGAAGTCAAGGTCTAGAAAGCCCCAATGGCGCATCGCCTCGGTTCCCTAATACCTAAAAGCACTGATACCACGATCCATGATTCACGGTGCCCTGGTACTACGGTTCCTTCCTTGAACCAGCCTACCAAGCACTCACTGTCCACTCAACATGGGAAATAACAACTATAGGGCCTCAATACGATGAGGGACAAACCATCATGGAAGAAAGGATTGGTAAACCAAGGAGCAAAATTAAGAGCAAAACCATGCCACCATAAGAGCAGCATGTAGTAACACCCGAGTTTGACTTTTTCACCATTCACAATGCCATTAAAACAAAAATGGTCAACTTTATCAATCCTACCAAAATGGAAACAATCTACTTGATTCCGGGGATAATTCCTGTGCCTAAATGACAAATGACGATTCACGCCGTCAGAAAACCATCCATCAAAACTATTTACAAAACCCTCACAAGCCCTAATTAGCTTTTAAAACACAAGTATAGTGGTAAGTGGGGTGTCGTCCACAGGGACACGGGACTAGCAAAAACTAGCTAATGCTAGAGTAGCATTCATGTAATTAATAATAAGTAAATGAGAATGTTGTAAAAATGTGACTTAACACAATAATAAATATAAACTAATAATGCAACCTAGATAAAGGGGAAATGGAGTGAAGGATATATAGATGATGGAAACTAAGGAGTTAACGGATTCGAAAGTAAATACAGGGTAGTGCAACAAACTCGAAAATAAGCACGTATATTCAAAGGTAACCGACCTAGGATGTATAGTGAGGACCACCTATTAGGGACTAATCCGTTGTGAACCACCAACCTAAGATGTATAGTGTTGGTTGTTCTTACGAGTTCTAGAAATGAAGTTCATCTACCTATCAAAGATTCAACCGATTACAAATTAGCCAACCTAGGATGTATAGTGTTGACTTATAATTCTCTCACGAGTACCGACCTAGGATGTATAGTGCCAAAAACCCATTCGAGGTTAGATTGAGTCAAGAATCGGAGTTCATGACATTCCGTCTATTCATTTGAGTAAGGTACAACTAAACATCATGTATATCTAGATGCAATACTCATACATAAACCAATGAGAACTTGCCAAGATCATGTATCTCAACAAACAATCAATGAAAACCATTAAAGAGCAAGAATAGAACAATGAAAGGTAGATATGAATATATATAAAACCAAGTTTATGTACAAGACCAATATTTAACTAACTACTCCATCAACCCCTTAGAGGGGATTTAGCTACTCATTACAAATAAGAAAACAAGAGAAAGGAAAGAAGAAGAACCCTTGGAGATCATCTCCTTCCTTGAAGTTGCTTCAATCTCCTATCTTCCTTGAAGTTGAGTAGTTAATGTAAGTGAGAGTGTGAGAGAGTGTTTCTAGATCTAGGTTATCTTTAGAACTAAGTAAAAGCTCTTAAAATGAATCTATAACATTATATTTATACTACATACAAAAATAGGTCACTTAAACTTCAAAATGAGATGTGGCACGCGTGGAGGTGGAGTGCGGGTGAATTACCAGCACTTTAATTATCAAGTGTATATTCAGCTCTCTAGATTGTGCTACAGGGCGGGTGGAGTGCGGTTGAATGACCCATACTTGACCCGCACTTTAACGTCAGGTGTGATTTCCACTTCTCGGCTTCAGCTCATAGTGCGGGTGAAGTGCGGTTGAATGACTCGCACTTGACCCACACTTTAACGTTAAGTGTGATTTCCACTTCTCGGCTTCAGCTCAGAGTGCGGGTGGAGTGCGGTTGAATCACCCGCACTTGACCCGCACTTTAGTGTTAGGTATGAAATCAGTTTCTCTGGAATTGGCAACAGTGCGGGTGGAGTACAGTTGGATGACCCGCACTGTACTCGCACTTTAACTCTTCTCCAAGCATCAAGGCCCAGTTGTGGTAGAAGTGCGGTTGGAGTGTGGTTGCGACCCGCATTGGACTCATACTGTAAGGCTGCTGATGATCTTTTGCCTTTCCTTTTGCCACTTTTCTACTGGAATCACTGTAACACGCTTCCAAACCCATCATTGCACCATTTCCTACAATTACGTACATAACAACCATTAGAGACACCAAAACGCATGAAAATGGAACAAAGAATAAGGAAATGAGGGCCTACATATACAACATATTTGGCACGATCACTAAACATAGCCACCATCAACACCAAATGAGTGTCCCTTTGATTGCTAAATTAATTGACTAAATTAACGGAATGGACATCAGAAATTGGGACCTATAAATACTACAAAACTCTCTGAGGAAAAAGCATATTTTTCCATTTATCAACTAGCACTAGTTCACCATTACCGACTGTGTCTCAGAAATATCTCTCTAGAATTCCCCATACACAACCCCTTGTATCAACCAGTTGAATATTATTCCTTGTTTAATAATAAAGTGTCCATCATCGTCTTTCTGAGTGTTATGGTATACACATGTTCCTATTTTTTGTTTTTAATGAAACATGTTTATATTCACTGAAAGCATAGCGGTACCAAGTGGTACCTCCACAACCGTGCCTCCCATGTTATGGTTTTTAAGTGTTAATTGGAAATAACCCCTCCTTTGCAACTTTTTGGTTAACACTTTTTGGCGTAGAAGATGCCATTTGCCTCATTATAGATGCTCCCTTTCTCCCACTCGGCCCTCCCACTAAATTAAGTGGAGACTTGGAACTCGAACCCCCTAATATGGAGTGAGCTACCCTAGTTGCTTCCTACAATGACACAGTCTCTATGCCATGAACTATCTTTCTTCTTGACTCCAGGAACCATGAATTTCAAAGGAATATTGGTCCTAAAATAGAACTGGCCCTTAGGACTAGGCACCATGGATGCCACCTGGAATACGTACCGGAGCTCGTTAATGCCCGATTCCCGGATAACCTTATCAATCTCGCATTGCTCCCTCCAGAGCACTAGAAATCCTACCAGGTTCTTCCAGTGGTGTAAGTTGAAGGAATCTAGTAAAAGAGACGCTCGAAGGAATCTAGTAATCCTTCCTCTTGCGCACGATGCTATCGATGGTGCAGGTGGAGTCAAGGATGTACCGAAAATCGTTAAGAACATTAAGAACCCCATCTGCTAACATCACCACATCTTTGACGGAAGGATGCTTTTATTCTACCTCGTCGACCACAACAACTGCATCTTCATCGAGAACGTCTACCGGAGAGTCGGGATTATTGCTAAAACCCACCCCAATTGCTATGTTCACGTTGGAACGGCGACGTTAGGGCGAGGTAGAGCCTTCAACATCATCACCACCATCTTGATTTCTTTTATATTGAGCAATAAGGAAGAACTGTCTGCCGAATCACTACCTAGCTCAAAAATTTTATAAGGGCTATATGTCGACATCATTGAGGAAAGAAAAAGATAGTGAGAGTGGGAATGAAAAGTGAAGATTTTGAGAAGGTGAAGAAAAAAGAAGTAGGTTTTTTTGGGTGTTGTTGAAAGACAATGAATAAGGAAGACAACGTTGAATATAGAGTGAAGAAAAGCAAGAGATTTATAGGGAAAAGATGACGGTCACTGGAATGGAACAGTTGCAAGTGTTAAAGGCGTGAAAATAATAGGAAGCTTGGGAAAGATAGTTTTAAAAATCACGTGCCGTCAAGATCTTTCGTTTCAAACAGCGTACCCATCCCCGCCTAACACATGGAAGACACATTAATTGCGAACGTATTGAGAGCAGAATTCCTCCTTAACAATGGATGCCAGTGAGAAAAAGATGAACAAAATCATTCAAGTACCTATAATATCCTTACTCCAACTCCAACCAGATACCGGTGTTCAATTTAGGGGGGCTTATGTTAACTGCCTAAAAAGGAACGGGTCCAAAGAAGAATTTTCCCTCCTTGCCAAAACTACTTGGATTAGAAAGACACTATAAGGAGCATCGGGCTACCTCACAGGGAAACCAGGATCAATACACCAACAATAAGCCACGTGAAGATCAGGACCGTGTTCGAGGTCACCCCGACTCTATGATGCTAGGGAACATTGAATTTAAGGTCCAGAAAGCCCTAATGCCACATTGCCCCAGTTCCTTGATACCGAAAAGCACTGATACCACGATCCATGATTCATGATGCCTTGGTACCACGGTTCCTTCCTTGAACCAGCCTACCAATCGCTCACTATCAGCTCAACATGGGAAATGACAACAAGGGAGGCCTCAATACGACGAGGGAGAAACCATCACGGAAGAAAGGACTGGTACACCCAGGAGCCAGATCAAGAGCAAAACCATGCCACCATAAGAGCAGCATCCGGTAACACCCAGTGCAAGGACAGGGGTTTGACTTTTTCACCATTCATAATGCCATTTAAATGGAAATGGTCAACTGCATCAATCATACCAAAATAGAAACAATCTACTTGATTCCGGGGATAATTCTCGTGCCTAAACATGGCCACCATCAACGCCAAATCAATGACCCTTTGATTGCTAAATTAATTGACTAAATTAACGAAATGGACTGTAGAAACTGGGACCTATAAATACTATAAAACTCTCCGAGGAAAAGGCAGATTTTTCCACTTATCAACTAGCACGAGTTCGCCATCACCAACTGTCTCAGAAATATCTCTTTATAGTTCCCCATACACCAACCATTGTATCAAGCAGTTGTATATTATTCCCTGTTTAATAATAAAGTGTCCACCATCGTCTTTCTGAGTGTTATGGTATACACATGTTCCTATTTTCTGTTTTTTTTTTTATTAAACCTGATTATATTCACTGAGAGCATAGCGGTACCAAGTGGTACCTCAACAACCATGACCTCCCAGGTTATGGTTTTAAGGTGTTAATTGGAAATCACTCCTCCTTTGCAATTTTTTGATAAAAGATTCCAATCAAATCATGATTGAATACATCCCCACCCTCTCTTAATTTAAGATTTAGGTTAAAAACTAGGGTGTCGATATTCCTACCCATAAATATGATTTACACACCCATTTTATAAATAAACTCGTGTCTAAAATTTAAAAATCAAACCATTATTATAACCACTCATTCTAACATTAATAATACTATTATTGAAATGAATATAATTAATTTAATGCATTTTATTTGTAAAGCATCTTAAATTATTAATACACTCAATTTTCTTTTCAAAAAAAATAACATCTTCTTTTTGGATCCAAATGTGAAATATTGAAAAGGACAAACATATAATGATATCTTTTTATTAAATGTTTTCGGATGTTATTTTTTTTTTACCAATTTGTAAAATGAAATGTGAAAATTATATGTAAATTCAATATTGTAGTCAATTGTACATTCTAATACTCAAACACCGTTCATGATCTGTTGAGAATTCACAAAAATTTGACCATTGTTCCAATTAATTTTGGATAGGTTAAAATAAATCATCATTGTTAGTAAAAAAAACAAATAAAAACATACATTATTTTTCTCAAAAAAAAAAAAAAACACTCATGAATACATTAATCTACGCCTACCATTTTTTTATATAAAAAAGAGATGCTTATTGATAAAATTCATAACTAGACATAAAAGAAAGACCAAAAAAAAAAAAAAAGGTAAAGAAATACATACCTCTGTATGATCGGAGTCCTTTGAAAATTCTTTTTCCATTACTTTGTTATGCGATAATCATGAAATTATGAAAAATTTTGATATTTGAAATAAAATTAAGGTTTAATTAGAGTTTATCATTTTTTTTTTTAATAAAGAGATACAGTTGAAGATATGATGAGTATAATTAATGAGTATACATAATATTTTATTTTATTTTTAATTAAAGTAATCTTTTTTCATTGATAAATTTGTATTGTGATATTTTTGTAATCAAAACTTTTAATTAAATATAGGTGTACAAATCATATTTATGGGTGCAAAAAACGGCACCCTAAAAACAAACACCGTAAGCCACTTAATTAAGTACTTAGCTAAATTAAGATTTAAGTAGAAAAAAAAAATTCCCTAGATATATATAAGAATTTTTTTTCTTCGCAGAGTCACATTATTTTTTTTTTTTTTGTCTACATTATTATTTATCCTAATTATCCTTCAAATTATCCAAATTTGTTTTGTTTTTCTCTCTCTAGGATTTGTTTGGTCGTGGGCTAACTGATTGTAAATGAAAGTCCAAATTACGTGTTGTTTACCGATCCATTACAATGTATGTGTAGTCACCCGTAAAACTTTTGCCAAATTACATCTATGTTTGCAAGACGGCTTTTTGGTCTCCCAGAAAATAGAAGCCACCAGAGGAGAATTTGCTACTCCAGCAATTTCATTGGAAAAATCTATTTTAGAAAATGTTAGTTTCAATTTAAAAAAAAAAAAAAAAAATTACGTGATGTGTAAAATTCTATTTATAACTAGATAGCACATATATATACTGAATCTTTCATGAGTGATCCATTATTTTAATTTTGGTAAGGACCATGATAAAAATATATCGATTTTAATGAATTATGACATGAATTTTTTTTTTGTGGATGATAAGTTCATCGAAATCTACCTATGAAACAAATTTGATAATTTTTCGAATACTAGAACTATTTTTCTTGAATTTTCCTATAGTTTGCATAATTCTCTGATGTATTCATATTTAATAAAATTTGGATAAATAGTTTTAAGAGTAATGCTAGACATTTCACTTACAATCTCACATTTTCCATCCCAACATATGTGGTAACTAAGGTGTCACTTGATGAGTGGATACACTTTAATTGGCCAATGGATACAAGCGTAATGAGATAAATTACAACTAATATGTATCCACTCACCAAGTAACACTTCAGCTACCACATGTGTTAGGATGGAAAAGATGGGATTGTAGTTGGGATGTCTAGCATTACTCTTAGTTTTAGTGCTCGAAAAATTCTCAAATTTTGTTCATTTATATATTTCATTGAATTTATCATCCATACAAAAATGCAGATCAAAATTCATTAGGGTAAAAAAAAAAAGTAGAAAAAATATGAGAGAGATAGCTAGTGAGAGAAGCTCTAGGTTATGAAGCTTGGGGGATAGGAAAGATTTTAAGGAGGGTTTGTTCTCAATTTTTGCTGACAACCTAAACCATAAAGTTGATCATGTGAGTCATTGGGGTATCTTTAAATTATTTGGTTTTGTTATAGATGTGTTCCTGTCTACTAAAAGTGGTTCAAGAAGAAATAGCTATGCTTTTATTCAGTTTGCATCCACGGCAGAAGTTTTGAAGGTCACAAGGTTCATAGACGATATGCATATATATGGTTGGCTAATTATTTCGAAAGTGGCAACCTACGGCTGGAACAACCAGAGGACTGAAGTTTCTAAAGATGCTAGCTCGAAAAAGAGTTATGTAGTAAAGTTCAGTGGGCATACTTTGAGCTCCCAGATGGAAGAGACCCGCTATGGTGACAATAACACCAAAAGACAGTTCTTCTCTAGTGTTGGAAGGGGAGAGGCTTTCTTTCATTGATGTGCTTAAAGGTGATAAGTCTAAAAAGGTTTCAGATAAGAAGGTAGATGTAAAGGCAGAGTTGTTCTGGGATGGCTCTAAATCGAAGATCGAATAGCTTACAAAAAGCATAGTTGGGGTTCTCAAAGGTTTCAAAAATGTGGCAAGTGTGAATAATCACCTAGCAAGTAGAGGTTTTTCTTTGACTTCCTCGTATTTAGAGGATAAGCTAGTTCTATAGAGGTTCGTTTCAAAGGACGATTGTTTTGGCTTCATCAACAACCGTTTTTTTATGGGAAAATTATTTCTCTTGCATGGAGAAATGGTCATTTTTGCTGATTGAGAAAGCTAAATTGGTTTTGCTGATTGTGAAAGTTAGATTGGTTTGGATCAATGTTTTAGGGGTCCCATTTGAGTTGTTATAACCCAGATTTCTTTATGGGGCTAGAAAGATTAATAGGGGATCCCTTGTTTGTTCACGTAGAAACATTGTCCCCAAATTTACTTGATATTGGGAGGATGATGGTGTTGATTCCTTTTGGGACATGTTGCTCTAACAAGGTCAAGGTAGCTTATGGCTCTAGTTCTTTTACATTAACAGTGGAGAAGGACCTCTCTCCGGTGACTTATTTTTAGGTGGAGGAATTCTTAGGATTGAGAAAGAATGATCATCAAGTCTTTTCATTGGCAGCAAAAGATGCAAGACAATTCCACTCTTCTTTCAAAATTTAAAAATCTTCAAACAAGGTAGGTGTAAAAGGTAGTTGGAAGCCCTTGGATCGAGAAAAGGAGGCGAATATACAAGGTGGAGGATTTGATTTGTGTTAGAATAAGAAAGTAAGAAAAAGAGATGTTGAGAAGGAAGTCAACCTTTACCGTCATCAGCACATCAAGGGAGATGATGTCAGATAAAGGAAGTTTGAAAGTTGTAAAGTTGTATAAAGGAAAGTTGGTCATAATCAAAAATCCCAAGGCCAAACCATCATACGAGTTTGATTCTAAAGCTAAGTTGGATTTGAATAAATGGAGAGAGGGTATCTTGGAGAAGGTGGACTTATCCTTTTTTGACTTAGATGGAGATTTCTTTTCAGATTCTTTCAAAGGCAGAAGAGAGTACTCTTACCTTAGAAAGCAATCTTCAGTGGGGGCAAAAGATTTTTTTTTTTTTGTACCTTAGGTCAATGAGCCTTGTTGCGTATGGGCTAGACCCTTCCCAACTTTCCTCTGATGGCAAATTAAGTGAGAATGATATTGTCAATAATAGGATTGAGCCCGGTTCTAATGGTTGTTGTTGCAATCAAAATTCAAGCCTAATGGAGTCCTTTATTCATGAGGTTTCTACAAATAAAAGTGTGGAAGATAGCTTGGTTGGTTCGAATCATGGACTAGCCTAAGGGAAGGCTAAGGAAGGGCTTATGAATTCATGACCTGTCTGCACTTTTAGAAACAAAAACAAATCTACTGCCCACATCAATACTAATGATGCTGAGGGTGAGGAACCGGTAACATGAGTTGATTCTGATGATGATTTGGAGGAGGGTATTGGGAGATCTTTAAAGAATGTTCTAAATAATTTGATGGATGCATTGCTAAACCCAACGAAGAGTAAGAAAGGCCGTAAGTGATCTTACTTTTTGAAAAAATATGGCGTGCGGACTAGAAATGCTATGGCCAGAGATTTGTTAGCTTAATCTGAGGAAACTAAGGAATTGTAGATGAAGGATCTTTTAAAAAGAATGGATCAAAGTCTGGAATAATCTCTTCAAGTAAGAACAGTCTGCATGATCAATCTAAGACGGTTATTGTTGACATAAAAGGTAATAAGCTAGTTTGGAATCTAGAAGAAGAAATTACAAAAGTCATCGAGACTGGAGTAGCTTTGGGATTTGATTTCGGTGGCAAGGAAAAGACAATCAGAGAGGAGTTATCTAGAAGAGAGAAGGAAGATGATGATAGAGTGAGGAACAACGCACCTTTTAGGTAATTTTGGTTGTGCATCGAGGGTTTGATAGTTTTTTAATGTTAGTGTTGTCTTGGAATGTAAGTGGTTTAGGTAGGGGTGAGAAAATGAGGGTTGTTAGAAGCTTGGTGGACAACAATAAGCCCTCTGTTCTTTTCATCCAAGAGACAAAGCTCTCTTCGTATGATAGCAAGATTTTTAGTTCCCTTAGTGGTCCTTTGTTGAGAAAAGGAATTGGTGTAGAAGCGAAAGGTTATGCAGGGGGTTTGTTAACTTTATGAAACGAAGATCTCTTTTCAGTCTCAGACAGCATTTCTATCGACAATTGCATCTTTATTATTAGGGAGTTGCTCTGTTTAAAGAAAGTGGTTGGTTTTTACAGGGTGTATGCTGCCAGATTAAAGAGTGATAGAAATGTCATGTGGGATGAGATTATTAAAATTATTGATTCGTTTTCAATCTCGCAGGGTGTGGGTGGAGACTTTATTGTGGTCATTGATCCCTTTGAGAGAATTGGGGTGAGTAGTAATGTTAGGTCCATGAGAAATTTTAACTATTTCATCTTAAGAGCTAAAGTGGTTGATCTACCTTTATATGGCATGGCCTATATATGGTCGCACTTCAGGGATAGTGCAGCTTAGTCTAGAATTGATCGTTTTCACATTTCCCCCATCTTGCTCTCTCGGATTCCAAAGTTAAGACCAAGAGGTTTATCGTGAAGTTTGTCAGATCATAACCCGATCTTGTTAGGTGCTTATAAGGATGATTGGGGGCTGAGTCCGTTTCTATTTTATAATTTCATCCATGAATTCCACAATTATGGTTCAATTGTGAGGGATTTAAACACTACTTTCATTGCTTTAATTCTGAAAATTAAGAAGCCGATGTCAACAGGGGATTTTAGACCAATTAGTTTGGTCGGCTCTATGTATAAGATTATTTCCAAGGTCTTAGCTAATCGTATTAAAAAAGTAATGAATTCTATTATTAGAGAGTTCTAAATGGCCTTCGTTAAAGGGCGAAAATCACCGATAGTTTCGCGATTGCTGAGGAAATTATTAATAAGTGGAAAAGAGATAAGATAGGCAATCCTCTTGCTAAGTTGGATTTCAAAAAGGCCTGCAATTGTGTTGATCATGACTTCTTAGAGTCCATAATGTAGGGCATGGTTTCAGTTCTAAATGGAAGATGTGGATTTCGGATTGTATCTCTGTTTGGCTCTTGTCAGTGTTGGTTAATGGTAACTCGACATCTCAATTCGGTACGGAAGAGGGTTGAGACAAGGTGACCCTTTATCTCCCTTTTTATTCAACATTGCCGTCAAAGGTCTTATTTGCTTAGTCTAAAATGCAGCATAGTTAGGTATGGTGAGAGAGGAAGATTTTGACAACAATAGGGTTCATATATCCCACATTCAATTTGCGAATGACACAATCATCTTTTTCAAACCCGAGTTGGGGTTTCTTCTCAACACAGTGAGAATCCTAAGGTGTTTTGAGTTGGCCTCCAGTCTGAAAATTAACTTTCATAAGTCGTATGTTGTCATAATTTGTCACAAGTTGAATTCGGAACCTATTTGGGTAGCTGCTCTAAAATGTAAGTCATCTATGCTTCATGTTCAAATGCATTTTGGTGTTCATTGGTGGAATTGAACATCGATTGGCACCTTGGAAACAAAAGTTTTTATCCAAAGCTGGAAGATTAGTCTTGATCAAGGTTGTCATTTCAACATCCTTACTTACTTCATGTCTATTTTTAAGATTTGGTTGGGATTGCTTAAAGGATAGAGAAACTACAATGTAGCTTCCTTTGGGGTGACAGTCTTCAGAAGAAAATATTACATATTGTACATTGGGGCACGGTCTGTAGAAACAAAGCTAATGGTGGTCTTGGTATCGAAAGATCAGCGACAAAGAATAAAAGTATGTCGGCTAATTAGTAGGTATGGCACTTTAGAAATGAAGACACTGCCTTATGGATATGGGTCATAATTACTAAGTATAGGTTGGATAGAAAATGCATGTACTAAACCTGGCAAGGCTCAACTTCTCATTCTTTGTTTGTTAAAGCGAATGCTAGCCTTTTCAAACATGAATCTTGGTCTGCCAAGGTTCTTGAGGCTGGCTTGAAAGTAATTATTAGGAACGGCGACAAAGCTAGCTTTTGGAATAATATCCAAATTGACTCTATTGCTCTAAAAGATTCTTTTCCCTGGATTTTCGCTCTAGCTACTTTAAAGAATGGCTATATTAGTGATTTTGGCTCTTGGCTTGGCTAGAATTGAGTTTAGAAACTCCCTCTGAGAAGGTACTTGTTGGGGTGGGAACAAAATCAGTGGAATTGGTTTTGTTCTTTTTTACAATGCATCAAAATTCAAAGATGAAAAGCGGATGCGTTGGTTTGGGTTTTTTTTTTTCTTTTTTTTTTTTTTTTTGCTCAAATGACATTATTTTTGTAGGATCCTTTCGGTTAGCTATGGAAGATCAAGTTTCAAGTGTACAAGGACTAGATAAATTCAATTCGCAAGGCAGCTGCCCTTTTTTTGCTCAAATGACATTATTTTTGTAGGATCCTTTCAGTTAGCTATGGAAGATCAAGTTTCAAGTGTGTAGGGACTAGATAAATTCAGTTCGCAAGGTAGTTGCCCTCCAAAAGTCGAGCTTTTCATCTGACAACTCTTGCAAGGAAGAGTTATGGTGAGACATGTTATTCACAGATTTGGTTTGTCTCAGAATTTTAGTCTAGAGTGTCCTATGTGTAATAAAGAGGTGGAAACTATAAACTATTTCTTTTTACATTGTAGATGGTCATGGCGCCTTTGGTTACTTTGTATGGGTTGGTAAGGGATCAACAGCTATGTTTCAAATTTGATCAAGGACTAGGCAATTAGTTGGTCTGCTTTAAGTCCCTCTCACAATTGTGATAGGGCCTATAGCACTCTTTTTTTCTCCGTGGTTTGGACGATTTGGGTACGTTTGGTACGGAGATCAAGGACTAGGCAACAGTTGTGTTACAAATTTGATCAACGACTAGGCAATTAGCTAGTCTGCTTTAAGTCCCTCTCACAGTTGTGATAGAGCATAGAACACTCTTTTTTTCATCGTGGTTTGGATGATTTGGGTGCGTTTGGTATGGGGATGGGACAAGACAAGGCGAGATGGGACAGAACGAGACAGGACAGGACAATTGTTCCGTATTGTGTTTAGAATGTCTGGGACAAACATGTTAACTATATTGTTATGCGTTTTGTATGGCTGAGACAGGACGGGATAATATGTTCAAATGACCAGAGTGCCGCTATTGTCCGTTTTTTTAAAAGACTTATTGCACCATTTTTTATTATTGTTATTTTAAAATCAATTTCAAGAACAACTCTCTTCCCTATACAACCCATTAAAAAAATCTAAATGGCAATGCTTTTGCATATATGTTTGTAGTTGATGAGGCCATTTGTCACCCATATTTATCATCTCTTCACGATCTCAATGACGATCTCAGTTCTAAGTGAAAGGAATCGGTCAAGTACAATCCAGATCTAATTTGTTAGGGTGCGTTTTTATGCTCAATTTTAATACTTAATAATACTTGATCAGACAAATTAAAAAAAAAAAATTGTGAATCAATTTGAACATTATCATACCCTGACCATCACCAGTTGAAGTTCATCCAACCCAGATCATCAATCATCAAATTCAACTCAGATCATCAACCCAAAAGCCACCATATTTCATTAATCAAAACAGAATCTGAACTTAGAAAATCCAAATCTCTTTCTCAAATAATTCCACAAAAAGAAGCACAAATAATTACACAAATAAACTATACAAATTAAAAAAAAAAAAAAATCAATTAACTTCATGTCTCCAACACTTGTCTCCAACACCAAATCTAGTCTCCAACACCAAACTATTACAATCATCAAACCACTGAAGCTCAATCAAAAACCCAATGTAAGGTTTTAGATTTGTATTTGTTTATTCCATTGTAAAAATTTGTTTATTTGTAATTGTTAGTTTCCTAGGTGATTCTTGGTTGAAAAGAGCTTTAAAGGAGAAAAACAATTTCTCATGCAAAAATTATCTTCAAGAGCAAAAGTGCTTACTTGGATGTTAAGGTATCTAGATACTTCTTCCTATTGCAAGGAGTAAGCGCAAACACACACATACATTGCATACATATGTGTCCCTGCATTGTTGTGCTTATTTGGTATAACACATTTGAACACATGTTTTAGTATGCTCATGCATTGATCTCATATTGACAAACATTATAGAAATGCATGTACTAAGACTATCTCTAGGATTTTGCATACTTATGTGATCTTGTGTTCATTTATTTGGGTTTTATTGTTTTGGAATAAAATATGTTCTCACATGATTCTTTATTGAGTTCTGGTCGTTTCGGTTACTCATACATTAGTTTTCGAGTTCAAACTAGGAAAATACGATATTTTACGTTCTCTTACAATGTATTATCTTCGTCGTCATGTATCGAGTCGAATTCATAACCTTTAGTCCAAGTTTCATAGTCTTCCTTATGTGTTATTGAATTATGGTTCATAATCCGAAAGCTAATTCGAATTTGGAGTTTGGAGACCGGAGAACGGTCGAAGAACTTGAGAGGTGCGTGAAGGGAGCAAAGGAGAAGAGAGGTGGCGAAGGGCCAACCAACCTCTCTCCCGTGGAGGCACGTGGCCTCCACGGGAGGGACATCTCTCTGCCTCCCTGTGATGGTCACGCACCTCCATAGGAAGAAAGGCTAGTGGTGGCTCAATTCTCGAATTGCCCTTCATCTTTTCCAAGTGTTTTCCCTTCCTATATATTTCAAATTCGTGCTGAAATCTCTTACAACTTTTGCATTTTTGTTTTGGTCATATCCCTCTCATCTCAACTCCGAATTAAGTGATCAACAATCCAAAATTGTTGGTCTTGAAGAGAGGAACAAGTCCCAAGTATTTTCAAGATGAAAAGATGTCCAAATTATTCGCAGTGATCTGATTTCAATTCGTGAGTCATCTTTTCTTTTGGTAATCATCCTCTTTGCATTTTTCTTATGATCAACTAGATAAATCTTATTATTTGATTGATGAAAAATGTTTAGAATGATTTTGATTCCAATTTTAGACTTGTTTGATTGATTATCAAGTTGTAGCTTTTTGTGATTTTGATTGATGAACATATTTCAAACCTAAACTTGATTCGCATAAAATTGATTCTAGAAATGTCTTGTATAATGAGCTTAATTGTTGATTTCTAGATTTAGTTTCATGATCTAAGAACTATGATTTTTGATTATGATATTGATTATTCTAATGCAGTTCTTATTGATTCACATGCTTAGATTTCTAGATAACTTTGTGATTAAAATTGACATGAACTTTTAATCTATTTTTGGTAAGGAAAAAAAACAGGAAAAAAATTGGATATGTCATTGAAAATAAATGTGCTTTAAACAGAAACATTGAAGATCAAATTTTAAGTTGATTGTCTATCAAGTCTATCATTATACAACATAGGAAACAAATCTCTCATAACCATATTGTTGTCATATCAATGATTATTGGTATATATACCACTTTTGCATTGGAGATGCTTTTGTATAATCATATTGTTGGCGTTTACCAATATGATTACACGGCATTTATAACTCAACCGCGTTAATTAAGATAATAAATAATTACTTTTCCGACCAACAAACATGTGAACCCATAGGCTTTTCCTCTCATGACCCTAACTTTATTACTTGATTTGAATCTTAAGCAACCTTTCTCCTTTTTCTATCTTTTATACATACTCAGGCCAGTTTCTTCAATCAAGTTTTATCTTTTCAAATTCCTTTAATTTGTCAAATTTTTGCTAATCACACGTTTCTTTTCCTTCACTTCTCCGGATACATGATTAAATTAAATTAGTTTCAAGCTCTGTTATTCAAAATTTTGTAATATTATTTTTGGGTTTAAATTTGAATGTTTTAGGCAAAATATATAAATTGACAGCGGAACGTATGATTTCAAAATGCTTTTCTAAAACATGGAATTGATTTGAATACTGCTTTTGGAAAAACAATATATTCAAAGATCTACAATTGATATATAATTGATTTGAATACTAGTTTTAGAATATCTAATCAATTAGGTCATTACTTATGAATACATTGATACCAAATCATCATCTTCATTCTTTGCCAAGTGCATGTGATGGGTATTTTATTTTTGGGTGTTGAAATTAAAGTGAAAAGGTCACCAAATCATATATTTTGACTTTAAAAGAAAATTTCAATTTTTTTTATTTATTTACAATCTACGGTAGCGGGTACTAGAATTCGAAACGTTCTCAAACTGAATAAGCTTCCTTCACAAAGTACATTGGGTGGTATGGCCAAAGGCAAAGCTATGAAGGTGCCTGGACTCTGGAGGGGCCATGCCTCTTAGAAAATTTCTTTTTGGTCTTTCTAGATTGTTTAAATTTGTTATAATATAAAATTCTCATTAATGGTCCCCCGCAAACTTGATTAAATTTTAAATTTTGGTTTCATCTCCCCAGGGGTGGTAAGAAATAATAATCACACACAATTAAATTTGAAATTTTGGTTTCGTCTCGCCGGTGGTGGTAAGAAATTTTAGTAAACATTAAGATATTCAACTTTGCAAGAATCAACATGTATACAAAATGAGTAATTTTTTTTTTTTAACAAAAAATGAGTTCTTAATTTATTCCTCTACAGGGTAATATCAAGTCAGTCATACACCAAGAAATAAAATAATCACTTATAATTTAACCTAAGAAATAATCAGGTTAAAAGATAACTAGATGGGTACTTGATAAATTGACTTCATGAATAATCAGCTTTGGCTACAACCTTCACTTTTATTACTTTTTTTTAGACCTAATCAGGACCGGACCATAAATGCGATCTGTACAAATGTGATAAAAAGTGTAATGATAGCAAGTGATGAGGAGGCATCAAAAAGGAGGAGCACACATGAAAGAGGAGCGAGTAATTTTGTCAGTAGTTAAAGGCCGCGTTATTGACACTCACTCCCACATGCTTATAATTCTCTTTATACTTTTTGATCAGTTATGGAATCTTCAACATTCCAATCTGTCTCTCTTTCACCACCTCTCATCATCATCTTCCTCTTCATTGCCTTACCACGCCTTCTCCATTAAATTGAAACACTTGTAACGCCCACTTTTCCTCAAGCAATATTTCTTCTTTTTCTGTGTGCCAAATGGGTTTGGAGATTTCTGAAGAATTCAGGCCAATGACGCCCATCCGAACGGTTTCCTCGGCAACAAGTTATAATTTCAACTCAAGATTGTCTGATCTCGAAGAAACAGAATTGCCTTACAATTATTTGGATGGTGCTGATGGTGATGATCATGACAAGTGCCACACACCAAAGTCAGCAGCTCATACATTGAATCAACCATTGGTGTGCCCTCAAGCTCCAAAGAAGTCTAGGCCGTCCACGAAAAAACGAGGTCCGCCGCCACAAGGCTTCTTTCAGGTTCCAGACGACCTACCCTCTATCTTTCTGGTCCTCAATCACAAGCCGTCCAAGAAGATCCGGGCAAATTAATTAGAATGGTGAATGGTCTTTATTGTAGTTAATTACCATTTATCTTTAATATGATTATATATATAGTTGTTGTTATATTTTTTTGTAGTATATACAGCTATGCATCTTCTTGAAGTAATTATAAGCTCCATTTGAATTCTCAAAATTCTTTTATATCTGAAGATCAGAAATAAGAAGTAAGAAGTTGCTATGATCTATGAGATTTGGTTGCTTAACTGTGCATATGATAAATCCACAGAATTTGTTTTTCTTCTCTTTACATTTCTTCACTTTTTCTATATATATTTTATGACTTTCATTAACGTGCCTCGAAATTTGGTTAAATTATATAGAAATTTCATTTTTGAAATTCATTAAAAACAATCTTCATAGCCTGGTGAAGCTCATCCGCTTTCCTCTACCTTGCATAAAGTTAACGGAAATGAAATATTTCAGAGAATGAGATTTTTATTTACATGGATAAGGCAGCCCAGTTTATATGACAAGGAAATTATAACCATATGCTTTTCATAAACTTATTATTCTTTGTGTATAAAGATTTTGTAATTGACATTAGTATTTACATGCACTAAGATCCCATATATTGTTGACTTTGGAAAGGAAGAAGAATGTGGAATGTCAAATAACAAAGAATATTTCCATGGCAGCAAAATAACAAAATTGAGGGATGATTTTTTTTTTTTTTTATCCCAATAGGATGTCTATTGGGACGAAATAAAGTATTCGTCCCCTAAAAGTATAAATCATATGTGATTTTTAGGGACGAAAAAATTTGTCTCAATAAAATGTCTACTTAAACGAAATAAATTATTCATCTGTGCAAGCATGACAATATCTTTAGGCACAAAATAAATTATTAGTCCCTAAAAACCGCAAACCTCAAAATCCACTTTTAGAAGAATCTAAAGGGACGATTTGAGATCTAAGGACTTATTGAGACAAAAATAATATTCGTTACTAATGATGATTTATCGGGACTACATTGGTCATCCTAAGAAGTTCTTTATCATGATGAATTTTGTTTTGTCCAAATATGATGTCTATCAGGACGAATTATGTTTAGTCCCAAGATTATTCTTTTATTTTCTCTTTTTTATTTATAGTTTAAATAATTAATTAGTATTTTTTTTTTTTCACTAAAAGAAATTAAGATTTCAATTACCATATAAATTAGAAAATGAGGCAATAGTGACAATTAATTTTTTCATCCCAAGAACTTCTCCATCAAGATAAACTTTTATTAGTCCCAATAGGTTGTCTTCAAGGAAAATTTTTGTTTCGTCCCAAGAGATGTTTTCTTTTTATTTAAAATTATAATAATTAATTAATTTTATTGAAAATCTTGATTTTTTTTTTTTTTTGATTTTTTTTAAGATATAGATTAATAATTAAATTACCATATAAATTAGAAGATGGGACAATATAAATCATTTTGTTTGTCAAAAGTGGTTCTCTAACAGGATGAATTTTTTTTTTGTCCCAATAAGTTCTTTATAAGAACCAATTATTTGTAGTCTAGAGATGTTTTCTTTTATTTTCCTTGTTTTATTTAAAAGTTTAAAGGTTAATTAATAAATTTTCTTCCGTTTTTTATATTAATTACTATGGATTAATTGAAAAAATTATGAAAATTTATATTATTTTTATTTATAAATATAAGAATAAGATTTAAAAAATTTGTTGTGACCTTGAATATTAAAATGCACAACCACTTTTAAGAAAGCGGTTGTACATTTTCCCTCCTCTTTTGTGATAAGGATTCGAGTCATATATTTTAATTTCTATTAAATCGCAAGATTATGTAGAGAAATATATATCTATTTCGAGTCATGCTTGTAACGATTAATGTCTTTAGGTTCCGATAGATAATTTGATCTGACAATATATGATTTTAAAATAAAAATAAAAAATTAAATGCTTCAATAAACATTGTTTTATTATCGATTTGCCTATCATAAAATAAAAAATAAATAAAAATAAAAATTAAATTTTCATTATTGGAATGAGTTTAAATTTAATCTAGCGATAATTTTTTGGGGGGTTTTATTGAAAACTAACCCATTTTGAAGGGTCAAGTTACAACATAACTCGTTTTTGAAAATTTTGCAAAAGTAACTCATTTGGGACAGTATTGCCCTTATCAATTGTAAGGTGTGCAGTTTACAAATCTATAATTCCAAACAGCGTTGCGAACTTCTAAATACCTATTGGAATTCAGGAAACAAAACATAATAATTGAGAAACCAACAGTGCATTTCAACATATGTCCAAGCTCAGTTGAGAAATCCAAACACAGTTGAGAAAAAAGTGATGTCAATGTTTTTGAAAAAAAAGTCTATAAATTGTGTAGATTCAAAGCAACAATCGTAAATCAACCACAACAACATCAAATTCAAACAAGACTCATGCTCTATTATGTACATATAACCTATTTTCACAAAAATAAATAACAATAATACACACATTTGATGGTATAAAGTAAAAAAGTCAGTAAACAAATAAATAAAATAAAATAAAATAAAACTCACCTTAAAGCTTCAATAGAGGAAACTTATTGTTGTTGACAAAGAATGGAAGCTTTCAATAATATTCAACTTAGGTTCGAGTTGCATAAAGGTGTACTTCGAAAATGTTTACTAAAAATTAGAAATAGAGAGGTAGAGAATACAGTTGGAAGAAAAAAAAAAGGTGGATAGAAACGGTGGAAATAAGAGGTAGAGAATAAAGAGAGAACCAAAGAAAGTAGAGAAGTAGAAAATGAGTAAGGGTATAATAGTACTTTAACACCAAAAAAGAGTTACTTTTGCAAGAATTTCAAAAACATAAAGGTTATTTAAGTTAGTTCTCAAAGTGGTTAAGGGCACTACTCCAACAAACCAAATCACGTTTGACACATGATGAGAACACATGTTAACCTGTTCTTATCATGTGTCGAACATGATTCTAATTTGGGTTAGTGCCTTAACCACTTTGCTACAACTTTGACATTGTTAATAATTGCATAATGTATATATATAACCTAAAGAAATTGATTTTTGTCCCTAAATTACAAAATTTTCAAAAAAACAATTTGTGTTCTGTCGCTATAGGTACTCTTTAGAGACAAATTTCAATTTTCGTCCCAAAAAAAAAACTATTGCAATCCACCTAAGGCAACGTAATTTGGGATGAATTGGTTTTCGTCACGAATGTTTTTAGGGATGACTTTTTGGATATTGGGATGAATTTGTTTTGTCCCTATCTGCATTTTTTCTTGTAGTGCAAGGAAAGGAATTGCCTATAAAAGTTGTGGTACAATCGATTCCCTCATACACTATGAATCTTTTCAAACTACCAAACTCCCTAATTCACGAGCTTCATCGATCATATTCTCTTTTTTGGTGAAAGAGTGGTGTTTCTGATCATCAAATACACTAATGTAGTTAGAGAAAGCTGTTTTCTGCTAAATGAGACAATGGAATGGGTTTTCGTGATTTATCTATTAGGATTTGACTTGTATTCCCATGTAAACCAAACGACTTTAACTGATGTGAAACTGGTCCAAACGGGTTCTAATGATTGTGATTTAGGTGGCGTTGGAAAGAAGAGTTCAAGATTAAGCCCGCAGCTAAAATGATGCCAGACTCAAGGCCTAGAAAAGCCATCACGCGCTACTAGGATTGTAGCACGATAGAAGTGTGTTGCTACGCACCAGAAGTATTAAAAGCGTGAGGGCCATATTTCAGCTTGCTTTCAGGCATGTGGAACTTCAGGAAACATGGGAAAACTTGTGGAATGTGGTTTTCATGCTAGGGAAGGTTTTGTTTAGGAAAGACTTGTTAGGGGATTTCCAATTGCTTATGAGTTTCTAATTCTTTATGGACCAAGAATAATGATCCTATAAATAGGATGACTTATTCTTTGATTGATAGCACATCGAGAAATGAGAGAGGCACCTGAGAAAATCAAATAGTGAGTAAATCCAAAGAGTGAGACCTAAATGAGATCTGGTGGAGACCCAAGGGATATCTAGGGGCAGGAGACCGAAGGGATATTTAGGGGGAGACCTATGAGGAAATTAAGGGAATATATGGGGGTGCAATCAAGGGGGCCTTGAGAGAGCTATGAGCCAAGGGCTAGGATGTAAGCTCGGTTGTAAGCCTAGGCTCGGTAAGACGTGGTAGCAGTTGGGGTTTAGGGTTAGAGAATGAATATTGAAATTATGTAGTTGTAACAATTTTCTACATAGTGCTATTTTTCTCTTCTCGCCCTAACGACCGTGGTTTTTGTAAGTTCCACTATTTTATTGATTAACTTATTTTCGTGACAAACCACATTGGGATATTGTTGTGATGGGTGGATTAGGATCTTCATATGGTGGTCTTTAGTGTTTTTGGATGGGACTTGGTTATTTTTGGTGTAAAAATTGAAGGTATTTATAGATAGGATGATTTTAGGGTAAAATCTCGTCATTTTGTAAAGGTTTAGGCAACTTAGTGAGGCTAGCTGCGCAAGCGCTTGGGCATGTCGCCTAGGTCTCTAGTTTGCACTTTTCAACTTCACGCACCTGTTACTGAAATGGGCTTTACTTCCTCTAGCAACCTTGAAATCACGAACCGTAAAGTTTGTAGGAAACTAGACATCCGAGGGCATTTTGAAAATATATGGCCCGAAACCCAGTTCGATCTAAGGAGAGGGTTATGGCCTATGCAAGTTGGACATTCTGCTGAATGGGTACAGGTGAGTTGCAAGTGGCCTGGGCTATTGGACACTCTTCTCTTCACTTTGAACTTTTCCATCTTTTTGTCTCTAAACTTGTCCGATTTCACTCAAACGCCAATTCTAAGACTTTTTATCTGCATGAGTTTATTCAACACATCAAAACATCGATTTTACTAGATAAACCAAGCGAAAAAGACTTGAAAATAGGGGCTGAAATTACATACAAAATGGCATTAACAAATTCTCCCAAACCTATATTTTGCTTATCCTCGAGCAAAATCGGAACAAAAACAAACACAAACACTAAACTAAAAATCTACACAAAAACAAAACCACTTTTGTAGGACGCATGATGGCACTTAGCATGTGCCACATACCTTTTAAACCCCTTGGTGACCCTAGTGGAGAGTCAAGTCTTGTGAGCTACTATGCCCATAAATGTAAATTTGCAGCGCAAACTAGATATGAAATACGGCATTGAATGTGTCAATTGTAAACACATGCATGTTAATCCCCCTAAGTAGAGGCTAAAATTATGTCCCTCAAAATGATTCATCTTGAAGAAAAAGTAGGCCAAAACTCAAAAATGCTTCAACTTTAAAAACAACAAGCTTGAAAACTGTTAATTGCCAAAATTGGTGAAGGACCAAAGAAGAATTTTCCACCCAGATACAATGAAAAGACACATGCTAAGATACAATCTAGCTACTCCTAGAAAGAAGAATTATGGATCAAATCTGGATACCTACCTCCTCCCTCAAATCAAGCCAGCAAGCCTAGCAATCCAGATAACCCCTAAGTATTTCGACGAGGAGTTCTACTCAGAATCCTATCACAGAGCTCAATTGGATACCCCGCTCCTACATCAGCTGGGTACCCCGCTGCTGCATCAGACAGGCATCCAAATACTAAATCATCTCAGTACCCCTCTACTATATAGTCTAGGTACGCCGCTACTGCATTAACCCTGTATCCCGATATCCTAACATATTAATACTATGGTCCAGTAGGAGGCAGGATACCTAGGTACCCCAATCCCTCCTAGAACCAGCTTGCTAAGCAGTAAAAGCATCAAATTAAACAGACTATCAAGATAAGACCAAGTACACCAAGATCAAGCTACAAAGAAAGAGAGTGTACGATGAGGTTTAAATAATAAGGAAATTGTCTTGTTCTTGCCATTCAAGAGTCTCATTCAAAAGTGGAGTCAACTCTTTCAGTTCTAAAAGGAATCACTTGATTCTAGGGAATCATTTCCACGATCTTCTCGCCTATCACCATGGAACGCCCTGTAAATTGCTAGGTCACTAGACCGAATTTATGGGAGTGAACAACAAGAAATAATACCTATATATATGACATGATATTCTTCAGGAAAGGAGACTTGATCTTCTTTTACCACAAAGAGCCTTTTTCTAGCCTTCACGACCTAATCTTCTTCTTCTCCAACAAGACACATATTATTCTTCTTCTTTTTTACGGATGAGAGAAAAGGGTCTAAGCCTGCCTATTATTATAAGCTCTCTCTGGAGCACTTATGATGTATTATTTTCCTATTTGTGTAAGCTCCCCGGAGCACGCTTTATTGATAAATACATAAAGAGCGGTCACTCCCTCCACCGGATACTACCTAGGGGTTTTTCAACATGTGATCATACGTGATGCTTTTTCTCCCTAGGCCTTCTATCAAAAGACTTGTTATTCTCTCCCTATTTATCTATTTTATTATGCATGTATGTGTATATGTGAGTTAGATTCTGACCCCACTGATCTTAGTTCTCTTTTCCACATGTCTGTACGCCAAGTCAAACACAAAGAAGGGGAAAGAATATTCAGACTAGCTAGAAAAACCGAGGTGGTCAGATCCTTCATGACCACACCTATATCACTGAAGAACTCTTACCCCTCCTCCTTCATGCTTGCTATTTAGGTCGGGGAACTACAAAGGAGATCTAAAAAATAATACTGGATACGAGGTATGGGGTACGAGGTACAAGGTACGAGGTACGAGGTACGGTGTACGGGGTAAAAGGTACGGGATACGGAGTACGAGGTACATGGTACAGGGTACGGGGTACCAAATACGGGGTACCTAATACAGGGTACCAGGCATATAAAGAATGATCAAAGCTCTTACACCAGCATGGGAATTCCAAGCTCTATATCTTCTCAACATGCTTTAAGCCCCGATGGGCGGGGTGATTTTTCTCCTACCTACTGCACCTTACTCTAGATTTTTTACTCATACAAAACAATGGTACCTAGAGGTACCTACCCCGCTGCAGCCTACCAAGTAGCGATTTTAGGGTGTTAATTGAAATTCCTCACCCAGAGCGAATTTTCGGTTAACAAAAACCTTTGATATAATTCGCCTTGACTCTACACCTCATAGGATATTGCTCATATTTTCACTCAGAACCTAGGCTTCACTGATCAAACATATGCGGTTTGAGTTTATGTACAGGAATTATCAAAATATATATCACATATGATTAATTATTAACAAAATGCTTGGATGCATGCAAATAGACCTCAAGAACGGAATCAAACATTAAGAACCTTGACAAATTCACCTCTTTCCCCGAATCAACGTTCCCTTAAGATCAACTAGGTCTTTGATAAGGTTGTAATGGGGCCTTTGGTGACATGTGTTATAAAATGAAGAGAATGGGGAGACAAGAGCTAGGGATCATGCCAAGCAATTATGAATTGCTACACACTTCTAAAGTTGGCTCTATTACAATAGCAAACATAAACATTAAATTTTATGCGTCCAAGCTATACACTTTGATTTTAAATTGGTTGCACTACTTTTTTTACTCTTATTTTTTAGCAACAATAACATTTAAAATTCAACACTTTGAAGAACTTTATTATTATTTTAATTTTTTTTTCAGACTTTGTCTTGCATAACATGCATACATAAACGCGTTGGTACATTATGCCACTTCACAATTGGAGCTCAACTATGAATTTCCACTATTTCCTACACCTTAACAAAATCCTAGCTATTGGATATGGCTACATGATGGGTTATATGGATTATTGATTATGTGGGTGATGAATGAAAGGCTAAAGTTTTTGGCTTCAAATTTGGCAATGGAGCACACACATAAAAGAAATGGACAGTGTTTAGGCAATTTAAGTAGTTTAAGCACACATTGCATATAATCATCTCTAAAGGTTCAATTAACTTGCAAATCAAGGTAAGCATGTGATATCTTAATTTGTAACCGTTCTTTAATGCTCAATGCAGATGAATGAGGCCAATCTAACTTATTTAAAGTGCAAACGAGTGTTTGTGAGTGGAAATGAAATTTACCCTCTTAAATGAACACATTTTTAAGGCTCAACAACTCATAAGGGTAATATCCACTAGTAATCAAGATATTTCATGGTTGGTGTCTCTTTCACCTACACACTAAGAATCACAGCCTTATGTTTGTAAAAAATTTTATGAAATGCAACTCTAAGCGACATGACATTAGCCTAAACTCAGCGATTAAAACCATAGAAAGATGTCTCCCAAGGCGCACAGAAATGCATTTCAAGAAACACAATTATATTCAAGATTTTGGCTCTTTTTGCAGAATTTTTCTAAATAAACTAAACTAAACACAAGAAAAACAATACAAAAATACGATAGAACAAAAAAATAATAATAATAATAAACCAACCGGCCAAACCCCCAAACCTATACTTAACATTGTCCTCAATATTGGCACAGGTATAAAAATTTGGACAAAGCAAGCAAGAATTTGGAAATATTTAGGAAACAAGTACAATATTACAAAAACTAAAGCTAACACAATCAAACATAACAAAAACTCCCCATCATGAAGGCCTAAATCTACCGAACACAATCCACACACTTAATTCTAAGCAATGAAAACAATAGACTAAATAGAAGAAGTATAAAAACCACAAAAAGTAAAAACAAAACTAAAAAGCTCAAAATTACAGTGGTTACCTATGTGGGTTGCCTCCCACCAAGTGTTTGGTTTAACGTCTCGGGTAGACGCATTCAGCTCTTCTCCTCAATATGGATCACAAATCGATGCAACATCATCGCCACCTTCCTTTTTTAGCTTATGTGAAGCATTAAACATCCTCACCCAATAGCCATTCACCTTCCTTGTTTGCTCAACCATGCAAGTTTTCTTATTTCTCTTATCATTCTTGTCTCTTAATGGGGGAGTTTCATGATTTCTGTTGGTAACTCCACGTGGGTTTGTTTTATGATTCCATTTTATCTTCTTTTTGGTAGCACCATGGATCAAACAAGACTCATGCGGCTTCTTCAGATTATCACTTCTCAAGACTTCAACCACTAGAGGATCAACTACATCAACTTTCAAACAAGTGTCGACTTGTTAGGGGCTCTTTATAGCTTTGAACACCTTGAACACTTTAAACACCTCTTCTTCGTTTCCAACCTTAAATGTGAGCTTCCCTTGTTGCACATCAATTAAAGCTCCATCGCTTGCAAGGAAAGGCCTCTCCAATATCAATGGGATCTCATCATATTATTCCATCTCCAGCACAAAGTCAACCAGGTAGTTGAATTTGCCTACATTCACTAGAACATCCTATATTACTTCGTGTGGGTACTTTATAGACTGATCTGCTAATTGAAGAATTGCATTTGTTACCTTCTTCTCTCAATCCCAGCTTCTTGAACACACTGTAAGGAATGAAATTTAAACTCACCTCCAGATCACACAATGCTCTCACAAATTCTGAACTTCCAATTGTGCACGGGATAGTAAAGCTTCTAGGATCCTTCAACTTAAAGGGTAACTTGTTCAGAATGATTACGCTACACTCTTTAGTCAAAGCAACTGTTTTTTATTCTTCTAGCCTCCATTTGTTGGATATGATCTCTTTGATTAACTGTACATAGTTGGGCATTTGAGTTAAGGCTTCAGCAAAAGGGATGTTGATGTGCAATTTCTTGAATAACTTGAGGAATTTAGAAAAGTTCGTATCCCCATTGTGCTTCTTAAGTCTTTGAGGATACAGAATTAGAGGCACGTATGCCTGCACTTGAAGAGATAGAGGTGGATCAAAAGAGGTTTTAGGTAAACCATCATTCTTTTTAGCTTCCTTTTCTTAAACTTGAGAAGTATAAAGGTCATCTCCTTATGGTACACTATTGTGCATATCCTTTTCTTCTTTACCACCTCTCATTGGTTGCTTAATTTGTTTGCTACTCTTCAAGGATGTCGCCTTGCATTGCTTAATTGTGTTGTTCTCCAAATTGCTTGCCAATGTCCCTTGTTGCCTTCCTTGACTTGTATTTTCCAATTGCCTAATTTGCACCTTTAAGTTTCGAATTGTCGCTTGAGAGTGTTGAACGACTTGATCTATTTTTGCATCTAACTTCTTCAAGGCATTGTCTTAGAATTCCATGACATTGTTTATCTTTGTCATGAATTTAGAGAACATCTCCTCTAAGGTAGGCTTCTTCTCCTATTGGTGGTTAATGAATTGATTTTGGAATCCAGGTTGTTGATTTTGTTGGAAACCCGGTGTTGGTCTTGCATTTGGCGGTGGTTATTGTTATTGGTTGTCTCTCCATGAGAAATTGGGATGGTTCCTCCATTTGAGATATTAGGTGTTTGAGTAATGGGTTGTTCTATGGATTGGCTTGGTGATTATTTGAATTCCGATTGAAATTGACATATGAGAGTTGCTCATATGGTCTTAGTGAGCTAGGAGGTGACTTCATCTACACCATAAACACCAGGCATCTTTCTTGGCATTTTTCTATCGTTAGACCACCGGTTGTTGTTTGAGGCCTTCTCTTCAATAAGATCATAAGCAACTTCGATGGTCTTGTTCATCAAAACAACACCGATTGCGGCATCCATAAGATTACGGATTAAGATGTTTATCCACTGGTAGAAAGTTTACACGACCATCCACTATAGTAGCCCGTTATGGGGAGCACTTCCTTAGCATCTCTTTAAACCGTGCCTACGCTTAATAAAGTGTCTCCATCTCAAACTGAGTGAAAAAGGTAATCTCATTCCACTTTTCGTGGTTGAAAATACTTTTTGAGAAAAGCTTGAGCTAGCTCCTCCCATGTCGTGATTGAGCCCGAAGGTAACGAGTTCAACCAAGCTTTGGCTTTAACCCATAGAGAGAAAAGGGATAGATTTAGCCGGATAGCATCATCTGACACCCAATTTTGTTTGAAAGTATCACAAATCTCCTGAAAATTCTTCAAGTGATTGTTTAGATCCTCTTTGTCTAGACCACCAAACTATACCATAGTCATAATCATCAAGATTATAGTTCACTTGATTTGGAAATTGTTAGTGGCTACCGTCGGTCTTCTTAAAGAAGATGTGCTCTAATCGCTCATTGGCATTGCAAAGTCAAGCAAAGCTATACCATTATCGTTCTCTGGTCTTGCTTCTCTCGATCTCAAATTAGGATCCATTATAGCTTTATTGCTTGCTTCGACTTTGATTTCTTGCTTTTTTTTTTCTTTTCTAACCAGCCAACTTCTATATTTCCGAATCGAAGTCTAGAAACCACAAATTGTTACACATTGTACGTTGGTGCATACAAAGAACAACCTACCTAAAAGAAATTAAACAAAAACACAAATAAAAATCCAAAGTAGTAATAAACATAATTGGTATTGATATTAGCAAAATGTACAATTCCCGGCAGCGGCGCTATAAATTGACACGTGTTAAAGCTACTCGCAATCGTATGAGGCCAACACATGCAATATAGTGAAAGTAAAATTATCGTTCCAACAGGGATTGGGATGCTAAGTACTGAAACATGTTAGGTACACTACTATTTTGATAAGCAATCAAAAGGTATGATTATCAAACAACGACAATTTAAACTAACTAAAGGAAACTATTAATTAATGCACTAGAATTAAAGTCAAGCAAAGCAAAATTGATTCAAGATATAAGATGGGATAGCTAGGGTTTCAATTTCACCAAACAAATCCTATTGAACAATTAAGACAACCAATTCACTAAGTCATGCAAGAGAATGTCAAGGACCATGTTAACCCTATTTTAATCTCTATTCTCTTTCAAGCAACAAAGATAATATTCACACACACCTATAATCTATTTTTCGATGACTATAAGAAATGCATATGAATTCATTAAGAATGTTGGCACACAAATTAGATCATACATACAAGCCTCACGTATTTCTACCTTACTAAACATGATTGGGCTTTTTATCAAGCACGTTGCATGCATTACCTTTCAGTCCTTAAAACAACAACCAAAAATCAGCTAAATGGTAGTAAATCCTCTAAAAGCATTAAATACATAAAATCCCACTCCACATTCAACAAGAACAACTCAATAAAAATGAAGTCTTTATTCAATAGTCATAGAAATGGTCCATCTTAGTCGTAGCTTAAATGGTTTAGTTCATGATTAAAGAGATAAAATTGCAATTTTGAAAAATAGATCTAAACTTGACTAAAACAAGAAAGTAAATAGTAGGAAGATTCCTTGCTTTGACTCTCCTCCTCTTCAATTTCTTCTTCAATCTCCTTTGCCAAATGATTATGGATGGTTGAGAAACTATGGTGGGAAATGGTGGGTTTGTGTTTGGATGGAAGGTGAGAGAGTGTAAAAATGTGTCTTGGATGTTCTTAGGCTAGAAAGTGGTGGCCTTTAGTGTTTTTGGATGAGGCTTGGTTATTTTTGGTGTAACAACTGAAGGTATTTATAAATAGGATGATTTTAGGGTAAAATCTAGTCATTTGGTAGAGGTTCGGGCAAGTTGGTGAGGCTAGTTGCGCAAGTCGCTTAGGCAAGTTGCCTAGGTCTCTGGTTTGCCTTTATCAACTTTGCGCACTAGTTATAGAAATGGAGATAACTTCCTCTAGAAATCTCGGAATCCCAAACTGTAAAGTTTTTCGGAAACTAGACATCCATGGCTATTCGAATATATGTGGCTCGCAACCCAGTTCTATCTGAGTAAGAGTTATGGCCTATGCAAGTTGGACGTTCTGCTAGCAGGGATCCATGCTAGTTGTGCAGGCGACTTGCAAATGGTATGGGCAAGTGGCCTGAGCTATTGGACACTCTTTTCTTCACTTTGAACTTTTTTGTATCTTTATCTTTGAACGTCTCTGACTTCACTCAAACTCCAATTCTAAGACTTTTTATCTACACAAGCTTATTCAACACATCAAAACATCGATTTTAATCAAGAAACCAAGTGAAAAAGACTCAAAAATGGGGGTCAAAATTACATACAAAATGGCCTTAAATGCATCATGACAAACTTAGCATATATTTTATCAAGAGTTGTTATCATGTGGGCTTGTTGATGCGAGATTCTCTATACAGTTTGAATCAAATAGGATTTCTGCCTAGTGGAATTTTTTATGGAGTTTACATGTACCTCCCAAGGTCAAGCTGTTTCTTTGGAGGGCTTGCCATGATTGGTTGCCGACATGATCTAGTTTGGCTTGTCGCAGTATTCTTGTGCATGATATTAGTCCTCTATGTTCTTAAGAAAAAAAGACTATCCTACACGCATTTTGGTTTTGTGATTGTTTGAAAGGGATACAATTCTTGGTTCCTGATTTTCTTGAATGTCCCCTTGCTGATTCCATTGATTATTTTTGTTTGGTTTCTTGTACTATCAAGAACATATTTTGGTTCAAGAAATTAAACTTTTGGTGATTGTGTTTTGGAGAGTGTGGTTTCGTCAAAACAGATTCATGCACTCTCTCTGATGAATGTAGAGGAAGTTGTGGGTTTGGCTCAAATGTTCTTACAAGATTTTCATACCACTCACATTAGCATTGTCGCTGCCAGAGCAGAACTGGAAGTCTAGAATAGGGGGGCCAAATGAAAAAAAATAAAAATTTAAATTTATAGCACTAAAATGTAAAATACACATTTTTGATAAATTATATTTTATGATATTTTAACTATATTTTTTTTAGTGGCCAAGGGGACCATGGCAACCTTGGCCCCCACGGCGGTCCGCCCCTAGTAGCTACTAGTAGGGGTGCTTGAGTGTGTCGTTGGTGGCCTCCAAGTCAAGATGTTTTACACAATAAATGTAGAAGCTTCCATTGCCTCTACTACAAGTCTGATGGTGTGGGATAACATGGGGTGTGTCATGGCTACACGTCTGAAACGGTTCTCTGCTTCTTTTTCTATTGAAATCACAGAATCTTTGGTTGTGTTAAAGGGTTTGGAGCTAACAAGAGACTCTAGCCTTATTCCGATTTGTCTTGAGTCAGATTTTTTTTCTTTTGTCATTAATTTTATTAAGTCTAACTTGTTACCCTTGTCAGAGCTTGGCTTGGTTTTGCAGGATATTTATACGCTATCCAATTTCTTAGAAGTGGTAAAATTTCGTTTTGTTTATCGATAGGCTAATTTTTTAGCTAATTCATTAACTCAATTGGCTCTCTCTAAGGACCAATAATTGGTATGGATGGCGGAAGTCCCTCCATTTGTTGTCAAGCATGTTCATGATGATGTCTAGTGTGATTTGTAATTTCTTTTGGTTATTTATGAATCCCTCTTTCAAAATATATATATATATATATGATGGTGGGTGCCGATGGAATTTTGTTTCATGTTGATATGAGGATATATGTTTTAGATTATTTTTGAAATTATAAAGGGCTTGGAGAGTAAAAATGTGAAATTTAAATTCAATAGATGCGTTTAGTGAGCAACCCGCAATATGAAAAAAATAAAAAATTAAAAAAAAAAAGTGTCTATTAGTGACGAACTATTTTCGACATCTCTAATTGTCGTTAATAATTCAACATTTTTCGACAGGCATTTCAGCACAATTGAAAATGATGAAAAAAGTAGTACCACATTTCCGACGACTCAATGACCGTCGTAAATAGTCGAATAAGCCGTCATTGTTGCCCACATTTTCGACAATACTATTTGTATCGTCGGAAATTAAGAAAAAGTAATACCACGTTTCCAACGGCCCAATGGCTGTCGGAAATAGTCTAATAATTTGGTTTTATTTTGTACATTATTTGTTACGGCATTGTCTTGGAAAAAAATAATTAGTTAAATATTACAATATTAAATAATAAGTTATAATATAATCTATTTATGTATGTGATAAGTTATACACTATAAAAAATATATATATTTAAATAAAAAAAGTGATTTAGAGGTCAATATTTTAAATGTATCACTATATATACTATTTTTTTGTCACTATATATTTTTGCAAAATCACTCTATGAAATTTTTCATCAGGTATTTTGGTTCAATTTTGAAATATCAAATTAATTAAAAAAAAATTATATTATATATGTCTTTTAAACACGACTACATCAAATTTTATAAAAATGATGCTCTAATAAGTTTTTTTTTTTTAATATCCACTTGTATATTACACAGAATAATTAAAATATTTATTGAAATTAGTTTAAATTATTAATTTTTCAATAAAATATCAAACATATTATATAGACATATAGTATGTAAAATATCGATCAATTAAATAATACGTAAAATATATCAATAGTTTATATATAAATAGTATGTAAAATATATCAGATATAACTTTGTAAAATGGTAAAATTAAAGTAACATTAATTGCATGAATTATTTGTGATTTAACAATGGGCGTAGGTGATGTGGGGTGTACCTCGTCAATATTAGGGTTTCCTAATAAGGGCCTATGGCATTGGAAATACAATTAATTTCGACCCTTTTTTAATAGGGATAATTTCACTAAAATCTCTATTTTTTTTCACGAATTGTCACCTTTTAAAATATATTTTGTTATATTAGCAACTTTAATCACTTATACTTTTCAAAATACATCACTTTAATCCTTCTATTAGTTAACCGTTAATTTTGACTAACAGGGTTACTTAAAATATGACACTTATCAAAATGTGACACATATAAAAAGATTATAATTAAAAATATTTATATATTAAAAAAAATGTTAAATAAATAAAATAAACAAATTAAAATGGGAGATCGCACAGTGCATTCTCTCAGAACAAAGAACTCCATGAATCCGGAGCAGAATGGAGATACATGGACCTTTTTCTTCTTTTTTTTTCTTTACCTTCCATAATTTTTCAAATCTCTTCCCTTTCTTGGATTCTAAACCTCAAATCACTTCCTTTCCATGGATTCCAAATCTCTTCCTTCCATAGATCCCAAATCTCCAAATCAACATGAATCGATTTCATTGTTTTGTATTTTTTTTTTTTATTATTATTATTGTTTTGTTGGGTTGATGTTCATGATTTTTGTGATGAATATGGAGATGGGATGAAGTTGGGAAAGGGAAATGAGTTGGAGATGTTGTTGTTGATGGTGTTGGAGTTGTTAAAGGTGAATACTGGAAATCTACTTTCCTCCATCTCTGTTTTTCGTTTATTTTCTCTTTATCTTTTACTTTTTTTTTTTATTCTTTTTTTTTCACATTTTTTTTATTTTTTATTTTTTATTTTTTTATGCTAGATTAATTTAATTGTAAAATGTGTTTTAATTTATATAATTTTAAAATATATAAACCAAAAATTTTAATTATAAAGCTATGAAAAGTCATAAAAAAAACATAAATAAGAGAAGAAAAAACCAGTGTTCTAGTAAGAGCTATGCGCTAGTCGGGTGGAGACCCAGCACCTAACGCCTAGGCTGATTAGTCAGTGATTAATCGGCCGGCGAATTTAGATCTATTTTTTATTTTTCTGTATAAAATTCTAATCACCTTTTTTTTTTTATATTTCATTTTTGGCCGATTAATCAGGGATTTGACCGATTGATCACCGACTAATCGGAAATTTGGCCGATTAATCAGCCGCCTAGACCGATTAATCGGTTACTAACTAATAAGGCCGATTTTGGCCATTTCGCCTAAGTTTGCTACCGACTAGCTTTATTGAGCCAATTAATCGGCATAGGCAACCGATTTCTCGAACACCGGAAAAAAATGGTAGAAGTGCCTCTTATTGAGTTTCAGTTTTAAAACTTTTCATTTATTTAATATTTTATTATTAAATTATTATTATTATTTTGAAAAGAAATTAGTTTTAATATTAAGATTGGTTAGTTAGTTCATAAATAATAAATTCATATTTTATTTTATTTTATAGTGAAGGTTTTTATTATGTTATTTTTTTTTATATATATAAGGATACTTTTGGACAATACATGTAAACATTAAGGTATAATATTGAATAAGTTTGACGGTAAATTCACTATTTTAGCTTAATTAAATGATAAAAGGGTAAATTATACTTTAACAAGTTCTATCATAGTTCACCCTTAGTAATTTAATCAAATGGATTAAAGTGATGTATTTTGAAAAAAAGAAATAAATGATTGAAATTACTACTATGATATAAACGTTTAAAAATGTGACATTTTATGAGAAAGTAAAGACTTTAGCGAAATTATCCTTTTTTAATATTATTACCGATGGTCATTTTCATTTATTGTGATGGCAATGACTATCGAATAAGTGGTATTTTCGACTGTTCGTCGAAGTAAGTTTATTTCTGACGAGCACATTTGCAAGTTGCAACAACCTTTCGATGAATTTTTTTCCATTGAAAAAACATATTTTGGTGTGAAGTCACTTTTTCCGACGGTATTTAGCCATCGGTAAAGACCATTTTTTTGGTACCCTTTTTTGGATGGCAATAGACCCTCCCTTTCTGCAAAATCCTCTTATAAAAATTACATTCAGTCAACTTAAGAGTTTGAGTAATAACTTCCGGTAAAGGTAGGGGAGTTTCGTGATACTTTGTATAAAAGCTCACTCAGCCTCTTCTTTTATCTATATACAGTACTTTAAAAGATCACTTAGAAAATCCTTTAAAAAAAAAAATAATAACTCACTTAGAAAATAAATTTAAAAATTAATAATAAAAACTGAAAAAAATAAATAAATGATAAAACTAAGTTGCAAGTACCACCACCCAATCGATAAGGATATCCATTCAGCATGAAAATGTTTTTATCCCTGTAAAGAAAAGCAGAGGACTTGTTTACTTAGAAAACAAGAAGAAATTGATTAATTAAAAAAGCAAGAATGATTCAAAATCCAAAAACGCGTCTCCGTGCACATTAACTGTTACATTCAAATACCGAAAGTGAAAGCTGGTGTTGCCGTATACAAATGAAGACATTTGGATGTTTGTCTTCGTCTCCTAACGAAACTCGTTTTCACCGAAATTCCCTTCACTCCTCGATTATTTCTATGTTCCAATTATATCTTCTCTCTTTTTCAACCTTCTGGTTTCCCCATCAAAATAAAATGAAAAACACAGAAAATGTTAACCTCTCTCTTGTTGCATCATCTACAATAACTTTGTCTGCTCCTCTGTCTCAGAATGCCTCGCCGTTTATTAGAAGGTACTCATTTTCGTAAAGCCCACTGGTTTGATAGAAATTATTATACCATCATTGATTGACCAGTTTAATTTCCAAATTCAATTCTTGCAGTGTTCTCTCCAGCACCCACTAAACCAAAAATGCAGGGCTTGTTTTTCTTCCTTGGAGCGTCAGTTGTGCTTCTAATATTGTTAATTGTCTTATTCATTTTTTGGAAATTTATCAAACCAAGGGAGATCATGATGAAGTTAGTGCTGCGAAAAAATAAAGGGGAAGGTAAGAATTCGATCGTGAGCAATATTAAGATGAGGGGTATTTCCAGCTACGTCTCTGGGACCAGACCTGAAATTTTTCGTGCGGTTGGATTATCACGTGTTATGATCACTTAAACATCAATTATATTATTACATATATCCTTAAGACCGTACGAAAACTTTTAGATTGGTCCAGGAGAATTATTCTTAAGATAAGACTTTAGTTAGTTAGTATCCTAATTAAGGTTGTAAGTTGGTGCAGTCTCCAAGGATTTCTTCAGTTGCAATCTCAGAACAATTATCTATTTTGACTTCCAGACGTTAAAGAAGGCAACCAAAGATTTTCATCCTGGTAACCTTCTTGGAAGAGGTGGATTTGGGCCTGTTTACCAGGTAGTACTAATAAAATATGCTGAATTTAAGTAAGGTAATTAAGTTATTGATTAAACATATTTATAAATTAGACGTCTCTGTCTGTCTGTTTGCCTGTCAATAGGGAAAGTTAGGAGATGGGAGGTTGGTTGCTGTAAAAAAATTATCTCTTGACAAATCACAACAAGGAGAATCAGAGTTTCTTTCTGAGGTGAAGATGATCACAATCATCCAACACAAGAACCTCGTTCGTCTCCTCGGATGTTGCGCAGATGGTTCTCAACGATTACTTGTATATGAATACATGAAGAATAGGAGCTTGGATTTCATCGTTTACGGTCTCATCTCTCATTTCATTTATTGAATTTTAATGCAACCATATATGTACAACATTAAAACAATTTTTTGTTTAACTTGAATCATTAGGAAGAAGAATTTATTTAAGTTTGATTCTCAATTCCATGAAATGATCACGAACCATGTTGTTTGTAGTAGTTTTGAAATATCTTTTATTGTCTACTGATGCAGGAAAAACTGAACAGTTCCTAAATTGGAACACTAGGTTTCAGATAATAATTGGCATCGCTAGAGGACTGCAGTATTTACATGAAGATTCGCATGTAAGGATTGTACATAGAGATATCAAAGCGAGCAACATTCTTCTTGATGAAAAATTCCAACCGAGGATTGGAGATTTCGGGCTGGCGCGGTTCTTCCCTGAAGATCAAGCCTATCTCAGCACTACATTTGCTGGAACATTGTAAGTCATTCACTTCAATTCCATGTTTCAATATGATTTTTTTTTTTTTTTTTTAGATCTTACAAGGTTGTTAATTATACAGAGGATACACAGCACCCGAATATGCTATTAGAGGAGAATTGTCTGAAAAGGCTGACATCTATAGTTTTGGAGTTCTGCTTCTAGAAATAATTAGCTGCAGAAAAAACACAGATCTTACATTACCATCTGAAATGCAATATCTTCCTGAATATGTAAGCTTTTTTTAAAAAAAAAAATTGAGACATGCCATTGCCAGCCAATATACTCACTAACTATTGACATATATTTGTGTGCATATATGTTTGCATTGGTAGGCATGGAAGTTGCATGAGAGGTCGAAAGTGATTGATCTAGTAGATCCAAGAATGAGAGAAAATGGGTTTGAGAATGAGGAGGTTATGCAAGCAATCAATGTGGCCTTCTTATGCCTTCAACCTCATGCGAATCGAAGGCCTCGAATGTCAGAAGTTGTTGCCATGTTAACTTGCAAAGTGGAAATGGTTGAAATACCAATCAGACCAGCTTTCTTAGATCGAAGACGTAAACGAGATGAGACTCTTTCTTGGGATACTATATCGGAGCCATTCCCTTCTCCTCCGTGCAGTGAATCCCTTAGCTTACCTCAACAACCAAACTGAGATGCTATGTTACGCTGTGCTTTCATAAAATTACTCATCTCTGTTTCTTGTTGTATTTGACTTGGAAATATATATACAGCACAAGCTTTTACATTTTAGTACAATAGGTGTTATATATATATATATATATATAGCATATGTATTGCTTAATTGCTGACTTGGAAGATTGTGTAAACAATTTCAAAATTCATGATCGTTCTGCAGACAAACATGAATTAGTATTTTAGATTCTATTAGAATTACAAATTGTTTGGTGAAGTTTTGGCATGGAATCTTCAAACAAAGAAAAAGAAAGGGGGTGTTGCCGCCGAGAGAGGGATCGACGTATCTTTTATTTGTTTTTTAAAAGGGCAAATTACACATATTTTGCCTCATTATATATATATATATATATATGGAAATTTTCCTATAAGGATGTCCTGATAGAATTATATAAGGACAGTGAATGTAAGTCACTCGTTTTATTTTACATACTTCGACTTAATATGTATGCACTTGTCAAATCACTTTTATAAATGAGTGGTTCACATTCAATATCCTGATAAAGTTATATAATAATATACTGATAGGAACAGAACCGTATATATATATATATATATATATATTTTTTTTTTTTTTTTTTGAATTGAAATAAAGTTGTTACAGAACAGAAAAAACAGAAGAGGGGTTGTTATCCAACAACAAACGCTCCCTAATAGAGGACAAGGCAATCGAAGCTAGGTTATGTGTCAAGAAGTTCCCCTTATAAGAGGAGGCTTGACACTTACAAATACCAACATCAAAGAACATAGCCTTAATGTCCTTGACAATAAAAAAAAAAAAAAAAAAAAAAAAGTGTCCCCAAGACTAGGAAGAGGACTGCACAAAGAAGATACATCATCTTTGGAAGAGCATTCAACTATCGAGATAGGAATGTTATAGAACTTGGAAAGCTTCAGGCCTTCACGCAGCGCTAACAGGTGACCAACTTCCACAAAAAAAGAGCCTATCAATGTGGTTGAAAGAGCTGATATCACTTTCCCTTCAAAATCCTTGATGGCTGCCCCTACCCCAATTCTGGATGAAAGCTTGTGAAAAGCAACTCTAGTATTGAGTTTCAGCCAACCGAAGGGGGACCATCCAGTCTGTCTGAGGGCAAGGAAGAGGAGTGGGAGGGGAGGAAATGAGTGCCTTCTTGGAATTCTAGAATTCCTCCAATAGCTGAAACACCCCATTGGCCACCATCTCAGGGATTTTTGCTCTGCCGCCATTAAACCGAATGTTCCGAATCTCCCACACTGCCCAAAAAATCATACAGAATTGACAAAAAGCATCATGATTGAGCTGGTCAGCCAAAGCTTGGAAAATTTCCAGCACTGTGCGACCTTTCAGAGAGGCAATGATGGTGCCAAACCAAATGTCTTCCCATGTCTTCGTCACCACTTTACAGCCAAAGAGACCATGAACAGCAGATTCATCATAAGCGCCACAGCTAGTGCAGCAGGGATCATTAACTGTCTTCCTTTTCCGCAGGTTCTCCATGGTAGGAATGGCTTTCAGACACGCTCGTCAAGCAAAGATTTTTACTTAGGGAGAGATGAAATTTCCATAAGGATGACCACCATTTATTCCTAACAGAGGAAGGGGAAGCTTTTACCTGAAGACTCTCTTGCAATGCACAATTATAGCCACTTTGGACTGTATACAAACCTTTTTTGTCGAAATGCCAGTTTAGGAAGTCATGCCCTTCCAGCTAACTGGCATTTTGAGAACAGCCTCTTTATCAGTTGGAATCAGCATCTGGTCTAACTTTTCTATGTTCCAGCCCCTCTCATTCCAATCCATTAGATCAGAAACCATGATGTCCAAACCTGGGTTGAATGTAATCAACTTGAATGAGCTCGGATGAGGGGATCCACCTGTCTTTGAAAAATCTTATACTACTTCCGTCTCCCACCAAGCATCTGAGGCCTTTGAAAAGTAACTTTCTGCCCCAAGTCAGGCTTCTCCACATATGAGTGCACCCAGCTCTTGTAGTGGCCGATATAAACTCACCATCTCTGAAATACTTGGCCTTTAGAAACCGGGCTGCCAGCGAATCCGGGGAAAAAAGAATCTTCCATGCTTGTTTCGCCAAGAGGGCTTGGTTGAAAAGAGATAGATCTTTGAACCCCAGCCCTCCATTGCTTTTAGGAGAGCACATCTTTTTCCAACTCACCCAACTTATCTTCCTCTTCCCTTTTTTAGACCCCCACCAGAACTTTGAAGACATCGCACTTAACTTATTACATAACCTAGTTAGGATTCTGAACATACTCATAGAGTAAGTGGGGATAGCCTGAGTAACAGCCTTGATCAGGACTTCCTTGCCACCGTAGGAGAACATATTACCTCGACAGCCTCTAAGCTTGTTCCCCACTCTCTTTTTAATATTGTTGAAAAGCTTACATTTGTTTCTACCCACCATTATTGGCAACCCAAGTTAGTTATCATGGGAATTACCGACCTCAATCTCCAGAATCCTTTGAATCTCTTACCTAATCAGAGCCACTACCTTAGGGCTAAAAGTGATGATATGACTTGTTAAGATTAATTCGTTGACTAGAACCTTTTTCATATTTATCCAAAATCTTCTTGATTCGCTCACTATTATCTTTGGAGGCCTTACAGAACAACATGCTATCGTCAGCAAAAAAGAGTTGGCTAACCAGAGGACTCCCGTTGTAGCTACGGATACCCAGCACTCAACCATTCCTCTTAGACTTCAAAAGCAGGCAAGAGAAAGCTTCAGAACACATGATAAACAAATAAGGGGAGAGGGGACACCCTTACCTCATGCCTCTCGATGGAATCATAGAGCAAAGAACCTTAATATTCAGTTTAAAAAAAAGAGTGGAGGAGGTGATACGGTCTATAACTAAACGAATCCACTGGCTTGGAAAATTCATCTTCCTCATCACTTCCAAAAGAAAGGACCACTCAACCTGATCATAAGCCTTGCTCATATCGAGCTTCATCGCCATGTGTCCATTCTTCTTAGACTTTTTATGGTTTATAGAATGCAAAATTTTGAACGCCACTTACACATTATCAAAAATCTGACACCCATGGACAAAGGCAGAATGGAACGGAGATATAATGTGCGCCAGAAATATTTTTAGTCTGGAAGCTATCATTTTCATGACGATCTTGTATACCACACTACATAATGATATAGGACGAATATCCTGGATTTGTGTAGGACTCTTCACTTTAGGGATGAGGATCACATTCGCATGATTAAAATCTATTATCGAATTCTCTCCATTTAAAACACTAAGACAAACACTGGTTACTGCCCTTCCAATCACACCCCAAGCTTTCTGAAAGAAAATTGCATGAAACCCATCGATTACAGGAGCTTTTGTGGGGCTCAAACTGAAAACTACTATTTTTACTTCATCGGTAGTGTAATTTAAAGTTAACTCCTCACGCATATCCGTTGAAAGTCTGGACGTTATGTCTCTCGAAGCAAAATAAGTCTTTGATTCTCAAGGATTGGAAGAGCAAAAAAGAGAGGTGAAGAAATCACTAACCACATTAGTTAGACCCTCCTCCGATTCCTAATAAACCATATCCTCATCAAACAGACTAGTTACAAAATTCTTCGTTTTCCTAGCTGTTGCTTTTGCATGAAAAAACTTTGAATTACAGTCCCCCAATAAAAGCCATTCAACTCTAGATCTTTGCTTCCAAAAGATCTCTTGGCGTTGCAACAGACTTTCGAACAATTTCTCAAGCTGTTTAATGGTAAGCTTGATTCCCGGTTTCCCAAAGGACTTGTAGAGTCTCTCTATTTCTCTGTTCTTCTCCTCAACCTGTTTTTCAAAATTACTGAATCTGGTTTTGCTCCACTCGCTCAGTTTAAAGGAACACCTACTGAGTTTCATCTTTAAATTCCCAGCTCGGTCATTAGCACCTACCCCATTCCATGCTTATTTCACAGCACCAATATAGTCTTCCTCTTTTAACCAAAAAGGCTCAAACCGGAAGAACCCCCATCCAGACTTCATGAACGGAGCCCCAGAATCACCGTTAAGGGGAATAGATCGATGGTCAGAAGAATTGAACCCCAGGTGATCGAATTTCACAAACCTAAAGTTATCCCGCCGTTGATTGTTCACCAATAATCTATCAAGTCTTTCTTGTATGTTGCTTTTACCTTCTCTTTTGTTATTCCATGTGTATCTCGGCCTATTGAAACTCAAATCAGAAAGCTCACAATCCTCTATAGCTTTCCTAAACTGATTCATACCCATAAAAGACTTTGCCAAACCACCCACTTTATCCTGCACACTTACTAGCTCATTGAAATCCCCTCCACAAACCCACAGAAGGTTATAAATCCCAAGAGGAAGATAGATTACTAGTGTTCGGCTCTCCGTAGAAACCCGTAAAGCGCCATCTAAACCCATTTTTCATACCCACACGCGTGTCAATGTGCCCAGCAAAATAAGAAAGAACTGTCACCACACACGAATCCTTCCATAACATCAACAGACGCCTACTGTTGCCTGCACTATTTACACAAAAACAATTAGTGTACCCATCCAACTCTCTATTTTTACCTATTTTGGAACCATTGAACTTTGTCTCTGAAAAGAAGACGATGTCCGAGGAGTGTTATTTTAGCAGCCTTAACAAGGCCGCGAAAGCCCGGGGGTTCCCCAGCCCCCAAACGTTTCAGCTGAGACCTGTCTTTGTTTTCGACGAGCCTGTAATTTAGGCTCCGTCGATATAGGGAATTCTGGCTTTAGGATCGATACCTTCCTTTTTTTTTGGATTCTCTAGTCTTTTCTTCTATTGTGTCAAATATCACTTTCCGCTTGCATGCTTGACCTTCCACCATTGTTCGGAAAGTTGAAGCATCACACTACTTACTTGGATAAGTGAGTGAACTGGGCGACACTTTAATGGGACTTTTCCCTTTCTTGGAATTCTTACTGTTCTTATTGGCCGACAAGGGAGATTTATTACCTTTAGGCGATCTCCTGGAAGACATACTAACTTCAAGCATTTTCAAAATAGGACTAGAAGGTAAACCTACCACTTGCTTCTGTTTCATTTCACGGGCTGCTCTCTTCCATATTTTTTTTTTTTTTTTTTTTTTTTTGAGAATTTCGTTGATTCAGTTGACAGATGTTTAGGGATTTCTATTTTCATCATTTGCTCCATATGTATTTCTACACGGCTTATGACACCTCCATGTGTTGGGCCACTGACTTGGGTGAATTATGAGTTTGGTTGTCTTGGCTAACTATTTCAGATGGTAGGCTAATTGCTAAAACATTTGAGGGGTGGCCCAAATCTATTGAGGATGCCTCCATAACTGTGCCATGACCATCAATACACATCTCATTAACTACTTGAGGCCCGATTCCTTCTATTGTAGCTAGGTTCACCTTCACCAAAGAATGTGCTATCTTTGCCGATGTTGTTGAAAGATCTTTCTATGATGATCTTGATCCATATTTCAAGCTTACCGACCCATCTCTTTCAATCTCATGAGAATTTTCTCGAGACTTGGATCTATTAGAAGAACTCACATTCACTTGTACCCTTACCCTGGTCCTCGATCGGTCTGGGACTGTTGCCTTCAATCATGAGCCATATTTGTTCGAAGACCCTTCTAATGCTGCTTTCCTGGTCTCCTACTCTTGACATTCCTTAAGACTGTGCCCTATTCTTTCACAAGCAAAGCAAAATTCTGGGAGTCTCTCATATTTCAAACTCACCACCATGACTTCATCAGCCTTCCCTAGCTTCAACCTCAACCACCGTTTTAGGTGTTTGGAGATATCAATTCTGACCTTCACCCTTATAAACTTACCCCAAAATTCTCTTAATTCTAAGGGGATTTCCACTGCTTCTCCGATCTGTTTCACTAGCCATTTGGTTATTCTACGATTCATACATATAATGGGTATTTCATGGATTTGGATCTAGAAATTAGCCTTTTGAAACCTCAATTGGGATATGTTGCTAATGACACGTCGTTGCGGTGTCGGTCAAAAGATGAACAATTATGTTCGACCTCACTAGCACGCGAGTCACATAGACTAACATAACGGCAAGTAAGGGTATCATTCCGCGGGGAGATGGAATTCGTCGACCGTTACCGGTTCTAGCTATTATTACAACACGCTGAGAGAACTCGTGTGTTGCGTTTGTAGAGAAATGTAAATAATACTATAAATATATATATTACATAAACTAATATTTACATGATATGATGGAATTGAGAGATAGCATGAAATGTGGTTACACTAAGGAAACGATTCAACCGTAACAATCTTCCTAATTAAATGCTAGACTCACTTAGTCCCTCAATGTGTAAGTATATAATAGACCGGTGCCCCATTAATTGATCTCTAATCTCTCTCGAGTCTTAGAAGTCACATCCACACATACGTATGGATTCATTAAGTACTGTGGGACACAAATATGAGCCATGCATGTCGCCCTAGAGATCTCTCAACTTTCCGGTCAAATACATTGGTTATTTCGTTGGGCATGTAATGCGCAATCGCGTGGGCCATACTACAACCAATAATTCATCCACGAGGCTAACCAAATACGGGATGATAACCAAGTGAAAGCATTAAGAATACGAGATACCCGTATAACATGAATGTTATATGCTCGTGTCCCCTTAATTAATCTTTACCCTCTCTCGAGCGATATAGAGATTATATCTATGCATAAATGCTTAGATTCATTAAAGAATGTGGGACACACACATAAGCTCTACACACCAGTCTAGTGATCTCTTATATTTCTGGTCAAATGTAGAGGATATCACGTTGAGCATGTCAATACGACACCACGCAATATATAACACACAACATAAATATCATTCACAAGTGGCTAACCGAGTGAAAGTATTAAGCAATGAAATACCCCTATAACTACACGAGCACAAGAGGAATTCAATTTGTCTTTACTCTAAATACAGATTCTGTTTTATCAATCTCCCTATGATAGTTAAAAATGGGAAACAAGTTCACCTAACACTAATGTGCATAAATGCAATTGTTAAACATTAAAAACATTCAAATGAATTAAGGGTTCTCCTCTTGAATTGAGAATTTTTTCTAAATCAATTTATCACTCATTCCAACCAAGGATAGGCAAATGTGTCTTAAAAACACTCATTAAGTACATGGATGTGAACCAAAGCCAACTTAACAACTAAATGCATAAACTAGCATTTTCTACTCTTTGGGGATAAAATCCCTAACACTCAAATCATTCAATAAATGATATTTTGGTCATCCATTAACATACAAACAATCATGGGAAGTTAAATTACATTACTCCTACATTAAATTACTCTACTTCTAATCCCAATCATGCATACATATCTATTTCTAACCTCTACACACATAAATTTTAGAATAAGAGATTAAACATACATAAATCAAAAAGCAAAACAAAACCCAAATGAAATTATGAACAAAATACATATATATAGCACATGTGAGCGTTTACAATATTCCCCAAATTGGGTTACACATCAAAGAAACAAGAATTACAAAGAAATGAGCAAATAAGAGCAAACCCTTGAAGACAGTCCTCCAAAGATGCTCCATAGCTTTCCTAGCTCGAAATTGGCTTCTAATTCCTTGTAATTTGCTCTTAGATGGATGGATGAAGTGAGAAAGAGGTGGTGGAGATATATGGTGACCTTCCATGGAGAAAGAACCCCTGTGGGAGAGTGGGTCTCTCACGGATTGGGTGAAGAAAATGAAGAAAATGAAAGAAAATTGAAGAGAGAAGAGAGATGATGGGAGATTAAAGATGTTTTGGATTGTTAGAGATTTGGAGATATTTATAGTGGGGAGAGTTAGGGTACAATAATAGGGGTAAAAATACATGAATACCCCTCAAGAAAAGCCCTAAAAAAACGAAAGTCAGGTGCGGGTCGTAGTACGTCTCGTAGTACGCTTTGACGAAACGTTTAACAAAATGATTCATGAAGAGACTCGCGGTACGCATTTTTGCCTAACGCGGTTCGCTTTGACGAACTCAACCACGAAACATGGCAAATGTTGTGGTCTTCCATTTCGCTATTCATCTTGCTATACACTTCAACGAACTGTCTACCGAAAGTTAGCAGTGGATCATATCTTCAATTTCGCAGTACATCTTGCTATACGCTTAGACGAAATGTCTAACAAAACATGGCAGCTGATCAGGTCTTCAAATATCGTGGTACATCTTGCTATTCACTTCGACGAGATGTCTAACGAAACATGGCAGCTGATCAGGTCTTCAAATATCACGGTACATCTTGCTATTCACTTCGACGACCACTCTGACGAAAGTTCCCAGAATCTTTATCGAGCTATTTCGCGATTCGTAACGCGGTACCCTTCGACGAGGCGTACTGCGAAATCTCATTTTGCCTTCCAATATGCGTTTTGGCATGAAAACACCCTGTTTCCACACAATGACTTCCCAAAACAAAATGAACCTGCACAGTGCTCACAAAACATATTATATTCACAAAAATGCTCAAAAACGAGAACAAATGATAGGAAATTGGGACCTCAAAAAGTGTATAAATCGTTCCGATCAGTTGCCTGAGCCTTCCAGTCTTTCCAGAGCAATCATGCTATTTCCGAAGTGCCACGGTCCCTTGTACCATACCCTGCTCCTATCTTCCTGATTGATAAAGTAGAACATAAAGATATTATCTCCAATTAACTCAACTTCGACACTCCCGAAGGGGTTCCAGATCTGCTCTATCAACCCATTAAAAGCCTCTCTATTGACTTTTTTTTCCTGTTAAAACCTTCCCTACTAGACACCGATCAATATCTTCCAATCTATCGATCTTGACATCCTCTGACAATTCATGTATCACTCTATCTTCGTCTGCCAAAGATAGATTTTTGTATAACTTGGCTAACTCCCCGTCTTTCATCTTCACAAAGAGATGCCACACTCCTACAAAATAGCTATCTGAAATTCAATTGAGAACTCAGCTCTACTTCTGATGGAAGAAGACCATCTACCCGTCGGACCCCACTACTTTCATACTTTGACTCTTAGAAAGAGAGAGAGAGGGGAAAGAATTTTTGTATTTTGCCTCATTATATACTTAATTATACGGAACCGATGAAAGAAATTATAATAACACTCACGAGTCACAACTTTAAAAAGGGGTAATGTCAATTTGTCCTTTCACTTTTATTTGGAAAATATCATATAATATTATATGAAATTAATTAAGGGATACTATCATTTCCCCCCTGAGGTTTGTCTTATTAGACACTTTGTCCCTTTAGTTCCAATAATGGTTGTTCTTCCCCCTAAGAACTAAAATATTAGACATTTTTCCTTTTATTGTTACCTTTTCTATTAAAAAAGTCAATCATCATGTTAAATGATCGTTTAACCCTTCAATATAATAAAAAAAACAAAAAATGATCATTTAATCCTTAAGAAATTCATTAAATAAAACAATATTTAAAAAACATAAAACCAAAAAATAATAATAACATAATTGAAAAAATATATATATGGATCTATATGTATGGTTGAGATCCATCTCCTTATTTTTTTTTTATTTAATTTAAAAAACATAAAATAAAAAATGAAAAGTAAAATAGTAAAAATAAAAAACAAAAAACCATAAACAAAACCCTTCAAATTCAACAACCCAAAAAATCAATTTTATCACATTCAAACAACCTAGAAATTGAAAAGGAAATTTTTTTTCCCTTAAAAATCAAAAGAAATTCTACACCACCTTCATCCACAATCCACATTCAACAACATTCACCAAAAACCATCCACCCAAAAACACACCATCATAATCACTTCTTCAGTTTCTTAAAAATCATATCATCTCCGACCATCATCAAAAACCAGCCAAAACCTCTTAAAAAATTTCCAAAAATATTCATCATCACAAACCCACACCAACCACATTCAACATCAATCACCAAACCCCACCATCAACTACACCCACCAAACACCCTCATTGTCAAACTGACACAAACCAACAACGGTCGAATCAAACCCACACAAATTGATCAAAACCGTTGACCGAATTGAACCCATACCAAACAAGGATCAAACTACACCTGTAGTCAAATCAACCCATACTAGAAACCGCCCCCACCGTCATCCACCAGCATTGTTCTCTTCTTAAAAGAGGAGAACGAGCTTGATATCCTAAGAAACAATATCGATCTGCACCAGAAACAACTCCACGATAGCCAAATCATACCCAAGGGTTTAGAGAGAGAGATTCACGAGAGAGGGTTTAGATAGAGAGATGAATTTGCAAATCGCGCGAAGAGAGAAAGAGTGAGCAACTCCACGGCAGCCAAATCATACCCAAGGGTTTAAAGAGAGAGATTCATGAGAGAGGGTTTAGAGAGAGATGGATTTGCAAATTGCGCGAAGAGAGAAAGAGTGAGAGAGAAAGAGAGAGAGAGAGGGGAACATGATATGGTGATGATGAATTCAAGATTGTGTTCTTGCCCATATGGTTTTTTTTTTTATTTGAAAGAGCCCCTATAGTTTCTTAGTTTTAAGTTTTGTTTTCAAATTTTTACTGTTTTTTTTTTAATTTGTTTAATTATATTCTTAATAATAATAATGTATATAATATCCCTATAATAAATGAATATATATATATTTAATTTGTTAATTATTTTTAAATTTAAGTTTTTGCCCATTTACCATTTTTTACCCTTATCTATTTTAAATATAGGGGTATTATCAATTCACTCCCTAAATTTATGTGAAAGATCAATTTTTAAAACGTGTTTGTTTTTTTGGTACCAGTGATACCAGATGGTTGCAATGGAATTCGGCTCCATTTGAGATGGAATTTGATAAGATATCGAAATTTTCTAGATCTCTTTTCAATTTAAGTTTTCATTATTTAAAAAATATATATTTTTTCAGTGTTAATTTTGATTAATATTGTATTTAATTATAAACATTTCTAGGGTTGATGTGGTGAGGTTTGATTGGGCAATCTTTTTTTTTTTTTTCATTTATTTAACAACGTAAGAAAACAAAATTGCCCTTAATATGTTAGTGACTAACGGTGGTCAGCGATTAGTCAACGGGTTAAGGATTGGATCAGGATATCCTTGACTTGTACTTGCCACAAGCCAAAATTGATCTTCCCATCAAATTTGTCATACTCAAACCTAAATGAGTTTGAAAACTTATTGTCAAACATATTTGTTTTGATAAAATAATGTTAGGCGCAAGAGCTTTGATACACTTTGTTGTAAAAACTAACGTGGAAGTGTGGCTTAATGTGTCTCACAAAAAAAAATGTTTCATAATAGAAAAATAAGATGAATAGAATCCAATCACACAACACAAGAGATAAAAATCACACCCGTTAAAATGATAAGAGAAACAAATATCACTACGTAGAAAATTATTACTAATACACACTTAATATTCTCACCTCTAACCCCAAATTGCAACCAGTGACTCACAACTAAGCCTTTGATGCTTCTAGGTGTAGGGCTGACCCTGAGATTTTGGAGGTCCGAAGCGAAATAAAAAAAAATGAGGACTCCAACCCTCCACTTATGTTTACTTAATTTTTTTTCCTTAGTAAGTACATGTAAAAATTAATATAATAATTCAAAATCAAAACAGCAACACAACAAAATAACAAATAAAAAGTTATCAAAATAAAAAATTTATAATCGCATCAAAGAATGTATTATTTAAACCTTATACGTTTCGAATGTTTAACAACAAAAGTACTAATTAAACTTATAATAACATAGCTAAGCCACTTAGAATTACACTTGTTTGAATATTTTTATGAATTTTCGTATCAAATAGGATTTGAAGAAACCTAAAATTGATTTCAATTTTTCTTCGATTGTTTGATAAGATGCTAGTTGATCCGGTGTTTGCTGGTGTAAGAATGCTAATTGTGTTTCCATATGTAGGTCTTTTAAAAAATAAAATAATAATAAAATAATAATAATAATAATAATCATGTTGGTTGTGGACTTGAAAAATAAAACCACATGTGGGCGGTAGGCCTTTTTAAAGTTATATATGGACCTGTTTTTGTATAAAAATCGTGTGGACTTTTTTTATGAAATCATAAATTAGGAGTAACTATATTTACACCCCTAAAAAACTATATGTACATCTTTATTTGTATTTACACCCCATTAAAATTTTTCAAAATATTATAATCTGTAAGCACACCTCGCATATTATCAAATATGCCCTTTCTTTTAATTTCTATTGAAAAATATAATAAATTAGTCCACTTATGATATAATTAAAATGCAAAAAAATAAAATAATAATAAGGGAGGAGCACAAGTCCTTCGGATTTAGGATGTATTGTTGTTTGGATTGTTAATTTTACCAGTTGGTTTTATAAGCTCAGAGATAATGATATATTCTTTTCCATGTTTCGTTGAATGAAGTTCTTCATTTTTTTTAATTCAATATTCCGAATAGAAGAGGCTTCAGCCTACAGTCTCCAATTTTTTTTTCTTTCCTTTTTTTTCTATCTGTGTTTGACTGTCTGTTTGGAATCATGGGGTGGAAGAGCCAAAGAGGCTACATCCTCCATTTTTTTTTTTTAACATTTTCATTTTAGATTAGTTTTTTTTTTTTTTTTTTAATTAAATCAATGGTTTTCTCTTCTTAATTTTTTTTTAACAATAGTAATAATTAGTTAAATAATCACTATCATTTTTATTTTTTAATTAATTATAATAATTGTTAAAATATTCAAAACATTGGATATTGTTTTAATATGGTACACCATATAATTATATTAATCATTTTAAATAAGAATAATATTTTAATTTTAAAAATATATTTATTTTAGGGTGTGCATACAATTTTAGAGGAGTGTCAATATCGTTACTCACGTTTAAAACTAAAACAAAAAACCTAAATTTACAGACCCTTCAGAATTGGGAGCCCTACGAGCCCTACGTGTTGCTTCAGTGAGCCTAAGCAGTTGCTTCAAAGAAAAAACTCTCTATTATGTGTTAATTATAAACATGAAAAATAAATCATATACGCTCCCACGTGCCAACCACACATTCCTATACACGACTACGCGCCTTCCAAAGCTTCAGGCACTAATAAGTACTCTATGGGATCACACACATCTAACGCATGTGCCACACGTGCACATTGATCACCGACGGTATGTTCGACCTCTATTTCTGATGTCGTTTTCATCACTGTCTTCATTTCGATCTCCGATTTTTTTTCCTGAATATTTTATTAATTTTTACTATGTTTTTAATATTTTCTGAATTTTTTCTTAATTAATTGATTATTATTTCTCTAAAGATTTTATTAGACTTTAGATGAATAAATATGAACTTATATTTATATTACTAGGGTTTGAACCATGACATCAAGATAATAAACGCAGTATGGTTTTTTTTTTTTTTTTTTACAATATCTGTTCATCTATCTATCTAGATCATGTATTTTTTTTTTTTTTGAAGCTTTTGTCATCGGTAGGATTCGAGCTGTTGATTTATAAACCCTTTTTTTTTTTTTTTTTTTTTTTTTTTTTTTTTTTGACAATATCTGTCTATCTACCTATCTAAATCATGTAATTTTATTTTTTATTTTTTTTGAAGCTTTTGTTATTGTTAGAATTCGAGTCGTTGACTTAGAAGTCATTTATCTAAGTTCCAAACTCATTCATCTACCAGCTGAGCTACGCCTCTGGGGACAAAACCTCGTTAGGGTTAATCGGTTTTATTATCACATTCTTCTCTATTTTAGTAAAGGTGAGTTTTAACTTTTTTTTTTTTTTTTTTTGAATAATTTTTAACTTTTTTTTTTTAAAAAGGGAATTAAAACACATATCAATAAATGTATTTATTATCTTATTATAATAAATGCCATGACTTTTTTCCTTTTATAATAAGGTAGAATTTCACATAGGTTCCATTTTTTGGACATTTTTCACTTTTATAAATGTTTTTCTATATTCATCACTTTAGTCCTTACGGTTTTCAAAACTCATCACTTTAATCCATTTGATTAATTATTTGAAAGTCAACTATTTTAAAATCTGTGAAAGTACATTTTTTCCCTTATTACTATTTAATTTAGCTAAACTGAATATCTTAGCTCTAAACTAAAATGAAAAACAATAAAATTCTCAATAATAAAATCTTAAATAAATAGATTATAAAAAAAAAATCTTAAATATATAATAATAATAAATCCATTAATTTTTTCTTTTTTTGTATTTTTTTTTCATAATTGATATTTATTTAGCTAAAATGATTATCTTAGCTTTAAATGATTATTTTTCATAATTTATTTTGTAATGTATCTATTTAAGATTTTATTATTGAGAATTTTATTGTTTTTTATTTTAATTTAAAGCTAAGATAATTATTTTAGCTAAATAAAAATCCATTATAAAAAAATAAGAAAAAAATAATTTATTTTTTTATTATTTATTTAATATTTATTTAATCTATTTATTTAAGATTTTATTATTAAGAATTTTATTTTTTTCATTTTAATTTAAAGCTAAAATAATCATTTTAGTTAAATTAAATAGTAATAAAGATAAAATTGTAAATTTACAGATTTTAAAATAGTTGACTTTAAAATATTATATCAAATAGATTAAAGTGACAAATTTTGAAAAAAATAAAAACTAATGTTATTAACATAGAAAAACATTTATAAAGATAATAAATCGACAAAGAAGTGAAACTCATATGAAATTCTGTGTTATAATAATAATAATAATAAAGTTGTTGTTTCACTACCCTTTTATGTAATTATGTATAAACATAAATCAAGTCGTAAAAGGCAATCCACAAAATTACACAATTATAATTTTAAGTTTATAACAAAACAATTCTCTCTCTATCAGCTTTAACGCACACACACAAGAACCAATAGCAAGATGTTTGACCCTCAAACTGCGCAGGAGTCAGGACGCAAATATTGTTAAACTTTTCCCACTTGTTTCTTCTGATGAAAACGACAAGAGCTATTTAGGCTATAGCCAATGGACGGGATAATACATCCTTTCACATTTATTATTTTTAATATTTTTCTGCCATTATTTTTAAATTTAAACTCAGCTTGTGCAGTTGTGTTTTGCTCCTATGATATGTATAATTAAAGACAATTTTCTAACGATAAAAATTACAATAAATAAAATTCTTTGGTTGATTTAAAGAAAAAAAATAAACATTTTTGGTTAAATTTCCACTAAAATATTTTTATTTATTATTATTTAAATAAAAAAATGACTAAAATATTTTTATTTAAATGACTAAAATCTTTTTATATCCGGTACATCGTTAATATAAAAATATTTTCAAAAGTCAAAGTTTTATATGAAATTCTGTATTTACAAGAATAACCTTGAATAACTAAAAATTTCCTCACATGTACTCATAGCCAGGGTGTGCATCCATCCTTCCCTATATTTACGTGGGAGAAGATGTGCTATATTAGAGTAGATATATAAACTATACAAGCCGTGCATGCAGTGATTACTCTCGACAATTCTGGGGAGACTCTTTACTTATTTCGTGTTAGATTTCTTTTTTTTCTTTTTTAAAAAAAACATTACAATACTTTGTTTTAATTGAAGCACGTTAATATGAAAAAAGTTATGGTAAACTTAAAAAATTTTAAAATATTATACCAAAAAAATCAACGAAACACCCTCATTTTTCTTTTTGAAACATGAATCACGTTCAATATTTTATTTTTCTTTTGTGTTAGGAAAATAATATGATGTATATCTTCTATATAAAGAAGAGATATTCTATATATAATTGTTTACCTTTTATATTCCTAGATTGTAGTTAGGATTGATATCTGATAGCTTAATTGTAGGAGTTACAAACGTGCAGGACAAGTTTGTCTTCTGTATATGTACATCAATTCACATTAATGAAATTTATTCAGCCAAATTATCCTCTATTCATGGTATCAAAGTTGGACTAAAATCCTGACTCAATATCGCTACACTTTGATTTCTCGTGTAGCTTCTCTTTATTCTTTTTGCTGCTATGGCCAACGATCAAATACCTCTTGAAAAATCTCCTTCCGCCTCTGGCACATCCAAGTCAGAAATTTCAATCCCTTCTACAGATGTCTTGAAAGCAGATCTGTCCAATCCTTATTTCACTCATCATTCAGATCATCCAGGTTTCGTGTTGGTTTCCAAACCCTTGAATGGAGACAACTATTTAGTATGGAAAAGGGCTATGACAATGGCTTTAAATTCTAAAAATATGTTAGGCTTCGTCAATGGCAGAATCTTAGTACCCTCAAAAGAAACCAATCCTAATGGTTATGCAATTTGGTCGCGTTGCAATGATATGGTCCACTCATGGATCATCAATACCATCAGTCTAGAAATCTCAAACATTGTGATCTATTATGATACGGCACATGAAGTTTGGGAAGATCTTCGTGAACGATTCTCTCAAAGTAATGCACCACGCATCTTTGAAATTCAACGTGATATTGCATATCATAAACAAGAACAGCTCTCAGCCTCCACTTATTACACAAAGTTGAAAGGCTTAAGGGATGAGTTAGCCTCTTATAGCGACATATCATATGGGGCGCAATAAGATCTACAAAAATTGATGCAGTTTTTGATGGGTTTAAATGAATCCTACAGTGCTGTTTGTGGACAAATTCTCTTGATGAATCCTCTTCCTTCTGTCAGCCAAGCATATTCTGCGGTTTCTCATAAAGAAAAACAGAGACTTCTGTCCGCTACACATACTCCAGACTCTAGTGGGAGTGCAGCCATGGCAGTAAGAAACAGTAGCAGACCGAATTAGTTTGTAGTAGCAGGAAAAATGGAGCGATCGGACCGTCCTTATAATGGTCCACAGGAGAACTGACGCTATGATCAAGACAAACGATGCACAAGTTCATTTCGAGGTAGACCACAATGTACTAATTGTGGGGATATGGGACATTTCATCGAAAAGTGTTACCAGCTGTATGGATATCCATCAGGCCATCCCAGGGCAAGATAAACTTCAAATTCAAACCAAAATCGCTTCAAACATACTTCTGTAGCGAATCTTGTCTCTAAAGGGTTAACTAAAGATGAAGAAAAACCGATGGTGACCGAAATTTTGGAAACACAACTTCAGCAACTCGTGTCTCTCTTAAGTGACAAAAATACAGCTAGTGGTTCACAGGCTCATGCCGCCATATCAAAGCCAGGTTTGTCCAAAGTTGTTTCCCGTAATTGGATAATTGACAGTGGGGCGACATACCATATCTCTTCATCTCCTAAATTATTCTTACATAAGGATAAAAATAGTTCGTTATCTTCAGTGTTATTACCTAGTGGAGAAAAGGCTAATATTGTTGCAAAAGGATCATTACCTCTGAATTTCATATATTACTTACGTGATGTATTGTGTGCGCCTACATTCAAAGTTGATTTATTATCTGTTTGTCGCTTGACAAGAAATTTGAACTGTTCAGTGATATTTTTCCCATATTGTTGTGTTTTACAGGATCTGGCTAAGAGGAGGACGATTGGTTTGGGTAAGCACCGTGATGGATTGTTTTACTTGGTGGCATTAGCAACAAAAAAATCCATAAACAGCCCACTTCTCTCCTCAACCAATCAACCAATCTGCAACATTACCACAACATCCACCGATCTTTGGCATAACCAATTAGGACATTTATCTTCCTCTCGTTTAAGCTTTATTGCTAAAAATTTTCTGCATGTTTCAATTCAATCCAATAATAAATGTCATGTTTGTCCTATGACTAAGCAATGTCGTTTGCCTTTTAGTTCTAGTTCAATTTCCTCTGTACATGCATTTGATATTATTCATTGTGATATTTGGGGGCGTTATAAACATCCCTCACTTTCTGGTGCCCATTATTTTCTTACCATTGTGAATGATTATACACGTTTCACTTGGATTTTTTTAATGAGACACAAAGATGAAGCACAATCGATTTTAAAACAATTTTTTAGCTATGTTTTCACTATATTCACATCTCGCATTAAAAAATTTCGCAGTGATAACGGTGGTGAATTTCTTTCACTCTAATCTTTTTTCAATAAAAATGGTGTTATTTTTCAACATTCACGTGTTTACACACCCCAACAAAATGGGGTTGTGGAACGCAAACATCGTCACATTTTGCAAGTGACCCGCGTTTTAAAATTTCATGCTCATCTTCTTACCCAATTTTGGGGGGAGTGTGCTCTTATTGCGGTACACATCATTAATCGATTACCTACACCAATCCTTTCCTTCAAAACTCCTTTTGAGTGTCTATACTCAAAACCTCCTCTGTTCCATCATCTTCGTGTTTTTGGATGTTTAGCTTATGCTACCAATGTTCATATTTCACACAAATTCGAGACTCGTGCCATGGCTTGTATTTTTATAGGTTATCATGTTGGTCAGAAGGCTTATAAATTGTATAATCTGCCAACTAAAAAGGTTTTCACAAGTAGGGATGTTGTTTTTCATGAAACTAATTTTCCATATGAGATGAAGACATATGCATCTATCAACCCACATGACCCAACACCACAGCTCGAACCCTCTTTGGACCATTCCCACGGCCCAATTCCCTTTCCAGTACATGATCCATCACCATCCCTTACCTCCCAACTATTTCATCTTCTCCTCAACCGACTGCACCAGAACCCGTCACTCTTTCTCCTACCACACCGGCACCACCAGACCCACTCATACAACCATCACCTACCACTAATAACTCCAATCTCCAAGCATCATCAGCTCCGGCAGGTAATCCACTGGTTCCTTCTCTTTTGCTCTCATCCGATTTGCATGTAACCTTGCCTAAAACCAAGCCTCTCCGTCGCTCCAGCCATCCACATAATCCACAGGCAAAATTACAGGATTATGTATGCTCTCACATCACTCACGCTTGTTCTACCCGATCTGATTCCTTGCTTCCAAGTCCATCTAAAGGTACACGTTATCCCTTGGCTAATTTTGTTTCATATCATCGCCACAAGCCTGCACATCGTTCTTTCATTGCTCAAATCAGTCAGGTTGCAGAGCCCCGTTCCTATTTCGATGCCATTGTTCATTCTGAATGGCAAGAGGTGATGCGATCTGAATTGCAAGCTCTTCAGGACAATGGCAACTGGACTCTCACATCTCTTCCAATAGGGAAAATGCCGATAGGTTGTTGTTGGGTCTACAAGATTAAACACCGCTCCGATGGATCAATTGAGAGGTACAAAGTGAGATTAGTTGTTAAGAGATTCACACAGTTGGAGGGTGTAGATTATCAGGATACGTTTTCTCCCACTGCCAAGATCATCACAGTCCATTGTCTCATTGCCTTGGTCGCGGCTCGAGGGTGGTTACTTCATCAATTGGATTTCAATAACGCCTTCCTCCACGACGACCTTTATAAGGAAATTTACATGTCTCCGCCGCCAGGGCTTCAAAGACAAGGGGTGGACAACTTGGTGTGTCGATTCCATAAGTCACTATATAGCTTGAAGCAAGCATCTCGACAGTTGTTCTCAAAGTTCTCAGAAGCTATCGGCAGGTTATGTTCAATCTCGAGTTGACTATTCGTTATTCACCAAAACACAAGGCAAGTCCTTCACTGCACTCTTGATATATGTTGATGATATTTTGATTATTGGAAATGATTGTGTGAGTATTATTGCAATTAAACAATTCCTGTATAGTCAATTCCTTCTTAAGGATCTTGGTGATTTGAAATTTTTCCTTGGCATTGAGGTATCTTCTTCTAAAAATGGGATTTTTATTTCTCAACACAAGTACGCTTTAGAAATCATTGAGGATGCATGATTGTTAGGTGCGGCACCTATTGATACTCCTATGGAGCTAGGTTTGAAGTTGGCTGATAATAGTGATTTACTCAAGGATCCTGGTCGTTATAGGAGGTTGATTGGTAGATTGATATATCTTACTGTCTCGAGGTCGGATATTACATATTATGTACACGTATTAAGTAGGTTTATGCATCAGCCTCGTAAGCTTCATGTATTAAGTGTTGTGCGTTATTTTAAGAACGCACCTGGACAAGTTTTGTTCTTTTCCTCAAACAATGATTTCAAGTTGCGAGCTTATTGTGATTCGAATTGGGCAGGTTGTACAATCACTAGAAGGTCTACAATAGGTTACTGTGTCTTTCTTGGCTTCTCATTGATCCCATGGAGATCGAAATGTTAGAAAATAGTGTCACTCTCTTTAGCTGAAGCAGAATATCGTGCTATGACAGGTGCTTATTGTGAATTAACTTGGTTGAGATATCTTCTCAGTGATTTTGGAGTGTTACTTCGAGAACCAGCATTGTTATACAGCGACAACAAAGCTACATTGCATATTGCATCAAACCTAGTCTTTCATGAGCGGACTAGACACATTGAAATGGATTGTCACTACATCCGAGATAAGATTCAAGATGGATCCATCGTTACACGGTTTGTGGGTTCTGCATATCAATTGGCAGATGTCTTAACTAAAGCTTTAGAAAAAGAAGTCTTTGTTCCTATGATTCACAAGTTGGGAGTACAGGACATCCACTCTCCAACTTGAGGGGGAGTGTTAGGAAAATAATATGATGTATATCTTCTATATAAAGAAGAGATATTCTGTATATAACTGTTTACCTTTTATATTCCTAGATTGTAGTTAGGATTGATATCTGATAGCTTAATTGTAGAAGATACAAACGTGCAGGACAAGTTTGTCTTCTGTATATGTACATCGATTCACCTTAATGAAATTCATTCAGCCAAATTATCCTCTTTTCATTTTGAAAATCGTATTACTGTGCCACTGAGTAGCGCATGCCTAAGAGAAGGTGGTTTTGTCATCGGTGCTGCACCAACCCAAGCATGGGTATGTGCTACCCAGGTAACACGCCCAAGCATAGGCGCCGCCCAAGGAGTGCGCTGAGGTGTGCCGTTGCCAGGACGTGTAATACTGCCGATGAAAGGGGTGAATAGTGATGGAAGAAAGAGAAAGGTAATTTAGGGTTGAGAAGAGATATATTAGTAACTTTACTTGAATGTTGTTACAAACAATTAGATTTTCGATATGGTTAATTTTTAAAAAAATATTTTCTACTGTTACTTTTGAACTTCTCCCATGTTATAGTAGTGCTACTTATTCAAAAAGAAAAAAGTTATAATGCTACATTTTTTTTCAATTCTTTTTTTAAAATTATATTACATTTTCCTTATCAACCAGAAGAAAAATAATATCAAAAGAAGAAATTTCACTAAAATCCCAATTTTTCCTTAAAATGCTTGGTTATTACACCTTTACTTTTCAATAAATCAAATTCTTTCAAGATTTTAACATTAAAACGATTTATTGAATTTCAAAAATAAATATTATTAAATGATTTATAAAATTAAATTAACAACAAAAGTTAATTTTCTAAAAAAACAAAAAATATATATATTCATTTTAAAAATAGAAAATAAAACTAATGGATAATAGAAAATATTAAAAAAAACTCAGTTAAAATAAATAATATATCAAAAGTACATAAAAAAAAAAAAGAAATCAATGGATCTCCACCGTTGGATCTGTTTCGAAGGAGATTCAAACAATGGATCTTTATCGAAGGATCCCCATTACCGAGGTCAATTAAAGAATCTCCATTGTCGAGGCGATGGAGATCCTTATCTAAATCTCCACTCGCTCAGCGATAGAGATCTGTCGTAGATCTCCGACTTCATTGCCGAGCGAGTTGAGATCCCGTGGATCTCTATCACTGCCTAAAACAATGGAGATCCACATTGTTAGATCTATCTAGGTCCAATGAGGGAGATTCATTGATTATTATTATTATTATTATTATTATTATTATATATTTATTTTAATTTAGTTGCTATGTGTTATTATGCAAAAGACCCGAATAACCTAGTTTCGTTAAGTTAGACTAGCGGAATGACTAAAGTGATATATTTTGGAAAAAATACTAGATACTAAAATTGCTAATATGATAAAGACGTTTAAAAAAAATGATATTTCACCCAAAAATAGGGACTTTAATGAAATTTCTCTAATATCAAAATACATTGAAATTGAATGGAATTTATTAATATCCTCATTAATGTTAACGCAGTGGAGCCCTTACAATAGAACTATTGTATGTGTAGGGCTGGCAATTTGAGTCATGATACGACTACTTGACATAAACAAGAAACAATCTTAATAAGTTGAATACGTTGAACTTAAACTAAGTTACAAGATTAAATGTTTGCAAGCAGATTTAGGGACATAATTTAAACCTTTACTACCTTTACTACCTTTACCTAATTTAGGGACATAATTTAAACCTTTACTACCTTTACTACCTTACCTAACTGATTATGGAATTTATTTTCAGACCTCTTGGTTACACTCATCAGATAATTGGAATGCTTGAGAGGAAACATCGCCATCTTGTTGAAATATGATTGTCGACTTTGCTTGCACATACACATGCATTTTAACTTTCTGGGTTAATGCTTTTCAAACTACAACCTTGTAAATAAATAAATAATCTTCCAACAGATGTTTTGAAAATGAAATTTCCCTTTGATATCTTGTTTCAAATGCAGCTAAATTATAATTTTTTCAAAGCCTTTGTTGTGAATTTTTCTCATATCTCATACCTTATTTCACACAAGTTTTGTTTTTACTCATCCAAATGTATTTAATTGGTTATAGCTTGCATAAAAAAGGTTTCATGTGTTCTCCTTTTGAAAGAAAAAAAAAAAAAAAAAAAAACCGATGTGGGCGTTAGTTATGGAACGCTACCATATATATGCATAAACCTTTGCAAGTGTGCAAATTTGATCTCAATGTGACCGAAATTTGCTTTGATATATAATTTAAATTAAATACAAACCTATTATTTCTATATTTCAGCCATTTTTTCTTTTCTTGTTATTGTAATTTCGTTAAGTTTCACTAAGAGAATAACCTAATTGATGTATTTATGAATTATTATTTATTAGGGACCACAAACACTAAAAAGGTTAATTTAGTTTAACAAAACTAATAATGCAAAAAAGTTAGGGGACTAAATTGATAATCGTCCTAAATTTAATGCTAAAGTAATACAAAGAATATAACATTTTGAAGCGTAAAACTAACCACTATGTATTAACATGACCATCAGTACATACGCAGATTTACATCTAAATTTCATAAACTTAATAAATCCATAAATCTTTCATAGCCGAATAATCGAATAACTAATTTTATCACATTAGACCATCTCCGATGCATATATCAATATCAATACTAAATTTAGTACAAAAAATAGTAAAATACTATATTTTGTACATCATTTTACCATTGTACTCCGATACATAATTCTATTTAAAATGCAATTCTATTTAAAATGCTATATATTTTTTTATTTAAAAGTATAAAAGTCAACAAATATAATTACTGCATTCAATTTATATAATATTTTTTATTATTTAAAATTATAAAAGTCAACAATTAATACATTCAATGCAACTATAAAACAGCATTTATTGTTGTGCTAAATTTAGCACAAAGAATAACATATATCAAATTTAGCACAACATTTGGTATTGCATCGTTTTTTTTTTTTTTTTTTTTCTTTCTATTTTAAACTTTATGCTAGATTATAACATTGACACACTAAAATAATATTGTATTGGAGATGTTCTTACTTCTGCTAAAACCAAATCAAAAATAATCTACAGTAAAACTTATTAATTATTTGTGAATTTTTTTTCGGATATCGAGGATCCTAGATTTCGTCTAGACACCTATCTGTCTGTCCTCCCCTAACTGCGTGACTCGCAATGGTCTGTATGTTAGTTGTTGTGGAATAGAACAGATAAAAAGCCCCGATCTACACCCCTGCCTCACAAAGATACAAGCGGATAAATCAAAACTCGTTCTCATCTAGATAAATTCAAACCGTTAACTTAGGTGTTATCTAAACCCCAAACTTCCTTCCACCACCTAAACTAATGTCCAAGAGGCTGGTCCCAAGAATTTAACACCAGGAGGAATCGAACATATGAAAGTGCGTTTAACCACAAACCCTTACCGCTGGGTCAACCCCTGAGGTTAATTATTTGTAAAAAAAAATTCACGAATAACGAAGAGAAAAAGCAAAATGACTGACGCTGGAAAGTAACTTTTCTGTTAATTGCAGAGAGCTACACCAAAACAGTGTTGAATTCTCTCACTTTAAAAAGTAGCATTTAAGTTTCTTCTGACCGCAATTAAATGCCGTTTTCCAAATCAGGAAACATATCCAATCAATACAGGTTGCTGATGAAACCCCACCCATACAAACTTCTCTACTTTCATCTTATTCTGATAATTGATAATATTTGCCATATTTTCCAATTTCATACCCACTTAGAGATAAAATACAAAATGTCAAAGAATTAGATAACTGAGATATGTAGCTTTCGGCAACAAACATTATACTCAACCCCACAATTGTGCAAATAGATACAATTTCAACTGATTCTACTGGTTTTATATAAAGAGAGTACAAAAGGGAAATTCATATATAAAACAAAGTATATGTCATATATATATAATATTCTTAATTCCTTCTCTTTCACTAAAATTTTAGATCTTCCATCAGTGATGACACGAGTCAAGAGCAATGATTTTTAAGCTACCAAGCTGATTTACATGGTTAATTAACATCAAAATAGAGAAGCAAAAAACAAAAATAGAAGTGAGCAAAGGGTTGGAAAAGTAAAAGAAAAAAATTTATAAAGAAAATTCTACTTTTCACTCAACATATATAAAGCATGATCAGGCAAAACTCCATCTAAAAAGGAAAAATTAATTAATTTGAATTAATGTTGCATACACACAGTGTCTTTGTCTTGTACCTCTGCTCTCTACTTGTTGTGTAGTGGATTTGGACCGGTTGGAACAACTCGTTTTTCCTCCATGGTGTTGTGTTTTTTTTCCTGAGAGCTTGAGAAGACATTATTGTTGTTGTTGAAGGCAACCAGTGAGTCTTTGGAGGTCTTGTAGTTGGTGGTGAGTAATGTCTTTCTAGGCACTGCATCAGAGCCACAACATGCAAGAATTAAGAGAGAAACAACAAATATGACAACACCTAATCTCATTGCACTAACACAAACAAACCCTTATAAATTTCTAAGGAATTAGGACCAGAGAGAGGATTGAAGAGGGAAAGAGTTGAGAGAGAGAGAGAGAGAGAGAGGCAAAAAGAATAGGAAGAGTGAGTTTAAGAGAGGAAAAAATGAAAGGATTTAAGAGGGGGTGGGGGGGTTGTCAACAATAAGTATGGTACCTCGGATATACAGTAAAGGATCATTTGTTAAATCAACGTCTTAGGACCAGAACCCTTCAACGACATCATTTATTGCTTTTGCCATATAAGCTTTCAATTCCACTGCAAACCCATAGTCTTTACTCTTTAATCTTTATATAACAAGTTTAAAAAGATTACTTGGGGAAGAGTGAAACAAAAAATAAAAGTAAACCCAACATTCTGTTGTGTTGCTTCCCTAATAACCTTGTCTCTCCTCCCTATAATCCACTGAGTTTTTGAAAGACCTAGCTTGTCAATGGTAGTAAGGTTTGTAGCTCCTTCAATGGAGACTCTACACGTCCTTCAAGAGCTGACAGCCAGAGAGTTTTTGAGAGGCAAGGAATGAATTTGGTTTATGAGATGGAGGGGTTTGACCAAAACGGAAAGACAAAGTTTCTATTTGCTTATCGAGCACGTTTCTTTGTTTAAATGAATGTCAATGACGTGGCTTTTTTTGGTAATTATCAAATTGGTCCTATATTCTTCAGAAGTATCAAATTTGTCCTTTACTTTTCAGAAATGACTATATTTCCTCTCACGGTCATACCTAACGACTAACGTATATTAATACTCTTGATTTACCTTGGTTGAGAAAAATTCAATTAAAAAAATAAAAGAAAGATAACATTTTTATTATATAATTATAAAATAATATTAATATTTTGAAAAAAAAAAATAATTTAAATTATATTACAATGAATATATGTATATATATATAGTTATTGCAAAACTAATTGGAATTGAGAAAAAAGTTTGAGACTTATTTGATAGTTACCCTTTTTCTTGGTTTAGACAACTGATAGCTCTTTCCCTTGCCATTCAATTTTTTTTTTATACCATCACTAAACATGACCCAACCACCATCTATTAAAACAAGATTCTTGAATATTTCAAAAAAAATATAAATATATATATTTGAAGAATTCTTTGGTTCCTGTCATATGTCTACAACACCTGTTATCCAAATACCCAACTATTAGCCTTTGTTTGGGGGGGGGTTGGGGGCTCTAATCCCTTGTCTAGTTTGAGAGACAAGAGAGAGGAGAGGAGAAGAGGAGGGATCTCTCCTCCTTCTGGGCCCACCAAAAGCAATCTTCCCATCATTAGGCGGATGAGAAAGAAGAGCTCTAATGGGAGGGAAATGTCTAGTTTGAGAGACAAGAGAGAGGAGAGGAGAAGAGGAGGGATCTCTCCTCCTTCTGGGCCCACCAAAAGCAATCTTCCCATCATTAGGCGGATGAGAAAGAAGAGCTCTAATGGGAGGGAAATGACTATAATACCCTCCACTTTTTTATTACCCTCCAAATTATAAAAGGGTAATATAGTAAATTTATAAAATATATACCAATTCATTCATTCAACTCTCATTTTAATACCAAATAACCGAAGGATAGATGTTATCATCTTCATCCCTCTCTCTCTCTCTCTCTCTCTCTCTCTCTCTCTCTCTCTCTCTCTCTCTCTCTCTCTCACCAAACATAGCGTTAGAGGCATTAGTTCTTAAAGCAAGATTAGCAACAAAATAAAAGTATTCATCTTTCCTAAATCATTTATTTTTAACTTTCATTTTCTCATCCCTAGTTTTCATAAGAATAAAAGCTTTCTTTAGGATTTCAAGATTTAAGTAGAACAAAATTCTAAAAGCAACGATAAACATTTCAACTTTACAAAGCAACAAATTGGGAAACATAATACCGGCAATTCCAAAAACTTAAAAAATCATTTTGTAAAGAGTGATTATCCAAAATAATGAAACAAAAATAGGGAAAATAAAATCATTTGAGAATCAGACAAACAAAGAAATGAAAATGCAACAGAGATTAAAAACTTATGGTAGAGAATGGAGAGTGGGAGACCATTGAATGACAGAAGATCGAAGGGCAATGAGGAAGAAAAAGTGGATATATGGATATGTGGCTAAAACCTCCACATTCATAATATTGAATGCCTTTCTTTTTGATATTGTCATGACTTGTCTCAAATTTCTTGGAAGGAAACTTCTTCTTCACCTTTTTTTTTTCCTTTAATGAATTACCTAAAACACCTTTATTTTCGAGCTTCATGAATTATTTTTGAATTTCTTTACCATCAATGACATGGCTTAGCCCGAGCTCTCATCATCTTCCACTGTACTAAGAGCAATGCCTTTTTTCATCTCGATGGGTTTGAATCCCAACTCATAAGTTTGAAGCGGCTCCAAGAGTTCATTAACTGTAATGGCATCCAATCTTTGCTCTCTTTAATAGCCATTACCTTGGCTTGAAATTGAAAATAACCTAAAGTGTCTAAACAACCTGGGGGGAATGGGTTGTAAATTGATTATATTACCAACTTTTTGATTAGTCAAAATTAAACATCAAACTCAACACAAATAAACATAAAAATCAAGTAAATATGCGAAAATTAAATAACATTTGATTTTTACGTGGAAAACTTTCCAATCGGGAAAAAAAAAACCCACAAGACTAGTATTGCTAGCCACTTAGTCACAAAAATCCACTATATCATAGTTTAATTATATTTTAAGTTAACATCCTAGTTACTCTTCTCAAGGATCGTAACTTAAACATATCTACATGTAGGGCTTTTATAGTGACACTTGACAATTGCTTGCCAACCAACACCTTTGGTTTCAAGACGTCTCTTTGCTTGTGAAACTACCACATGTAGCCAGAAGACTTGGACTCAATTAAGAGAATTAATGTCTAAATAAACATGTTATGAATGCTCAATGCAAATAAGTGCTAGACTAACACTAAATGCTTAAATAGATGTGAATATGTATACCCAACAATATATATATACTAGTTATTAGCTAACCCCTAACTATCACCAAACTTCAAATCGAGGCAATAACGATGATGTCTTGGTAATTAAAATAAGAACAATAAATGAGATGGAATGTTGTTCTTACCTACCAAGTGAAGATGCAATGAAGACTCATATTTGATGATGTCCTAAATGCACATGAATGGAGATTTGGAGAGTTAAAAATGGTTTCTTGAACCTTTCTCTCTCTAAAAACTCAAGACTATCACTATATCTCAAAATTTTGAAGTTCTTATCAAACAAGAAGAAGTCTTATATGCAAGTCTTATCAAACAATGACGAAGGCATGACCGTGAAAACCACTAGAGAAAACTCCTTGCTAGATTTTCACGGTTCACCAAGACAAGACCAAGACAGCGAAAACCTCTAGAGAGTTTTTCATGGTGTCATTTTCGTAGTTGACCAAGACGACATTTGAACCATGAAATCCACTGAAAAGATTTTCGCGGTTCACCAAGACCACAAAATCCACTAGAGGGATTTCAATGGTGACTTTTTCGCGGTGCTCCAAGACGAGACTTGAACTGTGAAAATCACTGGAAGGATTTTCGCGATTCACCGTGTCAAAGAGAATAAGAGTCATTCTCAAGCGATCTAACACACTAACCTATATGCATTATATGCAAGTGTGAAATTGGTGTGATGCGCACTATAAAGATAATAAAAACATAAATGAATGAATTGTGTGTGTGTGTGTGTGTGTGCAACTAATCTCTTCAAGAAAACAAGTCAAGTGATGTGCCTTTGAAGCTCTTGTTCTTGAAGCTTTGATATGCCAGGAAGATTTTCAATCACTATCACACTGTTGAGCATATGAAGATCCTAATCTACCCTTATAAAAACATCACAATGTTGTTTGTTACAGAAATAAGCCAATCACAAAATGGAGTACCTTACAGAAATCTCCGATAAAGACCCCAAGATCTTACGTACAATCTTTGTGTTGGAGTATAGTTCACAAAGCAAGTTACTTTTTTTGGTAATGTCAATAAGATTAATTTGGAAGTCGGTAAAAGATTCCATTTCTTCTATCCAGAAAGCCTCAAATTGTGTGGTCAAATTTTGGAATTTTAACCTTCTCTGGGTGAATGTTCCTTCATGAGTGGTTTGAAGAATATCTCAAGCCTCCTTGGTAACCTCATACTACCAAACACATTATGTTTTTAAAAACATTATTTTAAAAACATGATTCTTAGTTTTAAAAATCGTTTTTAAAAACATCATTTTAAAAATGACATCAAACGTGACCTAAGGCTCTTACCGTCAAGCCGCTGATGTCTCAAACATTCCCCTCTCTTGCTCATATATTCTCACATTGTCACACTAGCACAACACACAACTGCTCATGACTCACTCCTCTCATCTCTCTCCCAATCTCAAACAACACACCCTCACAAACCATAAGCCCACAACCGCTCATGGCACCATCTTTCTCTCATGGTCTCACATAGCAAACCCTCACAAGCCACAACTGCTCACGACTCACTGCTACGGCCATACCCTCTCTCTCTCTCTCTCTCACAATATTACATCTAATAGGTTTGATGATAACTCTTTTAATTTCTTTATCCAAAAGGCCCATACAATTAAAAACATAGGTAAAATGTCCATAAGGCCCAAAAGGCCAAAACCCGTATTAAAAAACTGGAAAAGAAAGGTTTGAGTTAGATCGAGTTAGCCTGTTTTTGAGATTCAATCCTATTAAAAAAACTAAAATCAAGTATATACAAGTCATGCATGGTTTAGGCCGAAAACGAAACCCATCCGACTCACACACACCCCTAATTCCTGTAAAGGAAATACATTAATGTTTATAAAATTTTGCCTTTTATACATAGAAATTAACTCTATTACTCTCCACTGGTAATAAGATTTACATAGATTCAAATTTTCCAACTTGTCTTAATCCTCTCACTCTCTCTCTCTCTCTCTCTCTAATTCTATTCCCTTAATTGTCTTTTTTTTTAAAAAAATTATTATTATTAGTATTATTATTTTGTTGTTGTTCGGCAAACCTTGACAATACAAATATAACCTTTTCCCCTTCATTATTCTCTAAAGTTAAACTAAAATGTTATGTTCAAACGGTCCATTAAAGTTTGATCATCTTATAGTATCTAATTCAGGGATAGAGTGCGTCGATCTTGATGGTTGTTATAATTTTCAAGTCCTAAAGATGAGCAACAACAACAAATACATCACAGTAAATGATAAAAAAAAGGATATTGACGAGCAGAAAGTAAAACAGATGAGAAAAAATAAACAAGTTTTAATGTTTCAAGTTTTATTTGATATCAATTGTCATTGCTTTATTTTAATTAAAAAAAATTCTTTCAAATTTTATATCTTTTAGATATTCATTAGTGGTCAATTTAACAAAATGTTGTGATTTGTGGTTACATGAAACATATCAATGATGGGGATAGGAAATAGTTATCTAGATAGAATTAGTTATGACTTATGAATAATCATATCCTGAAGAGATTTGTTTAGGTTTGTTTTATCATTATCAAGAGTTTTAGAACATTGATTTTAGGTTGGCTAATTCTTGTGTGAAAACACTCATTTTCTTGTATTTGTTTTAGTTGCATAGGTTATCTATTCTAGGATTAAGCTTCACATTCAAACAATTTTACAAGAATCATCGACATCTTCAAGAGATTGTGTGCAATGGTAAGCTTCTAGGTTAACTTGTACTCTTGAAAAGAATAATAGATTTGCACACACTCACAACATTTATGCATTATATAATTAGTGTGTGTGCATTCGTAAGTCATATCGGATGGTGTTATAGAAACATCTATGTTTGTGTTTTATGATTTATTCGTTTACGCGAGATGGTCAATTGCCTTAGAAAATTCTTCTAATTCTTTTCTGGGACATGTGATATGAAGTCGTCGTCGCTGAGCTCTTCTAGTAACTCTGGTTTTAGATCGCTGCATATTAACACGATATGCATGTCATGATGACAGGTCGCGGAATTGCCTAAAACTTGGCAGTAAGTTGAAACTACCCAAATATGTGTCTGAAAAACTTGGGGGGTTGAATTGGTTGTTAATCGATTAATTACCAAGTTTTTCGATTAATCAAGATTAATGACAAAAAAGAATTTAAAAAAAAAAAATTCAAATATAAGTGCGAAAATTAAAAGACACTTGATTTTTGAGTGAGAAACCCTCCAACCGAGAAAAACCCACGGGATTAGCCTCGCTAGCCACTTAGTCAAAGAAGCTTCACTAACTGAATAATTGTTTACAAACTAAGTTGACATCCTAGTAACTATTCTCAAGGTTCGTAACATAAACTATTCTACCTACGGGCCATTAATAGTGGGTTTTGACAATGCTTGTGCAACTACCACATGCAACCACAAAACTTAGACTCTAATAAAGAGAATTAAGTCTAAGTAAACATGTAACAATGTCCTATATAATAAATAGTAAGACAACACACAATATGCTTAACTAGAAAGATAGAAATGCAATATAACAATCCTAGTTATTAAAGATGCCTTAATGAACATACAAGTAGGCTTAGCTAGATGAAGAAAATGCAACCTAACATATTATCTATTAATCAACCCCAATCAATTATCATGACTTCAAAATATATGCATTAAAGACAAAGTCTTCGCAAAAAAAAAAAAAAAAAAAAAAAAAAAAAAAAAAAAAAAAAAAAAAAAAAGTGCAACAAATGAGACGTATGGACTAAGTAGAACAATAAATGAAGCAGAGTATTTGTTCTAACTTACCAAGTTATGAAACCATACTTGAATGATGCTTGAAGATGTCAAATGCATATGGATTTTGGGGTTGGAGAGTCAAAAAAGTCAGTCTTGATGATTTCTCTCTCTAAGAACTCAATATAACCCAATCTCATAATTTCGGAGTTCTTGGTGAACAAGAAAGTGTCTTGGGCTACAAATAGAGAACTTGTAAAACTACATCATTTTGGCAAAATACAGCTTGTCGCGGTCCTGTTTTCACAGTTGACCATGACGACAAACCGCCTCGACAAAAGCAACTGAATTATCATCTGAAAGTTACGATCTTTTTTTGGTGGTGGTCCATGGCTACACATGGACCGTGAAAACCACTGGTGAAAACTTCTCGTCAATTGTCACAGTTCTCCATGACGACACAACAACAGTGAAAACAACTGGTGGTTTTTTCATTGCCATTTTTCGCTGTGGTCCAAGGCGACACTTGGACCACGAAATCATTTGAAAGGAATGTTGCACCCATTTGTCATAATGGTCCAAGATGACACTTGGACCGCGAAAACCATTGGAAGGATTTTTACGGTTCCCCACGACGACACTAAGACAACGAAAATGAGAAAAAAGAGGCATTCTCATGTGGTCAAACACACTAACTAATATGCAAAAAGTACAAGTGTGTGAATGGTGAAATGCACATATTAATGACAATAAGAGAACACAAATGAATAACATGTGTGTGTGTGTGTGTGTGTGTGTGTGCACCTAATCTTTTTAAGAGTATAAGTCAAGCATTATACCTTTGTAGTTCTTCACTCTTAAAGCTTTGGGAATGCTGGATGATGCTTTGAACACGATCAAGTCCAATCACCTAAATCTACCCTTACAACATTAACCCCATTTATGGTTTGTCACATAAATAAGTCAATAACAAATATGTGGAACTTACAATCTTCTCATTTTTCTATTTCATGACAAAACCAATCCTCACATAAAAAAATGTAAAATAAGCTATTATCAACAATGTTCTTACTACATTACAAAGAGATGCATAATAAATAAATTTTCAATGTCTTTAATCTCTTGTATTAAAGCAAACCTGTGATACCCAAATAGTAAACAGCTTTTCCAAGACAACAAACACATGTGATTTATCAAAGAACCAATGCAATGTAAGGTTTATATGCTCCCCCTAAATGGATTACTCTATCTCAAAAATAGTTGACCCTCTTAAATGAACAAGAGCATCAAAATATAAATATTCCTCATAAATTTCTGAAGACTTCCCCCCCCTTTTTTGTCATGACATAGACAAAGAGCTCCCCTTTTTGGGTTGCTCTGGTAAAGAAAGCTAGTTGTAAGCCATGATGCATAATCATATAAACACACTCTATGCGAATTAAGTAATTGAGAGAGATTCAAAGAGATTTTATTCATAAAAGTGTGTGTGTGTGTGTGTCTGTGTGGAAAAGTTGCTCGACATGTAATACAATCACTATTGATCAGGCCAAATATGTTGTACATTTTGGCCCTTGATCCCATAATCTTTGTCTCATTTTCATGCATTTTTACGTATCTTTTGGCTCTTTTGATTTGTTTTCAAGCATTCGTTCATTTTTGGTGTTAGAAGCGGAATTTGGGACTTTCGTGTAAAAAGGGGATCAAATTGTGCAAAAAGACACACTTCCAGCACAGGACCCACGCGCAACCTGCAAACTAAAGGATCAAAGAAGACAACAAAACGCCATAAAGTGCAGGTGAGTATTGGTCCCTTAACCGCACTTGACCCGTACTCTACACTTTCCAGCGTGGGAATTCACGCGTTGGACTCACACTCCACCCGCACTATATGGGAAACCTAAAGTTGAAATCTTAAAGAATCGATAAAATGCGGGTCCCTGAACCGCATTCCACCCGCACTCTACACTTTCTAGTGTGGGAATTCCAGCGTTGGAGTGCGGGTCCCTAAACCACACTCCATTGAACGTGTCAGGCATGCCACATCAGCTTTTCAAACCTAATCTTAGAAGCCCTATATATACATCTTGTTCTCTTCTTCTATGATATTCTACCACGCCTCTTTTCACTCTTTTCTTGCATTATTCACTCTTTAATTACTAACCCTAACTCTAGGAATCATTCCTGTAAGAACCTCTATTTATGTGATTGACTTATTTCATGTCATACCACATTGGGGATGATTGTGTAATGGGTAGCTTAGGTCATCTTGATATTTATCAAGGTAAGCTTCCAAGCATATCCATGACTTCAAGATCAAGAGCTTCAAAAGGTATATCACTTGACTTTGACTCTTGAAGAGATTAGGTGCACACACATACTTGCATGCATCTTTATCTATCTTTCATTTGTTACCATGCATGTGTGTTTCATTGATTCGTGCATCTATGTCATTTAGCACACACACTTTCATTGCATATATATGATTGCATTTGTGTTTCTCTTAATTGTGTGCTTATATGCTTTATCATCACATTTATGTTTTTTTCATATATTGCATATCTTTTGTGTGTCATGATAAAACGTTTTTCGCCGTTAGAAAACCGTTTGTCAAAACAATTTATAAAACCTCACAAGCCCTAATTGGTTTGGAAAACACAAGTACGTGGTAAGTGGGGTGTCGTCCACAGGGAAACGAGATTAGTAAAGACTAGCTATTATTAGAGTAGCATTCATGTAAATAATGATAAGTAAAATAAGGATGTGATAAAAGTGAATTAACACACTAATAAACTAACTAATAATGCAACCTAGATTAAAGGGGAAATGGAATTAAAGATATATAGATGATGGAAACTAAGGAGTTAACGGATTCGAAAGTGAACACTGGGCATGCAACAAACTCATAAATAAACACGTCTATTCAAAGGTAACCGACCTAGGATGTATAGCATCGGTTATTTATCCCTAGAAAGTGGTTAACCTAGGATGTATAGTGTTGACCACTTATTTGGGATTAATCCTTCGTAAACCACCAACCTAGGATATATAGTGTTGGTTGTTCGTTCGGATTCTGGATATGAAGCTCGTTTACCTAACAAAGACTTAACCGATTAAACGTAGCCAACCTAGGATGTATAGTGTTGACTTCTAATCCTCTCACGAGAGCCAATCTAAGATCTATAGTGTCGGGTACCCGTTCGAGGTTAGATTACGACTGCGGTTTAAGAGTCGAAATTCATGACGTTCCGTCCATTCATTCTAGCAAGAAACAACTAAATATGATGTATATCTAGATGCAATGCTCATACATAATCCAAATAGATCTTGCTAAGAGGATTTATCTAAATAAGAAATCAATGATAACCATTTACAACAAGAATAAAACAATGAAAGATAGACATGAATATATATAGAATCAAGTTTATGTACAAGCCCAATATCCAACTAACTACTCCATCAATCCCTCAGAGGGGATTTAGCTACTCATTATAACTAGAAAAATAAGAGAAAGGGAATAGAAAGAACCCTTGGAGAACATCTCCTTCCTTAAAGTTGCTTCAATCTCCTACCTTCTTTGAAGTTGAGTAGAGAATGTATGTGAGAGGGAGAGAGAGAGAGAGAGAGAGAGAGAGAAAGAGAGAGATTCTAGATCTAGGTTGTGTAAAAGAAACTAAGTAAAGGCTCTCTAAAACGAATTCTATAACAGTCTATTTATATTACATACAAAAATAGATCACTTAAGCTTCAGAATGAGATCTGGCGCGCGTGGAATGCGGGTGGAGTGCGGTTGGATTACCCGCACTATAATGATCAGATGCAAATTCAACTCTCTAGATTAGGCTACAGTGCGGGTGGAGTGCGGTTGAATGACCCGCACTTGACCAGCACTTTAACGTCAGGTGTGAATTCCTCTTCTCTGTTTCAGCTCGGAGTGCGGGTGGAGTGCGGTTGACTTACCGGCACTTGACCCGCACTTTAATGTCCGGTATGAATTCCACTTCTCTAGTTTTACTTAGAGTGCGGGTGGAGTGCGGTTGGATTACCCGCACTTGACCTGCACTTTAATGTCAGGTGAAAATCAGCTTCTCTGGTTTTAGCAATAGTGTAGGTGGAGTGCTGTTGGATGACCCACACTCTACCCGCACTTTAACTTTTCTTCAAGCATCAAGTCTTAACTGTGGAATGAGTGCGGTTGTGACCCGCACTGTAGAGCTGATCATGATCATTTGTCTTTATTTTGCCACTTTTCTACCAGAATCACCATAACATGCTTCCAAACCCGTCATTGCACCATTTCCTATAATTACGCACATAACAACCTATTAGAGATGCCAAAACGTATGGAAACAGAACACAGGATACAGATTTGAGGGCCTAAATATACTACATATTTGGCACGATCAAACACCCCCAAACCAAACCTTTGCTCGTCCTCGAGCAAACATAATCTAAAACAATAAGACGCCAATTTAAATAAATCCTAGACACCTAAGCACTAATTCAAAAATGTCGCAAGCCCAAAATGTGAGATGATACATACAGGTGTGATAGAGAGAAGAAAAACATATGCGCGAGATCTAGAGCACTTGGAGATACCAAAGGGAGGCTCACATGAACATGAATCCCACACCTAAGGCACTCATGCATTAAGGACTACTCGCTCTCATACCTCGAGTATAATTCGCTTCAATACTAAAGCTCACGTGGGTTCTCTCTTTCTTTCCTAACAGAATCCTAAGTTACACACAACAACATATGCAAAGATGGATTTTGCACAACATTTTCAGCAAAGAACTATCCCGGGAAAGACTCACCATGCCATGGATGATAAAGATCGTGTATCAACAGACATTCCCGAACTAGACTCATTGTGGATCAAAAAGGGCTTCCATTCGGTTATAACTTGGCCATTGGGGATTGTAGGGTGATACGAAGAATTTGGAAATTTAGGGTTCAAAATCACCAATTATGCTAGAATACGACCACACATTATACAATGCTCTTTTTCCTTGATTATTCACACACTAACGTCTAAGTATTTGTTTTACCCATATTTTGCTTCCAATGTTGTACTCCACATTGTGAGTACTTAGCATCAATTAATTTGAGCATCTTTTGCTTTTCTCCTTTTCTTTTCTTTTTGAGTTGCCCACATTTCTTTTCTTTTACAATTCATGGCCCACAAGTACAAATTTGGGTACTTTTATATTTTTAGCTATTTGCTCACGTATTCAACAATTTTCTTTTGTATACCCTATTTGACCATTTGAGTTTAACTACTTTCATCACCACATTTACACATCTTACATGATTAGTCATAAAAGTAAGCATGTGTTTAGGCTATGGTATATGGTTGTATTGGTACCAAGTGAAAAAGTATGTGTTTGGCCTCAAGTTTGCCTTTGGAGCTCACAATAAGGATAAGAGTGTGTTTAGGCTATCATAGGTAGTTAAATTTACACACATTACCTAATATCACATCCACAGTTCATCTATCAAGGGAATGAAAGCATCCATCACGCAATTCACAATATAATCTGCAAGTCTTATGGCATGTAACATATATGACGAGATAAGTGTTTAAGAATAATCAATAACAACACTCAAAATGCGCACTTTGAACACTTGTGTTTGTGATCTCAGACCCAACTTACCAATCTTTTGTTGATCCAATCATCGCCGATATTGTTGAATCTGAACATGCATGATCAGATTGTGGTAACATCAACAAGTTTGGGATGCTTTGTTGGTTTAGTTTTTATTATTATTGTTGTTGTTTAAATTGAATTTTGTACTTTCAAACTTTTTGAGTGTGTTTAATTTTCTTTGTGTTGGTTTTTGTTTTTTATTTGTTTATTTATTTTTTATTATTGTCGTATAAATTGAATTGGTACTTTCAAACTTCAATTTTTGAGTGTGTTTAATTTAGTTCAAACTTTTATTATTATCTTAATTATTGATTTCGTGAAGTTTTTACTAGCTTCTCTTAATTTCATCTCTCTGAACTTCATGAAACAATTTATTTTGCTAGTAAATCATCTGTAAGGATTCTTCATTATATTTACAGCAGCAAGTGTTTATATGGTGAGGCATGAAAGAATTAGAGGAGTGAGACGGAGGCCTAGAGTTACTAGCTAGAGTAGATGGGCAACTCTACACAAATATAGCCATATAGGTAAGACTAGGCTGAGGCATTTTAATATGTTAGTTAATTGACTTCATAGTGGATTGATTTTAACGGGACTTCACAACCTTTAGAGATTTTTAACGTAGGTATCCAGCATATTATTTATGGAGAATACTATAGAAACACAAAAAATAGATATGCAAAGCAAAACTACATTCAAATCTACTATGACATTTAACATTCACATGCATATTATTAGGATCAATTTACACACACTCAGAATTCAGCAATATTCATGAATTACCACTTCTCATTTGCCCTAATTAAAACGCTTTTACAAGACAGCCTGATGATAAAACCCTAATCAATTATTCATCTCCAAAAATTAATGTAGAAAAGGATCATACAAATAGATCATATAGTTTATTCCCGGCCACTACCTAGTAAAATAATTCTTTGGAGAGAAAAGACGGCGGGGCGAGAACATTCCCATATACCTAGGTGAAGCAAGGCCGTCAATAGATCGATAATCGGACATGATGAACCCTTCTCTCTCCTCACGGTTGCTGCTGCCTGATCCTTTTCTCATGTGACCATTGAAGGTCCGATATCTGACCAACTTGCCAACCCATGACTTCTTCTTAGGTTGACTGTTGTGGTCTGCGTTCATCTTCTCACTCATGTACTCTTTGACAGCATGTAAGCTCTGCTCCACCACCTCCATTGGCGGCGAAACAAGAGGGTTACCTTCGACGCATAGCTTCTGGAGCTTCTTGAGACATCCGATGGAGTCAGGCAAAGTTGTAATTTTGTTGTAACTGACGTCCAATTCGACAAGTGACAAAAGGAGGCCAATGGAGTATGGTAGAGTTTCAAGGTATTGGAAATTTTGGCTGATATTGAGAAATTCTAAGTTGATAAGGTTTTCTAGGTCATCAGGGAGACATCTGAGGCAGTTCAAACGTGCATCTAATATGCGTAGATATGTCAAGTGAGTTATGGATTGTGGGAGGAAAACTAGCTTGTTGGAGTTCACTGAGAGCTTTTTGAGGTTGATCAACTCGAATCCAATGGTGTCAGGTAGCTTGCTTAGCTTGTTGAAGTTGCAATTCAATTCTTCCAAGGACCTGAAGTGAAACCATAAATACAAAAACACAATAAGCCATTATTATATATTCAATGAGAATTTAAAGAGAAGAGAAAATGAAATATAGCAAAAGATATTTACATATTATCAGTATATTAATATTCTATTTTTTATTTCGTGTATTTAGAAGAGTTTTGATTCAAGATCTCAAAGCTTTCAAAAACTAAGATTTGGGTTTTCATATATGATTTGGAGTACATTCCCGCACCAAAAAAAAAAATAATAATAATAAATAAAAATAATTTGTAAGATTACTAAAAATAAACAAACTAAAAGTTTTCTGAATCTAAAAATATCAAAATACCCTTATTTACTGTCACAAAACTTAATAGAAAGGGTCTATAGAGACCATTTTGAAGCAATAAGGACTTTTTCTACAGTCAATGAAATAACAAGGACAGTTTTGATGGAGAATAATTAAATAATAAGGATTAAATTGATAATTATTCAATTTATAGGGATGATAGTGAAATTATCTCTATTTTTAAAGGTTAAAAATAATTTTGAAGATGTTTTCACAAAATATATGGACTTCCTTATTACACGTAAATGTTATTTAACCAAGTTGTGTTCATTTGATCATTACTCTAATTAAATCATTATTAAATTAACGATGTGAAAGGTCGAAAGGACCCCGCGACCCCTTTGTTTTTGAATGCGCATTACTTGTGCCAGATTTTTCATATCAATAATGCTCCACTGCTGTATTGTTCTAGTCAATGTTTCAATTATTATATTTAGTGGCGGATCTTTATAAAAAATATTCATTTTATTATAAATTTGGTAAACTTTATATTTTGGCCCCTCTAAATTTTTCGTATTAATGTATTAGGCCGCTTTTTGTTTGAGAGAGAGTATTTGGCCACTTCAAGAATGAATTTTTGGTTCCACCTATCAATTTTTACAATTCCTCTCTCTATCTTTATTTGATTTTTGAATCCATCGTTAATTGCTTTGGGACACTTTAATTATTATAATATACGTTATATACCTATTATTCTAACGCAATACTCTTTTATTATTATTATTATTATTATTATTATTATTATTATTATTATTATTTGATAATGAATTTCAAATTTAATTTTCAAATAATACACAAATTTTAGTTTCTTTATGCTTAAATGATTAACAGTCACTTTAAAATGCTTTATCAAATTATTTTTGTATCCAAATTATAAAAACAAATATGATTAATATTTAATTTCAAGTTCATAGAAATCTCAAACCCACTCTTTAAAGTCATCATTTCCTTTTTCAAACAACAACAACATATTATTTGAAAAAGACCTCCACCGATAAAGAAAAATGATTTTGTAGCCAAATTTTTTTATTTCCTTATTTCAAATAAAACCATTTAAAATTTAGCATTTGAAAATCAAATTCTCCAAACTACTTAGATTTACATTAATTTGTATTAAGTCCTTGATAGGTCATGACTAACTATTTAGGAAATAGTCTTTTAAAATCATGATTTTATAACCTAATATTATTAAAATTGTTATCGCATTCAATTGAACTAATCGTTGTAAAATTGTCTAACAATTCCAAAAGATGTATGACGTTTAAAGCAAGTACAAAAATCAATTAAAAAAATATGAAACAATTATTATTATTATTATTATTTGTTTAATATGATTCAATTCATTTCTTAAAGTTTACATAAAATGAGACCAAAAATATGTTCTTTTAAGAAAAAACAATATGATCCAACTATTAAATGAGATTTGCTCATGGTACATATTAATTTATGAACCGTATAAATCTTATTTTTATTAAGAAAAAAACAATATGATCAATTTATTAAATAAGATTTGCATATTCTACATAATAATTTATTTTATGATATTAATCTATTTTGAACAAAATTTCAAAATATCTGGAGAACTAAAACTTTTTTTTTTTTTTCTCATTTTCCCTACGTTTCGCCACTCTCTTTAATGCTTCATTTCCAAATTTTGTTCACAAATATATTGAACATTTGAACTTATCATATACAAAAAGAAAATCACATCAAAATTGATTATAACAAATTTTTGGATTTCATTAAAGTCCTTATGAATGTTAAAATAAAGGGTCTCTTAAGATAAATTCTTTGAAAAAAAAAAAAAAGATGTAAAAAAAGATAAATTCTTTGACAAAATTCATTCAATTTCAATAAATAATTAACAAATTTGTTAACAAAAAAAGTTTGAAAAAAATTCAAGCGCTGAACAAGTTATTTATTGATTTTTTGAATTTAAAGCACTAAAAAGGAAAGTTAAACATAGTTAAATTTTTTTTATAAAAAAATATAGTTTTATTTCTCAAGAATATTCAAATTTGTAAACAAAATATATTTCATCATTTTTATCTTTCATCAAAAAATTGTATAAAAAATTCGTTGGAGTTTTTTCAAGGTTAACACGGATGTTAACCTAACGAATCAAAGACATCGAATATTCATATATTTTGTTTAGGGAGAGCTTTAATTACTTTTCTTTGTGACAAGATGAAGTTTGTATAGTGGTATGCTCCTTACACCTACATCATAAGGTTGTAGGTTTAAGTCGTGTTCCTTCCTTCAAACCTTGAATTATTGTAATATTTCAACAAAAAAAAAAAAAAAACAGTGTGCAAGTGAAGTGAAATGGTCAAAAGCAATGTTGCAAATTAAAAACGATAATAAAATAAAAAGAGAGAAATTAAGAGATAATAAAGAAAGGAGGTACGTACCTGCAATTCTCAAGAGTTTTGGGCAGAGATTCAATGAGATTGCCCGAGACGTTGAGAAGCTTAAGCTTAGACAAACAGCCAATGGAGTTTGGTAGTGATTTAAGCTGATTAGAGTGGACGTCAAGCACCACCACGTTTAGCAACCTTGCTATTAAAGACTCTGGAATGGTCTGAAGATTGTTATTGGAAAGGTCAAGCTTGCAAATGGTGGCCAAATTAAGAGGAGGGTTAGGGAGAGATTCCAAAGACATGCCACTCAAATCCATTATCTCAAGCCTTTCAGCTGCCTCTTCAATATTGCAAATACTTGACCTTGATGATGATGCTGCTAATTTCTTTGTAGCATCACCCCCCACCAGCACTCGAATCATTTGTGGCTGCTGCTCTTCTTCGTACATCATTTCTGTTCTTGAACAGATCTTTTTTTTTTCCTAGAGAAAGAGAGAAAGTGTATAAAAGTTTTATTAGGGTTTGTGATGAATATATTTGAAAAGATAGCGTACGGATGAGAAGAATGATGTATGATGGATGGTTTGTTCAAAACTTTGTACATGTCCGTATCCTCAGGATATTTCGTGGGCACGTTTCCCACTTGATAAAGTCAACTCCGTCCCCCTCTCCGCATTCTCGCTTTCTTTTTCTTAATTAGACTTTTTTTTTTCATTTTTATCGAATAATAGTCCACCAATAACCACATCTCTCATTGAGGAAATATCTTGTCGACATGTGCTTAGAAATTCTTCACCTAATGAGATTAATAAAATTATTTATTGTCTTTTCAAAAAAATAAAGAAAAATTATTTATTATATTTCCAAACTTCATACGTAAGAATTAATCAAATTTTTTTTTTTTGTCTTTTATTAAACTTTTTGTATAAAGAGTTTAATAAAATATTATCTTAAAAACCTTAAGTTCCACAAAGTAGTATTAAGTGAAAGTGGGTGTCAAGTGTCAACATTTTTTTTTTTTTTTTTTAAGATATCTATTAATTCTGGACCATGTAATTTTTTTAAAATTTTCCGTCATTGATAAAATTTAAGCCGTTAACATGTGAGTCATTTACCTAAACCTCAAACTAGTCCATCTATCAGCTGAGCTACGTTCCTGTTTGCTGTGCAAATATAATGATGTTTGATATGTCAAACATACCCTTAATATAATTCTTATCTTAAGAGGTGAAAATGTCATATATATTATCGTCATTTTAATCCAATATTTTAATAGCACGATTTTGGCGTAACAGAAAAGCATACTAATTCTCAATTTTTCAGTCTCTTGACATTATTGTACTGTATTGATGTTATCTGATGTATTCAAGTTCAATACAACAACTAATTTATAATAAAATTCTAACTGCTCAGCTTTGAAAGTTGAATTGAGTTTTTTATTTCAATTTGGATATAATCTAAAGATTGATAAGAGCTGTGGTTTATAATATAAAAGGTTCGTTACTGTTGTCATTAATGTATATATCCAGCTTGCAAGTATTATAAAGAATTGTGTCATCAATTCTGGTGAATGATGTCAATGGTACGGGTCGGAGATGAGTTTTCTATTAACATCTTAATCCCAATTTATATGAGAAATATCATCCCAGTAAATATCCATCGTAAAATAAATAATGCAGATTACGGGGATTCCCCATTAAGGGGATCGATTCTATGCCTCATACCATTTACATCCTATTAATATATATTTTTAATGACTTTTTAATAGAAATCATATCAAAATTATTGAATAATATGAAAATAATATAAGGGATCAAGAGTCTAGCTCATTTTGACAAAACAAAAAAAAAAAAAAAAAAGTTAACTATATGGAGGCTTATATATATAAATATATATACATATATATATAAAATATGTGATAACGGGGTATGGGGTGGTTTGAAGCGGGGATTTAAAATCCCGTAATCGTCCCGAAATTAAATTGGTATGGGTATTGAAAAAAAATACCGACTCTATACCATAATATAAATTATAGGCACTAAACCCGTCTCTAACGGGTAATTTTGACATCCTTAATTCTGGTACAAACACCGACCTCAATTTGATTATTATCACTCAAATATCATAAAACTAAATACAGACATTCCTTTGGTCATATATATAATTTTCATGCACTCACCCTTTAGTATAGTTTTAGTAAGGGTGGTAGTGCACGTCCTTTTACACAATAATAGAGGGGGATACAAATCCCAATGTATTTTACAAATATTTGTTTTGATGTGGTGGGGAGTTTAAGGTTGTATGTGTTTGAAAAAAAAAAATTCTTATATCCAAATATATATATATATATATATATGTGGAACTTTTCTCCTCGATGCGTATTGATCAATATATATCAGTATTTGTATGTGGGTCATTAAATTTAACTAATTTGACTCAGTCTGTATGCACTTATCCAAGGGCGGACCCACCTTAAGGTCGTGTGGAGCACACGCACTACCTCAAAATTTATTTAAAAGAAATGATTTTGCTTTCACTTATATATATATATAATAAATAACCATAGTTATAGCAAAATATTTCTTAGTAAAACTGGTATTTTATCTCCCTTTGGTATTGACGGTGGCGGTTCAAGTCTTACCATTTACATTTTTCAAAGAAAATGAATATCGTTTTTTACAAATTTAATATTATCATGTAATTTTAATAATTTTTTATGTCTTTTTTATTTTATCATTTTTTCCAATTTCTTACTCAAATTTTCATCTTATTCCGAAACAAAACAATTTATTTTCTTTTTTCCGTCATGTCAACTTTTTAGCTACTTCCAATTTGTGGTTACTTAATTCAATTTATTTTATGTTAAATTATCTATTATTATTTTGATCTTTTATTATTTCTAATAGTTTTAGTTTCTAATCAATAAACCCTAAAATCTCAAATTTTAATTTATTATAATAAAATAGTCTATCTATTATTATAATTCATTTTATTTTATCCTTAGTATTTTTCTTTATTTTATAGTTTTAATTTATTTTGAATCAATAAATCAATAATTTACAAATAATTAGAAAAATAAAAAAAAATCAAAAACATGTCTAGTAATATTTATTAATCAACTATTTTTGTATAATTTTAAAGTGAATTCATTATAAATATATATATAAAAAAATTCTTATTATAAAATTATATTGTAATTTATTATTTTAAGCAGAAAAAATATTGCAATTTTATTGTTTATACTGTTTTTCTTGTTATTATTTAATTTTTGATATTGTGTTTTTACTTTCATTTTTTTGAACGTAAGATTATTTAGTTCATCTTGAGTAGGTGTTCTATTTATTTTATTTTATATAAACTTCATTATATCATCAATTTTTCTTTATGTAAAAAAATTCATTTTTGTTTAAAAAAAACTCATTTTACTATGATCTTAATTTTTAATATTTTTTATAATATAATTGTTATTTACCTGGATAAAATTCCTGGATCTGCCACCGCACCTATCCATACTTATCAATAATCTATGACTCATATGCAATGCGTACCGAAAAGAAAATGACAAATAAGCATATTTGTGTTGATGTGGTGGGGAGTTTAAGGTTGTGTGCGTTTGAAAAAAACTATTATATCAATAAATATATATATATATATATATATATGAAACTTTTCTCGGTACGCACCGATAAATAAATATATATCATGATATGCATGGTGGCCATTAAATTCAACTGTTTTGACTCAGTGTGCATGCACTTATCTATACTTATCCATAATTTATGGCCCATATGCAATGCCCTTAGGAGAAAAGGATTGAATATATATATATATATATATATATTATTTTTATTGGTTGAAAATTCCTGACTTTTTATTTTATTTATTTATTTTTGAAAACTCTTAATTCTATTTATCGAAAAGAAAAAAAAAACTCTAAATTCTACAATTTTGTCGAAATAAAAATGACTATTTACAATTCTTTTCTTCTCGATATATACATAATTATGTTTAAATCATTATCTTTTTGAAGGTTTTTATTAGAGTCCAGAGTGAAGGAACCAAACACTTTTTGTTAAGTAATCTTTTGAATCTTTTGCTTGATTTTAGCCTTGTAATTGTTCCTAATTTATATCCCCAATCATAGTAATTTGTCTAAAGTAATTCTAGGGATTTGATTTGTTTTCCATTTAGATAGTCATTGTAATCTATATATTTGCATTCTCTGTAAATGTCAATATGCAATATACAGAACCTTTATTTTCATGGTATTAGAGCTCCAAAGAAAAAACGTTCATTATCTTAGAGTCTCTCTTTTCTAGTACTGTTTAATTCTTATCTCATCTTCTAGCCATTACCACATCTTTTCCTTTGAACCATATCCTAAACTATATTTCCATCAAAGTAGATGAGACTAACTATCTCCTTTGGCGAAGTCAGTTTGTTCCTATCTTGATTTCAAATGATCTTTATGGCTATGTTGATGGATCTATCATACCTCCACCATCAAAAACAAGGTCTACTGAAGGGATTGAAATTCCTAATCCAAACTATCTCTCATGGCGTAAAATCGATCAATTTGTCCTAAGTTGCATAAATGCAACTCTCACACAAGGTATCCTCACGCAAGTTCTTAGGCAACATGATGCACATTACATTGCGCAACAAGTTTGGGAAAACCTTCATGTCATGTTCTTGTAGCAATGTCAGCCTGTTTTGATCTTCTCAAAGGTGATCTTCAAACAATTACAAAAGGTACATCCTCGATTTCTAATTATCTAAATCGACTCAAGCATATTGTCGATTATCTTGCTGCACTTTAACATCATGTTCCTGATAAAGAGCTGGTTGCACATGCTCTCAATGGCCTAGGCCCAAAATATGCCAATTTTGTTGTAATGATAGAGAACCGAGAACACACTCATACATTCTCTGAACTTAGATATCAATTATTTAACCATGAACAGCATTTAAAATGCTCTTCTTAGCCTGCTCCATCCACAGTTGATACTACCTTGGTAACCACACATGGATCTAAACCACACCAAATATCATATTTGCAGCCTATAGGACATACTACTAGCAATCAAAATTATGAGTTTTATTCTCATAAAAATAAATTCCATCAAGTCAAACAACAGGGGAATATTAAATTTAGTCAACCTCATTTTCAAAACAATGGTCATGGACCAAACATCAAAGGCAAGCCATACTTGGTCATCAATAGGGGCATAGTGCAAGTAAATGCTAGTTTCACTTTCAAAAAGACTACAATCCCACCCAAGTGCAGCAGTCCATTACTACTATGAATATTTTAGAAACACCACCAGCAGTTTAACCACACAACTTTGATTCATGCCGGTATCTAGACACTGGTGTAACTAGTCATATGACTGCAGACATGCCTCTCATTCAACATCCTAAAAAATACTCAGGTTCTGACTTTGTTACGGTTGGCAATGGAACTGGTCTTCCTATTTCGCACACCGGTAATATTTACTTTCATAGCCTTTACTCTCAATTGAAACTTAAAGATGTGTTACATGTTCCAGAAATAAAGAAAAATTTATTATCATTAGCTAAATTTACTAATGATAATAATTGTTCTTTTCAATTTTTTTTCCATGGGGGGCTATTGTGTTAAGGATTTGGATACGAGGAAAGTTCTTCTCAATAGACCAGTTAAAGACAATCTCTATCTGCTTCATCTTTTCCAGTCAAAACTCAAGGATACAACTGACGCATTTTCAAAGGAGCAGACATAATTTTTAAGTTCCAAGACCTCTCTTGAAGTATGGCACAACTGTTTAGGGCATCCTAATTTTCAAGTTATTTCTTCTTTGTCTGCAAATAAAAGCTTAGAATGTAAGATCCTTGATTTGTATTGGCTTGATTCCATTGTAAAACTCTCTATATTTTTAATAAGTGTTGCTTAGGTGGTTCTTGGTGAAAAGAAGCTTCAAAGGTTAAAAGTGACGTCTTATGCAAATATCATCTTCAAGAGGAAAATTGCACACTTTGATGCTAAGGTATCAAGTTTCTTCTTCCTTTTGCAAGGCGTAAGCGCACACACACACAATTCATACATGTGTGTCCCTGCATCATTGTAAAAACATTTGGTATAACATATTCACACACATTTAAGTATGCCCATGCATTGGTCTCATATAGACAAATATTGTAGAATTGCATATTTTATCACTATTGCTTAGATATGACATGCTTGTGTGATATTGTGTTTATTTATTTGAGTTTATTATTTTTTAGACTTGAACATGATCTCATATGATTCCTTATTGAGTCCCGGTCATTTCAGCTACTCATTCATTAGGTTACAAGTCCAAACGATGTAGCTACGCTACTTTGCGTTCTCATTCATTGAGTTGTCTTTGTCATCGTTTTCCAAGATGAATTCTCAACTTTTTTGTAAAGTTTTATAGTCTTTGTTGTGTGTGAGGGAGTCACGATTCGTAATCTAAAGACAGATTTGAAATCAGAGTTCAGAAGCCTGAATACGGCCGAAGAACGTGAAAGGTGCGCGAGAGGAGCAAGATTGGCCAAAGGCCAACCTTTATGTGCCACGTGTACCACAAAGCTGGGATGCCTTTCTGCCCACGTGTGGCACACATGCCCCACACGTGGAGGTGATGTGGCAGCCCATGATTTGTCCATTTTTTCCTCCCTTGAATTCTTTCAAAAGCTCTCCTCCTTCCCTCCAAACATTAAGTGTAGAAAATTTGAAAAAGATGAAATCAGAAATCTTTTCTCAATTTTAGTTTTCTTAGTTTGATCATAACTCTCTCATACGAACTTGAAATCGAATGATCGAAAAACCAAATTTGTTGGTCTTGAAGAGAGCTACAAACCTTAAGCATTTTCAGAGTCAAATAAATTCGTAATTATTCGCAACAAGTTGTTCTTCAGTCTGAGTTTCAACTTTGTATGTGAAACTTCTTCTTGTCACTTTCTCTTTGATCATCTCTTTTAATCTTCTTATTTAATAGATGATTTGTGGTAAGAATGATGTTAAATCATATCCTATGGGTGTTTTATCATTTGTTAATTGAGTTTTAACTTTGTGATTTCTCTTGAACATATATTTGCTAAATTTGATTTAACTTGAAATTGATTCTAGAAATGTTATATGTGATGTGCTTCATGATAATTTCTAGGTTTAATTTCAAGATCTAAGAACTAAGGTTTTTGTGATATATTGAATATTCTCATATTGTTCTTATTGATATATGTCTTGATTTCTAGTTACATTTGTGATTGTTTGTTGAAAGCATATCCTATAATATATATAAGCATGTTCATAGAGTTTGATTGTTCATCTTTCTTTATTTGGCTTGTGTTTGCATTATTTGTATCACTTAGATCATTACCTTATGGAAAGTTTGAAGTCTCTTGTTAAGGTGAGTGAAGCCTTGATTTGAGCAAGAAGACTTGGCTAGGAAAGTGTTTCAGATAGCCAAGCACGAAGTCTTAGTTAGGATCAAGAGGATCCGGATAACTGTGCAAAGTCTTGGCTAGGAGTTTGGTACTCTGGATGGTTGAGCTAGGGAAGCTTAACTAGGATCATTTGTGATCTAGATAGTTAAGCAAGGAAATCTTCCTAAAGGTTTGAGAGCCTTGGATAAGGAGTTTCTCTCTAAAGGTATATGACACATTTTGGATAGAGAGTAAGCTAGGTGATTCACTAGGCCTTGAGGGTAGATTAGGAGTCGATAGCTTATGATGGATATCATTTGTTGATAGCCTTGAGTGTGTAAGTCATTTTCATATAGTGGATTGATTTGCCGGTGGTTGTGGTTATTCAACCCGTGGATGTTTCCTCTTCAAGGTTTACCGCGTAAAAATACTTTTGTTCATTTTCACTTTACTTTTTATTATCTTCCATATCATGTATTGATTGTATCTCTTGTATATTGATTTTTACATGTATTGACTCATACTATACAATTGTTAAATCATATCAAGTGTACATTTCATTCTTGTAATCCGCAAATCTTGAAGTTGGAAGAAATTAGGATTAAACATATTCACCCCCCCTCTAGGTATAATATACACTACATCTCTCTAGGGAATTTCATTTGGTATCAGAGCGGGTGTCTAGACACACTTAGATAGATCCTTTCTTTGTAGTGTTTGTGTTTTTATCTTGATATAGTCATGATTAAGGAAGTGTATTCCTATGTGGCTTCTTTTGTGGAACCTATTGACTTAGATGAGAAAAAGATCAATGATCTTATTCTTGAAAATGAACACTTGTCTAATGTCAATAAGTCCCTCAATAAGAAGCTAGATAATCATGGTCTAGGCTCAAAAGATTTCAATGAACTTAAAGACAAGATTCTAAGTCTAGAAATGAACCTTAAGGATAGTAATGATAGACTTGGCATCTTGAAGCTAGAAATTGAGCAAAGGGATAATTCTCTTGTTAGTGCTAGAAGGCTAGAAAACATGCTTAAAGCCAAACTTAGTGAGCACTTAAATCAAGAGAAAAAGTATGAGCAATGGCTAAATAAATCACGTAAAGATGTTAGGAAAAGTGATAACATCTTTAAAAAATATGCCATTAAAAATAGGATGCTTAGTGACAAATTTGATGAGGCAAGTAGGATGATTAACAAGATGTCATCTAGTTCTAGCAAGATAGAAACTCTCATCAAGAGTGGAAAGCATCCTAGTGACAAAAGAGGTTTAGGTTATGTTAATGATAGGATTACTCCTTCTACTAACAAATCTACTTTTGTCAAAGTAAGTGGTGAAACAAATTTAGGTACTCTCTCTCAAGGTAAAGCTATGAAAGCTACCGAAGGTGCCTCTTCATCAACAAGGAACTCAAATGGAAGATCACAACAAGATCAACGTCAAGGAGCAACAACCTCTAATGCAAGAGGTGGAGCATCAAATGTTAGATTTCAAAGAGGCAGAATTGTGAGAAGACCAAATGCTTTGGAAGGAAATGCAAATGGTAAAATTCTCAAATTTATACCTTTATGTCATCATTGTAATATGGTAGGACATATTTGACCTAAATGCTTTAAATACATTGAGAAATGCAAACTTGATAATGCTTATCATGATATGTCTTTGAATGGACCTAGGCAATCATCCATGTATGGATATAGAAATAGACCTAGGAAGACTTTGGAAAATCATGTTGTAAAGAAAGTTGTTGATGACTTGTTTGCTAAATCTTGTGTTGTGCCTCACTCTACCATGCATAATAAAGTTAATAATGCTTTGTTTGATAGTTTTGAAAATATGACCAATGAGGTCAAGATACATGATAAAAAGTCTAACATTGAGTCAAAGCATGTTAGTGGTAAGAGTGAGAGGCATATTGTGAAAAGTGTATGGGTTAGAAAGGACACTTTTAAATGTCTAGTTGCACAATATGCTTTAAGGGCTAACTCTTCCTACTCTTGGTACCTAGATAGCGGTTGTTCTAGGAACATGACCAGGAATAAGGAATTCTTTAAGAATCTTGTTCTAAAGGATGGAGGATAGATGATGGATCATTTTTGGTGATGGCACCAAAAAGCAAGTTCTAGGTAAGGGAACAATTTGTATCCCAGGATTACCTAAACTTCGCAATACTTTGTATGTTGATGGGTTACAAGCTAACTTAATAAGCATCACTCACTTGTGTGAAATTTTTAAGGAAGTTAGCTTTAACAAAGATGTGTGCACTATAATTGATAAAAAGGACAATGTTGTCCTAAAAGTCAAAAAGTCTATAAACAATTGATATTGTCTTGAGATGGATTCCCTAACTTGCAATATGGCACATGAGTGCAACAAGCTTGATTTGTGGCATCAACATTTGGGCCACATGAACTTTAAGGACTTAAAGAAGCTTGAAAAAGGTAGGATCGTTAGTGGTCTACCTAGTCTTGGTAGGAAGCTAGAAAGTGTTTGTGAACCTTGTCAATTAGATAAACAAACCAAAATGTCTCACAAGAAAAGCACTTTCATAGCCACCAAGAAACCTTTAGAACTTATGCACATTACCAATAATCTTGTAAAGGAACTATTAACCAAAATTTACTGGCGAGGTGGATTTACAATTAACGACTTTAATGGACCACGATCAAGATTGATCACGGTCGGAGGGGTATCATGTAGCTCGATACCTATGATTTCCAGTAAGCACAATTCAATATAGGTGATGGTTAAAAACAATAGGACAATCAATTGTATTATATTATGAAGGAGATAAATACAATGAATTGCTTTGCATAACATAAATATAATCTTTAACAATATTCTCCACCGGTCACTGTAGGCTAATTCTGACACGGTCGGTAGTGGAGATCTCGTGCATGTCGATAAGTAGAAAAAAGCTGTCTCTTTAGGGTTTCGAAAAACTCGATCCTCTCATAGTTGAGTATAATGTTGTATATATAGGTCTCATTACTTGACATGCACTCCTATAACTTCGGTCTAAGGTTTCAGCAATTATAGGACTTTCTTAGCGATAAGCGAAGATATCGTGTGGAATCCAATCCCTAAAATCAAGTGATTCTTTATTGGATGAATTCTAGCAGTAAATGCTTTAAAATAAGACTCTTAATTAGCGGGAATGAGTCCTCCTCTTTAATGACAAAAACGATGGCATTTTAATATTCTGCTTTGTATCTTTAAACCTTGGCGACTCTATGTAGCTTTAAACCTTGGCTACTCTGTGTAGCTTTAAACCTGATGCTTGAACTGTTCGGCGAGCTAGTTCTTTACGGTGTCAGGGTGTTTTGGTGTTGGCGTACTCCGTCTCCCTTCTTCCTGTTGTATCACAGTTTCCACTGGTCATCTAGTTACCCCGGTTTTAGGACACCGGTTAATGCTGTGACGAGGTATCGAGATGACAAGGTGGCAAGGTGGTAAGGTGGTAAGGTTCCTAGTCTATCTAGGAGCGGGATACCCGGTCCATGCAGAGATGGGATACCCAGCCCACATGGGAGTAGGATACTAGGACGATGTAGCCTGGTTTGTAGGTTTGGAATCTTCATGCCTCTAACCAAGATTCGGCTTTTTCTGAATATAAATCCTGATATGTTGATCTGGATTTTCTTCCAGATGTAGCAAAACACTTCCTTATTGATTTCTAGGTGGAAAATTCTTCTTTGGTCCTTGGCCATTTTTAACGATTAACAGGAATATACTAAAAAAGCTTGGATTAAAAAGTATGATGTGAAAAATGTTCCTACTCATTCTTCTAAACATGTTTCAAATGATAACTCTTTGAATGTTGTGCATGATAACGATAATCATGTGAAGAAGAATGCCAAGAAATTTTGGGTGAAAAAGAGTGTTTCATATGATCATATGCATAGTCTTAATAATATCCTTGTTGATGGCAATAATGATGTGTTTAACATGAGAAATATCTTTAAAGAGAATATTGTTGATAATTTATCTTATGGACTTATTATTTCCATGAGAAGTGATCTTATGGTTTATATGTTTGTGCTCCCAAGACCAAATGGGTCAAGGGTGAGTGCTCTTACCATTAGTGTAAGATTGCACATGTGAGTTAGCTTTAAGATTAGTGTCAAATTGTTAAGTAACTTAGTTATCTAGCTTTGTTTATCCATAATTTGACATGAACTTAGCTATCTCACATATTTGTTATGATAGTCGAAATCCATTGATTAACTTTTGTAGAAGTTTTTTTTTATGAAATCCATATGGTGACAATCATGTTAAGACTTTTGGAGAATGTTTATTTATTATTTTATTTTCTTGAGTTGAAAATGCTAAGTCTTTGGTCTCTTGGATCGACACACCAACAACTTGTTGCCATGAGAACAAACAAGCCAAGAGGACTCATAAAACGGACAAAGACTTTACATTTGATGAAAATAGCTTACAAAGGTATCTCTATATCACATTGCTTGCTTGCTTGAATTTTCATCTCTTAACTCATTGTTTGCACTACTTCATAAAAGCTAATTTTATCATAATTAGATTCTCAAATGTGAGTTAGGTTTTCTAAACCTATGTTTGCACATGATTGTGAGTTGTATTGTGATTAGCTTTGTATCTAGGAATATTTGAGCATTGATTAATGATATTCAAATGATAAATGATTCCTAGTTGTGCTATGTTTCATTGATTGATCATATTCGAAAATAGCACATGTTTGTGTATGTTTTTAGAGCTTTGATTGGATTCAATTAATTAAATATTTGAATATATGCTCTAGTTGTTTGCAAGAAGAAGTTTGAAGATATTATCTCACTTTTCTACATTTTTTTTTTTTGTACTATTTCATAAAGCATGTCATATTAGAAAACTAGTATAGTGCTCTTATGGTTCTCATTGGCATTTGCTCCTTTAAGATCTTTCGGTGATAATTGTTTGAATTTATCTTAATCATGATATTTGTTATTGTATGTATGATTGCAGCCAGAAGTGCATGCACACAATTATTTTGGATGAAACAAATCCTTAAAGATTATGAGATAAAACAAGGAAAAATGACACTTTATTGTGATAATTTAAGTGCCATTAACATCTCTAAAAATCTGATTCAACACTCCTGCACAAAGCACATAGATATTATGCATCATTTTATTAGAGACTTAGTTGAACATTCAATTGTTACTCTAAAGCATATGCCTCTTAAAAATCAACTTACAGACTTGTTCACAAAGCCCTTAGACAAAGAGAGGTTTAAAACTATTAGAATGTCCATTGGCATGATTTGTGTTGATTGATATCTTTGTGTGATTGTGAGTGGCTTGATGAGCAAAAACTTACTTGAATATGAATATCTTTGAAAGCTACTCATTTGAGAAGTAATTATCTTAAACAAGTATCTTTTATTGTTTTTAGATCATGCACTTAAGCTTGAAAAATCTTATTTTTGAAAAGTGCACAAATGCTTCTCTTATATGTTTTAGTGTTTTGTGTTTAGGTGGTTGAAAGTATGTAGATTATGGATGCATCTAGAAGCCTACTGCTTAGTACATGATAGATGATCTATGGTATGTATCCATTTTTCTTCGGCACTACATAGTATTCAACGAGCACCCTCATGGAAAGGGCTACACACCTTGGTTGTGAAGCCACCCAATGTAAAAAAGGGCTACGCCATTGTGATAAGTAAAAGCTACCATAAGGTGTATATGTTTTTGTTAGAAAAATCAAAGAAGTGTTGAAAAGAATCATTTAAAAATATCTTTGATTCATAGCCTAAAAGAAATGAAAAATAAAAATGTTAAATGGTGTATAGTTGAGAATTGTGAAATGCTCAGATTGTCAAATGGAAATGTGTAAACGAGCCACTTGCACACACACGCTCACATGTTGATATCTATTCTTTTAAAGCAAAAACCGGGAGGAATATCGGTTTGACCTATTTTTGGAAATGCTTTAATTGGATAGGTGTGGAAATTGTTTGCATGTTGAAATCACAATTACTCCTACTATATATGTGAGAAGCATCCACACACACACATATTTTGCTTATGTGCTTGATTCATTAGCAATGTGAGAATATTTTTTAGAGATTATTGAAAATCTATAATTCTCTCTTGGACTTTGAAAAGTAATGAAATATTTTCTCTTATTACTTGAATGTGTGAATGTGTGAGTCCCTTGTGAACAAATCTACTTGATGAGAATATGTGGAGCATATGTTTAGGGGGGCTTTAGTTTATTCAACTTCGCTTTCTATACGATTTGTTTGCTTAATATCTCGTGTTTATCTCGTGTGTCCTTTGTCAATTTCTTGACAAAAACGAGGAGAAATGTATACCTCACCATGTTTGATATGGGGGAATCCATGTTTGATATAGGGGAGAAAGAAAATGTATACCTCACCATGTGTGGAGAAATGTTCCAAATGTGTGAGACTTGTTCCTCTTTGTGCTTAATTGAGACATTGTCTTAAGGGGGAGAAAAGAATTCTTTCTTAAAAAGGTTAAGGGGATTAGGGAAAGCTTTAAAGAGAACATTTATTTGAGATAAAGGGTCTGTTTGAGATAAGGGTAATTCTTGTTTGTTTTTGGTATCATTTCTTACCATTCTTCTTTGGAAGAAAATCTTTTGTTGGTTTGTTTTTTTTCTTATAGGTACTTTGAAGTTCAAAGAAGGGATTCTAGAAGACTCAAGAAGACTTGAAGACGTTTTAGTCTATTGATCTCTTTATAATGTGAGGATGAGAGAATGCTATCAACATTGAGTTTATTGGAGTGAACAATGTATGGTGAGGATGAGGTTTTGCCATGGAATAGCTAAAGGGGGAGATTGTAAGATCCTTGATTTGTATTGGCTTGATTCCATTGCAAAACTCTATATATTTTTAATAAGTGTTGCTTAGATGGTTCTTGGTGAAAAGAAGCTTCAAAGGTTAAAAGCGACTGCAAATATCGTCTTCAAGAGGAAAATCGCACACTTGGATGCTAAGGTATCAAGTTTCTTCTTCCTCTTGCAAGGCGTAAGCGCACACACACACAATTCATACATGTGTGTCCCCGCATTATTGTGCAAACATTTGGTATAACATATTCACACACATTAAGTATGCTCATGCATTGATCTCATATAGACAAACATTGTAGAATTGCATGTTTTATCACTATTGCTTAGATATGACATACTTGTATGACATTGTGTTTATTTGTTTGAGTTTATTGTTTTTAAAACTTGAACATAATCTCATATGATTCCTTATTTAGTCCCGGTCATTTCGGCTACTCATTCATTAGGTTTCGAGTCCAAAAGATGTAGCTACACTACTTTGCTTTCTCATTCGTTGAATTGTCTTCGTCATCATTTTCCGAGATGAATTCTCAACTTTTTTGTAAATATTTGTAGTCTTCATTGTGCATGAGGGATTCATGATTGGTAATCCAAAGACGGATTCGAAATCGAAGTTCGAAAGCCCGAATACGGCCGAAGAACGTGAGAGGTGCGCGAGATGAGCGAGATTGGCCAAAGGCCAACCTTTGTGTGCCACACGGCTGGGATGCCTCTCTGCCCACGTGTGGTACACGCACCCCACACGTGGAGGTGATGTGGCATCCAGTGATTTGTCCATTTTTCCCTCCCTTGAATTCTTTCAAAAGCTCTCATCCTTCCCTCCAAACATTAAGTGTAGAAAATTTTAAAAAGATGAAATTAGAAAATTTCTCTCAATTTTAGTTTTCTTATTTTGATCATAACTCTCTCATACGAACTTAAAATCGAGTGATCTAAAAACTAAAATTGTTAGTCTTGAAGAGAGCTACAAACTCCAAGCATTTTCAGAGTCAAATGAATTTGTGATTATTTGCAGCAAGCTCTTCTTCAGTCCGAGTTTCAACTTTATATGTGAAACTTCTTCTTGTCACTTTCTCTTTGATCATCTCTTTTAATCTTCTTATTTGATAGATGATTTGTGGTAAGAATGATGTTAGATCATATCCTAGGGGTGTTTCATCATTTGTTAATTGAGTTTTAGCTTTGTTATTTCTCTTGAATATATATTTGCTAAACTTGATTTAATTTGAAATTGATTCTAGAAATGTTATAGGTGATGTGCTTCATGATAATTTCTAAATTTAATTTCATGATCTAAGAACTAAGGTTTTTGTGATATATTGAATATTCTCATCTTGTTCTTAATGATATACATGTCTTGATTTCTAGGTACATTTGTGATTGTTTGTTGAAAGCATATCCTAGAATATTTCTAAGTATGTTTATAGAGTTTGATTGATCATCTTGCTTTATTTGGCTTGTGTTTGTATCATTTGCATCACTTAGATCATTGTCTTGTGGAAAAGTTGAAGTCTCTTTGTTAAGGTGAGTGAAGCCTTGATTTGAGCAAGAAGACTTGGCTTAGAAAGTATTCCAGATAGCCAAGCACAAAGTCTTAGTTAGGATCAAGAGGATCCGGATAACTAAGCAAAAGTCTTAGCAAGGAGTTTGGTACTCTAGATGGTTGAGCTAGAGAAGCTTGATTAGGATCATTTGTGATCTAGATAGTTAAGCAAAGAAATCTTCCTAGATGTTTGAGAGTCTTGGATAGGGAGTTTCTCTCTAAAGGTGTAGGACACATCTTGGATAGAGAGTAGACTAGGTGGTTCACTAGGCCTTGAGGGTAGATTAGGAGTTGATAGCTTAGGGTGGATATCATTTATTGATAGCCTTGAGTGTGTAAGTCCTTTTCATATAGTGGATTGCTTTGCCGGTGGTTGTGGTTGTTCAACCCGTGGATGTTTCCTCTTTGAGGTTTACCGCGTAAAAATACTTATGTTCATTTTCGCTTTACTTTTTATTATCTTCCATATCATGTATTGATTGTATCTCTTGTATATTGATTTTTACATGTATTGACTCATACTATACAATTGTTAAATCATATCAAGTGTACATTTCATTCTTGTAATCCGCAAATCTTGAAGTTGGAAGAAATTGGGACTATACCTATTCATCCCCCCTATGTATAATATACACTACATCTCTCTAGGGAATTTCATGGAACTTTCTAGTACTCTGAATAAAAATTTTGTTTGTGCTTCCTGCCAACTTGGGAAAAGTAAGAAATTGTCATTTGGTTTATCTACTAGACGTTCTCATCATCCTCTTCTCTTGATACACTGTGATATTTAGGGTGATGCACTTGTTTTATCAATTTCAGTCTATAATTATTGCATCATTTTTATAGATGATTTTAGTCTCTTTGTGTGGCTTTATCCAATGAAAGCCAAAAGTGATAGTGTTACATGTTTTTTTCACTTTAAAAGGATGATGGAACATATATTGTCTACAAAGATAAAATATTTTCAAAGGGATTGAGCACTCGAGTTAACAAAAGGTGCATTTAAATCAATTTTGGATGACAGTGATATTAGCTCTCAAATTTCATGCCCTCACACTTAACAGTAGAACGATGCTTCCAAACAAAAGCATCGACATATCACTAAGTTGGGACTTTCATTATTGTTCCATAGTTCCATGCTGAAACAGTATTTGTTGGAGACCTTTAACACTACTGCATATCTCATAAATCGGTTATCTACACCGGTTTTGAATTCAAAGTCTCCTTATGAAATACTTTTCAAGTCTTGTCCAAATTACGCTATACTTTGCACCTTTGGTTGTACTTGTTACCCTTATTTAGAGCCATACAAGGAATACAAACTTAGCCTCAAATCAATTCCATGTGTATTCTGGATACAATGACTACTACAAGGGTTATCGTTGTTTAGATCCTAAGTATGAACGAGTTTACACTTCTAGACATGTTGTTTTTGATGAATTCACATTTCCTTTTACAGCAATGGCATCTGAGGCACCTCCACTTACAACCAATGAATCGTGGATAAATTTGCCTATTCCATCTACATCCTCACTACCAGGTTTGAACTCTCATACTGTTGACTTTGATTCACATACACAAACTCAATCCTTCACAAATGATCTTACCATAACCCCTACATCATCTACTGTATCACCTATCCCTCCCCATCCACCTCCCCTTCCGCCTCCCTTTCCCTCTTACCATCTAATTCCACACATCCTATGGTGATACTTCTTAAAGATGGTATCATAAAATCTAAACAGTAGTCATACCTAGCTACTAAATATCATATACCTCAAGCCTTCGTAGCATAACTTCCCTCAAATGCCAAACTTGAACCATCAACGTATCACAAAGCCTCTAAAGATCCTAAATGGTGTGATGTATTGGAAGATGAGTTCAATGTTCTCATTTCAAATGGAACTTGGTCTCTTATTCCTCGTCATCCATTTATGAATATAATTGGATAGAAATGGGTTTATAAGATAAAAGAAAAACCTAATGGTTCAATTGAACGTTATAAAGCTCGGTTAGTTACCAAAGGTTATAATCAACAAGAAAGTGTGGACTTTACTGAAACATTTAGACCGGTGGTAAAGCCTTCCACCATTCGTATTGTTTTGTCTCTTGCTTTCATTCATTGTTGGTCTATTAGACAGTTATATGTAAAAAAAATGCATTTCTTCACGGCATTCTTACAGAAGAGGTTTATATGGAGCAACCTCCAAGTTTTCATGATAGCTCTAATCCCACTCATGTTTGTTGTCTTCAACAAGACATTTATGGACTAAAACGGGTGCCCCGTGCTTGGTTACAATGATTTAGTGGTTTCCTTCTTCAGTATGGTTTTATATGCAGTAAGGCTGATTCTAGTATGTTTATTTTTCTATCTAAGATTGGCACTATGATTCTTCTTCTCTATGTTGATGATATATATTAATTGATAGATGTACATCTTTACTTATGTCATTTATAAATGTGCTTAGTACACAGTTTGCCATGAAGGATTTGGGTGCTTTTCATTATTTTTTGGGCATTTAAGCTAAGCAAACTCCTAAAGGTCTTTATCTTTCTCAATCCAAATATGCACTTGCACTTCTCTCACGAACAAACATGTTAGAGGTAAAACCTTGCTCTACACCTATGCTAATCGGTTCTAAACTTTCAATTCATGATGGAGAACCATTAGCTGATGCTTCAACTTACAGAGAAATTGTAGGGGCTCTTCAATATCTTACTATGACTCGACCGGATCTTACTTATGCTGTTAATCAAGCCTGTCTGTTTATGCATTCACCTACCACTACTCATTTACAAACTGTGAAACATATCTTGCCATATATCAAAGGTATAATTGATCTTGGTGTCTGCCTTATGCCATGTACTTTACTCATATTACATGCATTTTCTGATATGGTTGGGCTGGGTGTCCAGATGATAGACAATCTACAACAGGTTATTGTACCTTTCTTGGTTATAATATTGAGTCATGGTCTTGCAAGAAACAACCTAATATAGCCCGTTCTAGTGCCGAAGCTAAATATCGTGCACTTGCATGTACTGATGCTAAACTCAAATGGCTCCATTCTCTTCTCAATAAACTGCACATATCACTCCAAACTCCTTGACATCTCTATTGTAATAAAGTCAGTGCAACTTGCATTGCTGCAAACCCTGTGTTTCATGCCTGCACCAAGCACATTGAGATTGATTACCATTTTATTTGTGATCTTATTACTGCTGACACTCTTACTATACAATTTGTTCGTACATAAAATCAAATTGCAGGTATCTTTACGAAAGGATTGTCTTCTTCTCGATTCAACATGCTTCATGACAAACTAATGATGCGTTTACTCCTCATCAATTTGCAGGGGGCTATTAAGTAATCTTTTGAATCTTTTGCTTGATTTTAGCTTTGTAATTGTTCTTGATTTATTTCCCCAATCATAGTAATTTGTCTAGAGTAATTATAGGGATTTGATTTGTTTTCCATTTAGATAGTCATTGTAATGTAATCTGTATATTTGTATTCTCTGACTCTCTGTAAATGTCAATATGCAACATACAGAACCTTTATTCTCACTTGTAGCTAAGAAAACGCAATGGACACTACTACAGAAAAGGAGAAAGAGATCACTTAATACAGATCGCTTTATGAAAAAAAAAAAAAAAAATGATCTCTTCTGAGAAGTGATCACATAAAATAAATCACTTAATTTAAAAGTGGTCTTATTTTATAGAAGGGTTATTTAAATAGATCCATTTATGAAAAGCGATCTTTTTATTTATTTAAGAATAAATCATTTTTTTATTAAACTGATCTATTATTATTTTTTAACAAAAAAATATATTTTTGATAATTAGGTTTTCAGTTGAATGTACATAACACACATCTTTTCTTTTCATCTCCACTATTTTCCTTTGCTCACTTATATTAAATCTCTCTCTCTCTCTCTCTCTCTCTCTCTCTCTCTCTCTCTCTACTTTTATGATTATCTCTCTACAACAAGATTCTCTTTATTTATTTTTATTAAAGCTTTAATCTTCTTAACAATTGTTTATGGCTTTAACCCGGGTTTTTTTTTTTTTTTCATTTCGTAGTTGCGTTTTGCTTTGAATAAGCATAAACATCACAAAAGGTATGTTCTAGTGTTTTCTTCTTTTTTATTATTTTAATTATATGAGTATATATTTTTGTATCTTGATTTCAAATGTGAAATTGATAATTGATAAATGAATATTTCTAGAGTTTTTTTTTTTTTCAAGGTCTGAAACTCAAACTCTAGCAATCATTACTTGGAAACAATAATTTCAACAAGGTATGACACTGATTTCATTTGATATTTCTAAATATATTTAGAGATAATACATATATTTGAAGTAATTTGGTATATATTTAAAGAGAAAATTGAAGAAGTGCATGTTTGTAGTTGTTAGATTTTAGTTTTATATATTTCATATCAGTATCAATTAATGTGCACTCCAACTGATTGATAAAATTGTTGGAAAATTCCATCATGTGGGGTCACACATGTAAATATTAAATGTGTTATACTATCTTTGGTTAAGCCTAAATTAAAGTGATCTAATTAAGATTTAAAGTGTTAAGGCTTAAGGGTATAATTGTCATGAAATTAATGTGTAAATACCAGAGTGCTATATCTAATTTGATGAGGGGTTAAATTAGAAATAGCAAAACCTATAATAATCTAATTATTATATATTAGGGTTATGGTCCCCAAATTACACGATCCTTTTCTGTTTGTCTGTATCCCCATCAACAGAGAAACAGAGAACAAATTTAGGGTTCATATAGATTGTGATAATTTGGAAGATCACAATCCATCCACCAACTCCGGCAATGGATTCACGTACGCTTCTACTTTCTATTATCTCCCTATTCTCTTGAATTGATATGGGTTATTAATATGTATTTAGGGTTTGATTAATCATGATATATAAACATATTTAGGTTAAGATTCGGATTGATTATTTGCCTATGCATGTTGATTAGTTTTTTAATCAAAACTTACTTACAAGTGGTATCAGAGCCAACTATGATCGATTCTTGAGAATTTAAGAAATTTTGGAGATTTGAGTTTTATATTTTAGGTTTTTTATAAATTTCTGAAAAAAAAATATAAAAAAAATTTGGGTATTATGATTTCTTGTAATATTGTATTTGAATGATCTCAGACCATGAACTAACATATACACAGCTATGATTGTATGAATTCGAGATTTGGATTATCAATGTGTATCTGTTATGATATATGTTGTTTAATAAACGATGCTCGGTATTAGTAATATTGTTTAATATATATGCTGCTGTATTGTTTGGTAAAGATATTAATATATATAAATATCCAATGTTTGGTGTTGTACTGATGCTTGCGTATCGGTAGAATATAAAGAAATATACAATTATTTTGTATTATATATATTATATATATTCTTTTGGTTGGGGTTTCTTTTGGATCTAATGCAATAATGGCTACATTGAATATTGTTTTGTTTCGTGAGTTCGGTGGATGAATTTGTTGGGTAGATGAACATGTATAATAAGTGTTGGGTTACCTTAGATCGGTTTTGTCACTGATGTTGAAGTTCTGGGTTGGATCTACCCAGATTTGGGTTACTCTTAGTCATCACCGATCTCGGGTCAACGCCACCACAGTCAGTGGCTTCTCTGGATTTTCGCACCGTCTTTGTGCGATTTGGGGCAACGATCGCAGATCAAAGGTCGTCGACCACAACCTGGTCCAGATCAAGTTGTCCCGCAGCCGTTCGTTTCAATCCACGTGGATCGATCGTCAACCTCCATTGGGATCTGGTCGTCTGGCTTCCCATCACTGTTTCGTTGCCTTCAGGTGATGAATGGAGTGTCAAGGCGACGGCGACACAGTCCTAGGGTTCACAGAGGTTGATTGTTGCTCAAGCCCCTCTCTTGAAAATTTGAAATTTTTGAGGAGTTTGTTTTGTAATTATTTTAGGTCATTATGTGATTTTGATAAAATATTGAGGCCTTTTGTAATTATTGAAACTTTAAAGGCCTTTCTGTAACTTTGCAGACTCAGGGGCTGATTTGTAATTTTAAAATAAGGGACCTTTCTATAATTTTACAAAATCAGGGGCCGTTTTGTAATTTATTATAAAATAAAAAAAAATTATAAAAAATAAAAAATAAAAAATAAAAAAATTTCAACTCAAATTCATATATTTTTGGTATACCTTTTATGGTTAAATAAAGTAGTCCATCATTCTAAATGGTCTAATTTAAATAAGATATCGCCAAAGTGACCTCTCTTGTGTAGATTGTTCATAAGGAATCTTGGATGTTTGTGTGTGTGCAAATTCATGCAGGTATTAGCCGGCCCAAAGGAAGATTAATACTTGTCTGAATTGCACACACAGTCGTGGTGGTAAACATATGACAATTATAAGATTTTACATGTGAATAATAAGTCGATCCAAAGATAGATTTATTATTTGATATGAATTATTGTCAATGGTTGATCACTACAACAAAAGTACCATTTAAAGTTAACATTATGTGTGTAAATTCATGCGGGTATTAGCCGGCCCAAAGGAAGGTTAATACTTGGCTGAATTGCACACACACTCACCTGCGGTGATAAACATGTGACGATTATAAGGTTTTACATGTAAATAATAAGTCGATCCAAAGATATATTTATTATTTGACCTGAACTATTGTCAATGTTTGATCACTGCAACAAGAGTACCATTTACAATTAATATTACTATCCAAAGACTTGATATTAATGTTGTGCTAGGTCTCTTGAGATGGGATTTACTATTATTTGAATTTGTTGATTAATGTATTTGGTTATTAATGTGAGCATGTTTATTTTTTTGTTTTGTTCTCTTTACGGCTAGTGTTTCTACTATATCTGTTAATATCAACTCTATACCCATGCTTAATGGGATCAACTTTAAGGATTGGAAGGAGAACATAGAAATTGTTCTCGGTTGCATGGATCTGGACCTTACACTTCAAATTGAACAGCCCATTTCTCTTACGGATGCAAGTTCTCCTAATAACAGGAAGAACTTTGAGAAGTGGGATTGTTCAAATCGCATGAGTATTATGATCATCAAGCGCGGTATTCCGGAGACATTTAGGGGTGCGATATCTGAAAAGATAACTAAAGCCAAAGAGTTCCTAGCCGAAATTGAAAAGCGTTTTGCGAAAAACAATAAGGCAGAAACAAGCACGCTTTTGCAAAGCTTGATTTCTATGAAGTACAAAGGCAAGGAGAACATAAGGGAGTACATTATAAAAATGTCTCATATTGCTTCTAAGCTTAGGGCACTGAAGCTCGAGCTGTCTAATGACTTGCTCGTGCATTTGGTATTAATATCACTTCCAGCACAATACGACCAATTTAAGGTCAGTTACAACTGTCAAAAGGAGAAATGGACTCTTAATAAGCTCATTTCTTACTATGTGCAAGAGGAAGAGGGATTGAAGCAAAACAAGACTGAAAATGCTCATTTGGCTAGCACCTCTAAGGACAAGGGCAAAATGAGTGTCAGGTCTAACCATGGTAGTAAATACTACGGCAGATATGACAGTTTATGTGAACAGTTTATATTCTGAATCGAGTGCCAACTAAAGCAGCTGCAAAAACACCTTATGAGCTTTGGACAGGTAGAAAGCCTAGTTTAAAGAATTTTCACATTTAGGGATGTCCAGCTGAGGCAAGACCTTACAGGCCACATGAAAAGAAATTTGACTCCAAAACTTTGAGCAGCTACTTCATTGGCTACTATGAGCGATCTAAGGGCTATAAGTTTTATGATCTCACACTTAGGTCAATTTTTTGAGACGGGAACTGCCATATTTTTTGAGGATGTTGAGTTTGGGGGGAGAAATAAGGTTAAAGACATTGTCTTTGAGGAGGAATCGGTTTCGATTCCCACTATCACTTTTGACAATGTGCAGGTTTCTATACTTGTCATTAATCAAGAAGAGAATCCGGATCCTCAACCAGACAATGTTGATCAACCCCTATTCAAAATGAGGTAATTGTTTCTGAGGAACAACCTCAACAACCTCAAGAACCAATGCCATTAAGGCGATCCACTAGAGAAAGAAGAAATGCTATTCCGGACGATTTTATCATATTTCTCTAGGAACATGAGGAAGACATTGGAATGGTGGAAGATAATCCAATCAACCTCCATCAAGCCATGCAAGGTTCCAACTCTCAAAAGTGGATTGATGCCATGAATGAGGAGTATAAGTCTATGCAAGACAATAAGGTTTGGGAACTTGTCCGATTACCAGAAGGTGTGAAACCCATTGGTTGTAAATGGATTTTTAAAACCAAAAGGGATTCAAAAGGTAATGTGGAGAAGTATAAGGTTTGTCTTGTAGCTAAAAGGCTTTACCCAAAAGGAAGGGATTGACTTTAAAGAGACTTTCTCTCCAGTTTCAACGAAAGACTCTTTTAGGACAATCATGGCACTTGTTGCACATTTTGACCTTGAGCTTCATCAAATAGATGTCAAGATGGCGTTTCTCAATAGTGACATTGACAAAACAATTTATATGGTGCAACCAGAAAAATTTGAGTCGGGAGACCCAAAAAATATGGTCTACAAATTGACAAAATCCATTTATGGACTCAAGCAAGCTTCCCGTCAATGGTACCACAAGTTTCATCAAGTGATTATCTCGTTTGGTTTTGAGATAAACGTTGTTGATAACTGTGTGTATCACAAATTCAGTGGGAGTAAGCACATATTCCTAATTTTATATATCGATGACATACTGCTTGCCACAAATGATATAGGCATGTTGCACGAAACCAAGAGATTTATATCAAAGAATTTTGAGATGAAAGATCTTGGTGACGCCTCTTTTGTATTAGGGATCCAGATACAACGAGATCGATCTCGGGGTATTCTTGGATTATCACAAAGGAGCTATATCGATAAAGTGCTCAAAAGGTTTGGCATTCAGGACAGTAAACCAGGTCGCTAAGGGAGACAAGTTCAGTCTCAATCAGTGCCCTAAAAATAACCTTGAAGTTAAAGAAACGCAGAAGATTCCCTATGCATCAGCTGTAGGTAGTCTAATGTATGCTCAGGTGTGTACGCGTCCGGATATTGCGTACATTGTTGGCATGTTAGGCAGATATTTAAGTAACTCTGGGATGGATCATTGGAAAGCAGTCAATGGGGTTATGAGGTATTTGCAGAAAATAAAAGATCACATACTCACATATAGGAGATCAGATCAGTTTGAGATCATAGGGTATTCCGACTCCGATTATGCTGGATGCCATGGCAGTAGAGTTTGTAGCATGTTATGAGGCATCCAACCTTAGGATATGGCTACGGAATTTTGTCACTAGGCTGCGCATTCTGGAGGGTATTGAAAGACCACTCAAACTATATTGTGACAATAAGTCAGCAGTGCTATATTCCAACAACAACGGGAGGTCATCTAGGTCAAAGCATATTGACGTTAAGTTCCTAATTGTAAAGGAAAGAGTGCAGAGTGGACAGATATCCATAAAGCACATTGGGACAAACTCCATGATAGAGAATCCACTTACAAAAGGGATTACCACCCAAGGTCTTTCATGAGCACACTGCTCATATGGGAGTTATTTTGTGTGAGGTTATCACAGTGTAATGGGAGTTTGTATTATTTTGCATTTCATTGCTTTATGTTTGATTTTAGACATACTTATGCATTTATGTATTTGGATATTTTTCTGATCAGAAATAAAGTATTCGGTTCATTTCACTCTGTTACATTATGTTAAGTATTGATCTCACTAAGGAATAAAGTAGGACCAGTTGGAAATAGACATGTATAGATCACATTGCATGTAATTTCCATGCTACGCATCCATGATTGATCTATGTCATTTGGTTGTGTTGATGTACGTGACCATTGATAGGTTTAGTCACGCTAAATGTGACGAAAACCGCTTTGATCCTATAACGACATAATCAATGGACGAGATTGTTCGGATATACCCTAAAATTGTGATAGCAAAATTTTGGAGCTCATAAAGTCATACTCATTTGTATAATTACATATGTGGCCCAGTGGGAGATTGTTGGAAAATTCCATCATGTGGGGCCACACATGTAAATATTAAATGTGTTATGCTATCTTTGGTTAAGCCTAAATTAAAGTGATCTAATTAAAATTTAAAGTGTTAAGGCTTAAGGGTATAATTGTCATGGAATTAATGTGTAGATACCAGAGTGCTATATCTAATTTGATGAGGGGCCAAATTAGAAATAGCAAAACCTATAATAATCTAATTATTATATATTAGGGTTATGGTCCCCAAATTACACGATCCTTTTCAGTTTGTCTGTATCCTCATCAACAGAGAAACAGAGAACAAATTTAGGGTTTATATAGATCGTGATAATTTGGAAGATCACAATCTGTCCACCAACTCCGGCAATGGATTCAGGTACGCTTCCGCTTTCTATTATCTCTCTATTCTCTTGAATTGATATGGGTTATTAATATGTATTTAGGGTTATTAATATATATATATATATATATTTGATTTCCATTTACTAGTAAAAGTAGTTTGTTTTAATATTTTTATATAAGTTGTTATAGTATCATATTAATTTTAAAATGCATATATCAATCCATTTAAAGAAAATTATGAGGATACAGAGCATTGAGATTACAACAACATTCAAAGCAACAAAATAACTTATGTTAATCATCTCATTATACTTTTTTTTTTTTCAAAAGTTCTTATTCCTATTAATCATTGTTGTATTTTATGTTATGCATATTCATAAGAAGTTTTCCTATATGAAGAAGATATTGATATTATTCAAAACGATTGGATTGAGTTTGCAAGGGATTGCATATGAACATTGAAATATTGAACTTTGATGGAAAGATGTAGTGCATATGAACATTCAAATATTGAAATTTGTTGAAAGTTGTAGTGTTGAACTTAGATGAATATTGTGAATTATTATTATTATTATTATTATTATTATTATTTTTTGGTTTTGAGAAGTCTTGTAAATTGGTTTGAATTTAATTGAATAAAGTTATTGAAAAAAAAAAATCAATTGTAATGTGTGTTTTTATGAATGAATGGTTTTTTTTTTTTTTTAATTGTAATCATTGTATTATGATCAAAAATATTCTATTATTAAATTTAAATAAAAAAATTTATATCTTGATAATAAATAATAAACAGATCATTCTTTTATGAAAAGTAAATATTATCTAATGTCTTGCATAGTAATCTCTTTTTTAATAAAAGTGATCTTTATTGGATTTTACTAGATCATTTTTAAGGGATATCTATTAGAGATTATTTTTAAAATCATTTTAATAGAGATCGCTTCAAAAAGTGATCTCTATATGATTTTAGATCATTTAAAATGTGATCTCTATGAAGTCTTTTGTAGTATTGGGATTTTTTCTTTTTAACAAAAAAGGGTCTCCACTCCCCATATAACCTAGATCTTCTCAAACACTTCATAATAACCAAAAAAAATGATTAATTAATCGAATATTATAATTTTAAATTTCCCTTTGATCAATTTGATTTCTCTTGCTTAATTACCTGTCACCTTCCCTTGCCACAATGCATACGAGGCCCTGGAGACTGCCCATTGACTGATACAAGGCTCTTGGTGTGGCACAGACGGTTCACATTTTGCAATTTGATTTACGATTATAGTTGTCAGATTGTTAAAACATATATAGTACTAGAAAATCCTGAAGAGGAGCTTCACTCATTTCTCTCTTTTCTCCTTGTTGTTTCCTGAAACTGTATTAGCTTGAGTACACATTCCCAAAAGCTTATGGAGTAGCATTTATATAGAGGCCTTGAAGGAAGAGTGTTTGAGGAGATTGAAGAGATTGAAAATTTTACCGAGGATTTTGACATATATACTTCCAGGGTCTTTCTTTAGTCAAATCGATCTTAAAAAAAGAATATAGAAATTACATAATATGTAGAAATGTCTTGTAATTTTATTTAGTGTGAGCCGGACATTAGTTTACCACATCTGATAGCTATAAAACAATTTATATATCGCATCTAATAAATCAGGATCCCGCATAAAAAATATACGGGTCGGATCTTGATCACACCAAATCAGGGCTCTATATTTGTTATCCTGTTGATAAGTTTCTTTTTACACTATTCACTAGTTGAGGATATGATATTATAATATTATATACTTAGAGAATACCACATGGTTACATGTCAACCTTCATGTTTGGTGAGAAAGAAAATCAAGAGGCTGGTTTCTATCAAGCTTCAAACAGTTGTTGTAGAGTCAGATCTCAGATGAGTCCACATATATAAAACATGGATCCAAAGTTGTTTTTTGATAACATTAACGGATTGATTTTGTCAATTACATCAATGTCACTGGATTATGTTTCTTTCACGGTTATCACATGCACAGATGCACTTGACATTTTTTTTACCTGTTAATATTAGGATTAGGGAAATGTTAATGGTATATTCAACATGACACTTAATTCCTCAAATCAGTTTGATCGATTGCTTTGATCACGTATGCTGAGATTTTCTGCTACTATAATACATCTTTTTGGAGCTAAAATTAGAACAGTAATAACTAAAACCAATTGTGATTTCCGTTGCTGGAACATGAACTGGGTTTTAAGGAATTGAAATTGTAAATGTGATACATAATTAAGTTAAAAAATTTCGATTTCCGCTATTGGGATTCGAACACGTATTTCTAGAATTGAAATTTTGAATGTGCTTTGTAACATTGCATAGAAATTATTTTACAACTTTTTTTTTGTTTAATTAAAATGGATAAACATATTTTGCAGTTTTTCTGGTAGACACACAACTTATAGCATATTTAGTGTGGGTTTGGTATGCGGGACGTGACAGGACGGGACGGGACGGGACAACTTTCTCTTGTCCCGCGTTTGGCGCGCTATTAGCATGGGACTGGACGGGACAAGATGGGACAAAAAACCCAAAAACTTATCCCACCCAAATAGGTCGGTCAGACTTGTCCCATGCATGGACAAGTCTAGAAAAGACATTTTTGCCCTCAAATATTACAAAAATTACAAATATAAAATAAAACTTAACCACATTCAGTCATTCTCTCTCTCTCTCTCTCTCTCTCTCTTCGTTCTCTCTTCTTTGGCCGTCGGCGAGGAGAAAGATCTCAGTCTCTCCTGCTTGTCTCTCTCTCCTCTCTCTCTCTTCTTTCGACCTCTTTCGATTTTGGAGGTGGTAGCTTTTGTTGATTTCAATTTTAAGTTTTCGATTTAGGGTTCTTGATTTGGGGCTTTTGATCCACAGTGATCGGAATACAAAATAGAAAGGGATTGCGTCGGCGGCAGCGAGGCTTGGTTTCGATTTCGATTTCGTCGGCGGCCGCGGTGGGGTTTTTTTGATTTGATTTCGGTTTTTTTATTTTTTGGTGTGGTTGTGAATGGTGGTTTGGTTTGGTTTGGTTGTGAATGGTAGTTATGAGTGATTGGTGTGGATCATCAAGGTCTAATAATCTGATCCTGCAATCGAAATAGTGTCCAGTTAGTCTGAAATTGAGTCATGAAATTTATTAGTTTCTGCTGAAAATTAATTAGCATAGTTTATGAATGTTTTTGTAAGGGTGGTTTTCAAATCCACACCACAATACATGTAGTATGTACTCTGTTTCTATTATTGGAATCAATGAAATTCAATCACTTCTCATAATATAATTTTTTTTCTTTTCAAATTCAATCCTCTGTTTTGATTTCGATTTTGATTTGTGGTTTGGTGTTGATGATGATGATGATTTTCGGTTTGGTTTGGTGTTCAGTGATGATGACGATGATGGTAATGGATGAATTTTGTGGAATTGATTTGTTGTTTTTATTTGTGGAATTTGATTGAAGAAAAATTTATGGTGTTTGTGCAGTGAGAAAATGAAAGAAATATTAATTTTGTTTGAATTTTAATTAATTTTAATTCAATAATATTTGATATTTTTAAAAAAAAAAAAAATCAAACTTAATAAAATTGTTATAAACATTGGAAAGGACAGGAGGGGCACTTTGGTCTTTTGAACATCTTGTCCCGTCATGTCCCGACCATATTAAACGCATAATAGTAAAGTCCACAGTTCTGTCCCAGGTATTCCAAATACAATACGGAACAATATGTTCTGTCCTGTCTTATCCCGTCTTACCTTGTCCTGTCTCATATCCATATCAAACGCATTCTTATAGTACAAGTACCACATCATCACTTTTACTATGTGTATACAGTTAATTGTAGTTGATAATTGATTGATAATTTAAAAGGTGGGTGATGTGGCACTTGTGCTCTAAGTATTTTTTTTTTTTTTTTTTGAAACGGCAATTTTATTGCATAAGAAAAAGAACCCCAAAGAACACAAAAAACAACCAGGATACAAACCGAAAGCTATGTAGCCAAACATGCCCAACAAAAGAAAGCACTCAAAAACCAAACAACAAAACTAACGCACCAGAGTGGTATAACTACTGATACATTTAACCCAGGCTACAACACATAATACCCCCACAGCAAAAATAAACCTGACCTGTACTCAAGATGCAAAATCCACCTCAAATGCTACCCCATTGAATAACATCACCATCTCTATTAGCGCCCGCCCTTGTCAAATTGTCAGCGAAAAAATTAGACGCTCTCAAACAAAAACGAACCGATAAATTCCCATGCTTCCTTGCGTGATCTCGAATGTCATAAACCAATTGAACATGCTCCAAACTTCCAAAATTATCTGAATTAATCCGATTGACAGCTGCTGAAGAGTCACTTACTATATCTATTGCTTGACCTTGACCTTGTGTTATAAGTTGTATGTTTACCAGAGAAAATTTACATGTTTTTGGGGTTAAAAAAATAAAAATAATAACACTAAATTATTAAAATTAAAAATAAGAAGAAAAAATAAGAAGAAAGAAAAAATTAAAAAAAAAAAAGGTTTTCTCCGTTGCCGGGGTTTGAACCCTCAGATCAAGAGATTGAGATTGCCAATGTGGTACACTAGAAGTTATAAAAACTATTGCCTAAAAATTAGTTTTATAAATTAATTAGAGGTTAATGGAAATAATAAAAAAAGAGTAATTTCACATACAAAGTGAAGTGCGCAATGCGAAAGTAATTTCACATGAACATGGGTCCTATGTTTTATCCAATCTTTTCTAAAACGGTTATACAGCGGTTGTATGTAGAATTACTCATTATAACCGATTGCGTACTTCACGGTTGTATGTAGAATTACTCATAAAAAAAAATAGTTACCTACTGTCGGGATTTGAACCCAGATTTTAAAGAGATTGAGATTGCCAATCTGCTATAGCAAAAGTTTTGAGAACTGTTGCGTCAAAATTAACTTTATAAATTGATTAGAGTTTAATGGAAATAATTAAAAATGTAATTATCTGTTGCCGGGATTTGAACCCATATTTTAAAGAAATTAAGATTGTCAATGTGCTACAGCGGAAGTTATAATAATCATAGCATCCAATTTAATTACAAAACTTTATTAAAATTAAATGGAAATATAAAAATAAAAATAAATTTAAAAAGTAGTTATCATAACTTTATTAAAGTTTAATGGAAATAGATAATTATATTTTTCATGTTAAAATTCAAAAAATAGTACTAAATATCTCAACACCTATTTGAACTTAGTGATGTGTTATTTCACAAATGGGAGCTACGATCCTCTCATAGTTTTGCTTTTTTCTAACCTATTTTTTAATAGTAAACAAACATTGGCTCAAATGAGAGAAAAAATTAAATAAATGTCTTGACCAGGTGATATCTTTTAAGTGTTACTAGATTAAGAAACGATTAGGAAAAATAAAATTAGGGAGTCGTTTGTTTTTTTGTCTGAAGACTGAATAGTCCTGAATTTTACTGAAGACTGAATAGTGACTGAAACCTGAATCTAAATGACATATTTAGTTTTTTTTTTCTCACATCTGAATATATTGTTAACATGTTTGTTTTTTTAAAATAAAATTGTCTGAAAAGAAGTAATTTTACATCTATACACATATTAAACAATCATACATATATAATATAGAATAAAAACAATCCAAAAATAATAATTATTATATGAACACATATAATCATGATCTTCTTCTTCGATTAGAAATAAACTTTATTTTTACTAAGAAAAGAAAATGTTTTTTTTTTTAAAATAAAAGGGGCAGCATGAAAACTCACACAACACACTCTAAAAATAATAATATATGAATACATTACCCTAATATCATAATAAAGTATTGATATTAAATACCAATATAAGAAGTGATTAGGGTTCTTTTTTTATTTTTAAAGCTATTTAAAATAAGCAATATATTAAAATAAAGATTTCTATACAATATATAATTATGATGAAATTGGAGATATGTTATATATGGAGGATAGTATTGGAAGAAAAGATTTTGAATTGCATTTAATGCAATTCAGTGATTTACAATTAAGTGAAAAGTCAGGATTTTTTACTTTTTATTTTAAGTTATTTTTTGGTATTTTTAAGTTGTTTGACCACTTAAAAAAATAAACAAAACAACTTAATAATTATGATTCGGACCCATTAAGTTTTAAGTGGAAAAAACAAACGATCCCTAGGTGTAGAACTAGAAAATCCTACAATCATAATTCGGTCAAAATTGTAATGTTCGGGGCACCGGCAATCTATAAATAGTGCTTTATCGAATGCTTTGGATTCTCTGTCTAACAAAGCTAAAAGAAGGGGTGTCTTGTAGGAGTCTACTCGACACCCAAGTTAGACAATTTATGAACAAATTAATAATTCAAATCAATAAATAAACCATGCAAATTCTAAAGCAAACTGTATGTAAGGCTTGTCGAGCTGTAGGTGGTGTCATTCATATAGCCTTATTTTCGCTTGGGCTGAGCGTGGAGATTATTTGGGATGAGGTTCCAGTGGCAGAAATAATGGGAAGAATTCTCCCTGGGTGGTGTCGTTCATATAGCCTTATTTTCGCTTAGACTGAGCGTGGAGATTATTTGGGATGAGGTTCCGGTGGCCAGAATAATGGAGAGAAATGCGCTATCTGTAGTGTTCTAGTCTTAACCCTCAAGTGGGGCCTCTCTAGTCGGTTATATGCATTTAGTCTCAATGATTCTTTCCTGATTTTATAGGATTCCATAAATGTCGTTTAAAGCCAATTTGAATTGGCAGTTACAATTGTTTTGTAACTGAAAGACTTGGTCAATTAGCAATCAAGTCAGCTGGTGACTTGAGTTTGGGTCATGGGTTGGACTCTTAGGCTTAGGCTTGGGCTTTCGTATTGGACCTAGAGCCTATTTTTCATTGTTCTATTTTTTACTACCACACTAGGGAGGATCCTCAATTCATAAATGGATATACATTAATGATAATTTATTTCAATTAACAAATCTTATATGAATTAAATTGTCACATAAAAGAATTGAGATATAAGTCGGGATTATCTAGCACTACTAAAATTTAAATTTTAAAGCTATATAATAATAATTCTCTAATCAGGACTAAAGTTATATAACATTGTGGAAACAATTTTATACGTCACAAATTAACCGTCTAGTTTCATAACGTACGCTCTGACCTAAGGAAAAAACCCATCTATATAGATTCCCCCAACGTGGTGCCTTTACTCTTATCACTTTCAAGCTCTCAGCCTATCACCAATAGTGTTTTGCTGCTAAATGCACTCCTGAATGCAAACTTAAATTGGATTGATATATACATATAATAATCATATATTGAGAAACAAATGTGCACATAGTAGAAAATAAAAAACATATAACAGGATATTATTATCAAAATAAAAAAGAAAATAACTGGGGATTGTACATTATATATAATTAGAAAGTAGTGTTTTCCTCCTCTTTTTCTTTTATTTTACAATTTCCATTTGGATATTAGTGGTGTGAAACCAGAAGCAAATTATAACATGAAAGAAGTATTTTATTTTATGAGGTTATCATATAGCAAACAATGAAAATGGTGCATTGCATTTTCCACAGTGGGTGCATATCTGCCACTACTATATGCTGGAGATTCAAGGCCCCTCTGAACTCCTTCACAAAGAATTATGTCTTCCATCTGCACAACAAAAAAAATTGTAAGACTTGAAACATTTAATGGCCTAGAGATCATAATCAGTTTATACCTGCACTTTTTCACTATCTTCTAGACTTTTCTCTATGAAAGCTTTGTCGTCCTGAGGTCAAAACAAATCGAGGATCACAGTTCGATTGGATTGAAAATGAAAACATTTCATATATACCAGAACAACTCAAAATATAGATGTGCAAATCTATGCAATTGTGAGCCAGGAACAGTGGTGTAGATGCATGATCAAAATCATTTCCAAATTCCAATTGCAAGCATTGCAATGATCCTATAAAACTGACACTATTTCTCCCTGAAAAGGTATGTTTACCAACAATGTGTCTCTTCAATCCAAAAATGTTAAAACTATTCAATTGAAGTTAAAGCGTCACTAATTTACTTAACAAAAGAAACAACGAGCCAAGACATAAGTGCATGGATTCATGTTACTGACAAAGCGGAAAATTACCTTAAGAGAATCTTCAAGAAAATAGTCAAATACCACTTTGCATTTTCTAGGTCCCAATGGGATTACTAGATTGGTGTCCATCCAAGGTCCATACCTACAAGAACCAAAACACTCAAGCTATTAAACGGGAAAACAAATTAGAGGAACCAATTGATAGATATACCAAAAAAATCTAATTATCAAGCAAGTACCGGTTAATCATGAAATTTGGATATATGAAAGCATATAAAGCTTCAGATCCAAGTCTATCAACATTATCTTTGCTTTCTAAGCAGCCACTTTCACATCGTTGGATGCTAACCTTTTCAAATGTCTGCCCCACAGAAAGCATTTATTTCAATAAGATGCAAATATATGAATATTATTATATATTTAAAACATCCACAGAATGATTAGATAGGCTGAGCAACAGCATACAGTGGTTGAGTAAGAATCAAGCTTCAGACCAGATGCAAGGCCCTTATGTGCGTAAGGCACATGGTAACCACCATCTAAGTAGTTGTCACAGAACACCTGCAAAGAAAAAAAAAAACAATACATAATACATTTCCATTAGAGTCTGTGAACACTGTGTTGGTACAGCTTATTTCTAACTTTAACAAAAAGACTGACCCATGAAAACTTTAGGCTTTGAATTGATATTATTTTTTGATGCTGAGGAAACTTCAATTTTATATTTATATGATGCCATTATCATAGGAAAATTTCAAAAGCTATTCCACAGAGAATTACATTGGGGGCATATATACAACCATACACACATAGAAGTATAGAACCATATATACCTTCCAATTACATTCGATGGTGTATTCACGTCTGCTTACAAAACTTAATGATGAATCAACTCCATTGACGCTTAATATCTCTGAGCAGCTACCAAGCCACTCTTTGGCCACTGCATTACTCTCAATTTCCTGTTGATGTGTACTCTCTTTGTCCATATTAAGAAGAACAAATGGTCCCCAAGTAGCTACTTTCAGAGGTACAAGCCCAAACTCCTATTCAACAATGCAAGAAAAAACAACCAAATTATACGGTAGAACGAAAAAAAATTTACAAGAATGAAAATGAGATTGATAATGTAGCATACATTTACATCAAAATTCTGTATTCCTGTAATTCTAGTCGCCTTAAGAAGCGCACCATTTAGCCCATATGTCCATCCCTGAAGAATTAGAATTGAAAGTGGTTTTACATGTTTAGTTTTTTATCGATGAAAAATTACATACAATACAAGGTTGAGTTGTAGAGTGATGTAAACTCTTGTAGTTTAACTACAGTTTAATGAAGTGTTCTTCTTTCAAAAAAAAAAAAAGTTGTAGAGTGATGAAATTGACAAAATCATAAAACTAAAATGTTGTCCTTGAAATCCAAATCCACCAATCATACAAATTTGTAATTCCCACAATCATACTTACATGATAAGGGCATACAAAGCAGGACTTTTTGCCAATTCCAGAAGCAAGAAGAGAGGCATGGTGGCGACACACATTATGAAAAGCATGAATTATTCCATTATCATCTCGGCAAACCACGAACTCCACTTGTCCAATTCTGCCTCCATTTGTTTAAAATCATAATCATTTTGAAATTCCTAGTATTACTAAACAAAATTCACAAAGGGTATTCATCAGTTTTGTAATTGTACCTGCCTGTGAAAAAATCTCGAGGATCATTTATCTGTTCAGTATAACCTGAAAAGAAAAAGAAAATAAATAAAACTTAAAATTGTAAAAGAATTAGAAAATTAAAAATGGAAGAAGAAACAAACCAACAGCAAGCCAGCCAGTGTAGAAAAGACGGTCGAGTTCAAGAGCGAAAAACGAAGGGTGTGTGTACCATGAACTGGGTGGGGTTACTGCTTTCTCTATTGATATTTTTGGATTAAATTCTCCTACCAACTTTTTATCAGAAGAGGTAATTGGGTTGTGTACACAATTCTTAATTTCAAAATGTTTATGATTTTTCATCATCATCATCATCACACTCGTTGCCGCCATCGCCGTCGTCGACATCTCCTTGCTCGCTAAGCTGTCCTTTGTCTTCTACTTCGTTGTTTAATCCTTTCATTTCAGCCTAGGTAGTACCGAATACCGATACGGATACAGATACGAATACGAATACGGTACTATACGGAGATACGGTAAATCTTTAAAAATTATGATACCGATACAGCAGGATACGTCGATTAAAATAATATATATTTATATTTTTTAAAAAATAATAATATATGAAAACATATTTGATAATTCATTCAAAATCAAAACATATTCAAAATCCAAATAAAACATGTCACATATCTATATAAGTCATAACAATGTAACATATTACACGATCTAAATAAAATATGTCATATAAATTGTAACATATTACAAAATCCAAATAAAATATACGTCACATAAGTCATAACACATTATAAAATCTAAATAATACATAAATAAAATAAACAATAAAAAAAATAAAAAATAAAAAAAATAAAAAAAAATAAAAACTCATAAAACATATTCTAAATTCCTATTTAACTTCACTATCATCATTCACATGATTAAAGGATCTAGATAATTCAGCATCTAACTCTTGTTTATTAAGAAGAAGGTTTTCAATATTATATATCTCGTTATTCTCCATGTTAATGGAATCAAAACAAAAATTTCTTCAAAATTTCTTCAAAATTTCTTTTTAACACCTAAATTTTTGAAATTATAATTTGACCACGTTTTATATTAAATTAATTATAATATTACTCCAAAAGTATCTTTAATGTATCTCTCAAATATCTTTTAAGTATCCGTCAAGTATCCGCTGGTTAAACTTATGAAAAAGTCAACGGATATGTCATTTAGTGTATCGGATACGTATCTTGAAGCATACGTGAAGTATCTAAACAGGATATGTGTTCGATACGAGTTACATCCACCAAATGGAGTATCCGTACTTCCTAGATTTAAGCAAAACCATTAAATAACTATTAAATAGGTTCTATTGAAATTTTTTTATTTTTAATATACCCATACATTTAATTACTTAAAAGTATATGATTATATAATTAGAAATTTAAATTTAGTTCATACACCCATAAATTGAACATTCAATTTATCATAAACCCTAATAATATATACAAAATCAAACCAACATCAAAAATGAAATATAAACCACGAGCTGTGGTGTGGTTGGTCACCGCACTCCTAGTGAGGCAAATGGTTCAGGCTCTGCCCGAGTTCGAACCTCACTGGAAGCACCTCATGGGCAGGCTTTACTGACCTCCTGGTCGAAGCAGAGATTAGTCTCACTCGTTAATGATTGATTGCTAATCGGAGTGAGGGATACCTCATGATCTAACCAATATATATATATATATATATATATATGAAATATAAGAAGTTGACGAATAAAGAAATGATTTGATAAATTTAGAATACCCTACATACATGTTTTCTTTAATTTTTATCATTGTTTTATGATTTAAAATTTTTTTGATTATAGTAATTGTTTTTCTTCTAAATTGACTGTATTTTTTATTTCTTTTGAATCTCAAATTATTAGACATTTACTTTTGAATATTATTGGCCGCGGAAATTTATTTTCCTTTTTTTTTTTTTTTTTTCTAAACTGATTACATAATTAGGTTACTCTATATTTCTTTTTCTAAAAAGTGATAATATTTATACCCTTGAAAAACTGTATGTGTACCCCTTTTTGTATGTATACCCATTATAATTTTTAAAAATGTGAAATCTTGTAAACACACCCCACACATTACCAAATATGCCCTTTCTTTTAATTTTTAAAAATATTATAAATAATAAATAAATGGCTCTTTATTTTTACTTAAAACAAAATAAAAATGAAAAAAAAATGAAAACGTGTTAAAGAAATGCAAGCATGTCGTTTGCTTTGTCTCCATCTTTATTCATTTTCCAGTTACTTTTATTGTTAATTTTTTTTTGTCTTCATCTTTCTTAATTTTTTTGTTACTTTTATTTTTTAATTTTTTTAACGACTTTATTGTTAATTATTTCCTTTTTATTGTTAATTATTTTCCTGTTACTTTTATTGTTAATAAAATACAAAAGAGGTTTTAATTTTTTTCATTATGTATTTGGGAGGAGCACTTCTCCAGTCCTCTCCTCCCAAATTTTCTAAATTGAGTTTTCCACTCAATTGAAGAGGCAGCTACTCTTTTCTAAATTGTTTGTGTAATTTGGTTTTTTGATTGAATACATTGGTGTAACCATACTATCTGAAATACTGATGTCATCGATTAAGGGCCTTGAGGCCTCTCCAATTATCTTAGGAAAAAAAATATATCTTTCGTTTCTTTTTTTTTTTACTCTTCTGATCTATGTGATCCCAAAAACACAGATTTTTCATTCATTTGTTAAATGTTTTTGAGATCAAGTATCGACAACCAAAACTTATACCAAGGTTTGTTGGTAATTGTTAAAAAGTTACAACCACATTAGCAATTCTTTTTTTTTTTTTTTGTTTTCTTTGTTTTAACTAACCGTGAGATCAAACAATAAACAATTTGTTTCTTTGTTTTTTAAGATCAGTAACTGACAACACATTACGATTATCTATAAAAGTTTTGCAAGGAGAGCTTGTTGACGTGAATATTTTATTAATATAATAAGAAAAAATATATATTTAAATTTACCCAAAGTACTTAATATTTTAATATTAGCGTAGGAAGAAAAATGGACGTAGACAAGATATTTTATGGTATGGATATGTATTACATGGACATTCAACTTCAACCTTAAAGCATTTCTTAATCATTTCATAAACTTAATATAATTTATTGACTAATAAAATAATATATAAATTATAAATTTTATAAATAACACAATTGTTTTGAAGAAAATAAATTATTTTAGTTTGACTATTATTATTATTAAGACTAAAAACAAAACTAAAACTTAAACCTAATTTTCATATCATGCACAAAATGTATAAACGAAACCACATTTGTTGATGGTTTAAAATTTTTTAATAACTATTTTTATATAAAAATGGTGTAAAGGCAGGGGTCAGTCCCTCCCACGAAAAAAAAAATCATTGGGGTGAGGGTAGGAATGAAAATTTCTAACCGTGACTCGAACCCACTGGCCACCTTGTTGAACATTTGACATTTGATATCCGTGACTCGTTATATTATAGAGATCAACAGTCGATTGGACTTTTAGATAGATACAAGTTGAATGTTGATTCTCTTGATCACAGATAAAAACATTTTTTAATGCGCAATTTAAAAAACCAATCAATAATTCGTGTCTAACAATGTTTTTAATCATAGCACACCAAGTAACTGAAATTTACTCATTCTCAGAGAGTCACAGGAAGGATTTCACAAAGAAACATACCCACTAAAACTGAATTGCAACACAAGTTTGATCGAAATCATTCTTCTATGCCTCTCCCTAAAGTTTGTATCAATAATTCCACCAAAAGAGAAAATTGCTATTTTGTATTTTCTTAACAAACTTAAAACGTATTTCGAACCTGTGCAAATCTTTGTCAACCAGTGTGATCCAAAAAGGAGAAAATCACTGAGATTGGACTGCCCTGCACTTTGTTTAACCTGCTGCTACGCAAATAGGCATAGACCCAAAGATTTAGTAAATCACACTGTAAAATTAAGTCATAAGGGGAAGAACAAGGCATTGTAGGATCCTTACTTTGTCGAGAACGTCTTTTGAAACAGCAACTAGCTCTTTTGAAAATGCTACTCAAGGGAGTTGCGGGGACAGGTATAAATTTCCCAAGAAAAGCAAGGGGCCAGCTGTTTAAAGGAGGAAACAAAAAAGGCTTCAATTTGGTTACAAATATCAGATGATAATAACCGATTAGACTTATGCCACTGCTTATTGTATCTATAATGAGAAATTAACTTTGTAAAAGGAATTTCATGAAAAGTAGACATTGGCTTGCAGGATGCAAATATTACCCTATAAAACCAATCACAACCGATATTATCCATTGCTTCCAATTAAGCCTGACAATTGAAAAGAAATTCCCAAGAAACTCGATGATAAGTATCTGCACGAAAGAAGCAAAATGTAAGATAATACACTACTTGATGCGCAAATAGACAACCAAACAAGATAAACCAGTCTTACCTGAAGTACAACAGTTAGTGCCACGATCCCCATAAAAAGACGGTTTTTAGTAATTCCTGCGAAAATATTTTTTTCATCTGGCTTCCGAGCATTAAATTCATTAAAGATCTGCAGTTCAACAGTTTACTCTTAGACATGAATACATGTAAATAAAGAACAAACAGTGCTGGAAAGTGGAAACTAGTCTGGTACTTTCAACTATGAGTGAAAAATTACTGATAGAAGTTACAAATGAAGATAGTAGATGCAGGAATATATGTTTCAACTAAGGAGCAGAGAAATGATTATTTTGCAGACGTAGAAGTTACAAATGAAGATAGTAAATGCAGGAATATATGTTTCAACTAAGATAGGAAATAAATGATTCTTCTGCAGATGTGGTTGCACTCTCGCTGCTAAAGCACAGCAACAACACAAATAGACACTATTAAATTTAAATGTCACACCATAGCAGCTCTGATTTAATGTCCCGATTCAAATACAACAGCTTAGGTGTGTCTAAACCCAGTTGTTATTTCAGGTCATATTTTTGGTTAGCTATGAAATTACTCAAAACTATGACAAAATGTGCTCAAACTAAAAGAGATTTCCTCCCCACTATTTGTGTTATAACTTACTTGGCATATGACAAATGAATTGAATATCAGTGTGTTCTTCACTTTGTTAGCGTGGTTACTGGTGTCGTGCTCTAGATGAAGTAAACTCTTCCCATTGAAATTCAAGACGAGCAGAACACTTAATTGATAGATAGCCTGATAATTCCAAGAGCACCAAAGACAACCGATTTATTAGAATGGAGAGAGATCAACAATTATCTACCTGAAATTTCTACACAGTAACAATAAAAAATCATAACCAGTAGAAAAAAGTATTATACCTGTATTAAGAGGTTCCTCCACATTATATTAGTTATGAGAGGTTCCCTAGAATACATGCAAGATTGCATCAGTACATGTAGTATAATCAATAACTTAACACTGCAAAGTGAAGGAAGAAAAAAAGACAACACTGCTGGCAAAACATTGGATTATCCTAAGAGTTAATACCTATAAAATACATTAGCCATAATAGCATTTAGAAACATATCATCATTGCAAATTCACTTATAACAGAATTTACAAAGACAAATGAGTTTTGTAGGTTTTAGGAAAGCATCAAGTTTAGGTTCTATAAATTCAGGAATATTATAAACTCCATCGAATATTTGTTCCAAACTAATTATTTTCTAACCAAAGATTGATTCTTTTCCACAACAGTTATATATATAGATAGAGAGAGAATAATTCTCTAGTTTTTTTTTTTTCTTTTTCTGAATAGAGTCTAGTCAAGACCGACCTGAATAGAGAAGGACCCAATATATATATATATATATATATCACCATTTACATATGTCATACCTTCGACCAACTGGGGGCCTGTGCATCAGGTGATCTGTTGGTGGTTCGGTAGCCAATGCTAGCGCTCCGAGAGTATCCATGATAAGATTGACCCAGAGAAGCTAAGCAAAGGAAAAAAGCAATCGAAAGCATTCAGCACAACAGTAAACCCACTTTTGCACACACGTTAGCCACACAGAGAGAGAGAGAGAGAGAGAGAGAGAGAGAGAGACCTGCACTGCGTTTAGTGGAACATCACCAGAGGAAACCGCTGCCACAAAATTTATAACGAGAGCTGCAACATTGACAGTTAGCTGGAATTGGATGAATTTCTGGATATTTGCATATACAGATCGTCCCCATCTGACAACCTATAATCAGCACAAAAATTAAAATTAAATATGAATCTAATTAACATATGAATGTAAAATATGTCGGTTAATTTAAGTTTCATCCCAAATAAACACACGAATTTGAAACAGCATCTCCACTCAAATTGTGTCAAATAAGGGACATTTATTGTGGATTAACACAAAACAAGATACAATCCATAGTGGAAAGTTAAAGGTGATTATAACAACCTTATTAGTAATCACTCAATCAAAAAGCTTAAGCTATTGAGCAAGAGCGCAAAAATAGTATTTATACTCTAATACACACCCTCACAACACATTAAAAGGGTGATCTGCAATACACAGGCCCAATTTGCTCTGTGTCTTGAATATACATTTTTTAATTAATATAATGGCGCTTCCCAAGATTCGAACTTGCGACAGCTGGATCAAATAAGCTTTGATACTATGTCAGCTATTGCTCAACCCAAAAGCTTATGCTACAAGGGAAGGGACCAACAATAGTATTTATACTCTAATAAACTTGATATCAATCCAGCAAGAGATTATGTAACCGAGGAACTATCAATTCAAGGAAACCTACTATCTTGGGAAATCAAAGGGGCAATTGCAACATCCCAAAATGAAGTTTCTTTTCAAACTTGATTTCGAAAGGGCTAGAGAATTATGTTCATGACATCCTATGCAATTTGGGCCTGCAAGTTTTTAATCCGGTTTCAGTTTTGCCCATTTGACTTTCTTTCCTTTCACATGAAACAGGAAACCTTAGATGGACAAAAGTAAAGAATCTTGATTTTCCATAAAAATACAACACCAAAGAATTTTTCAGAAAATGATTATGGCATATAGCAATAAGATAGCCAGCACATATGCAAAGCAAGCTGGAATTTCCACCATTAACTGCAAGGATAAAAGCTAAAACAACAACAGCTAACCTTTACAACTGAAGCAAAATTGTCATCCAAAATAATGATATCTGAGCTCTCTTTAGCGACTTCAGTCCCTTGAATACCCATTGCAAGACCAATGTCCGCCTGAACTCCAAAACAATAGAATTCTATAAAAGAACATTGAGATAGGAAATCAAATTATTAAAATTTTAGAATGATAAAAAGCTAAGTAATCATCTTTGGCAGTGACGTAGAAATACATAGAAAAGCAAACCAGCTATACTGTTGCTCCCTAAAATTCATCAAGCAAACAGATATTGGATGATTACAGGATCCAAATTATAGGCTCGATTTACAAAGCAAAATGATTGACACTTTATAAGCAAAATGATCGATATTATATATAATACATCTGATATTCATTCTACTGGCCATTTACTTGCAGCACTGAAGTAAATGCATAGATAATCATTGTAGAATAAGAAACCACTATTCAAAACACAACTAGCAATGACCCACCCAAGGAATCAGGTCAAATATCTAATAGAAAACACATTACAAAATCTATCAATTCTAACCAGAAACAGTCATATTAGACTCCAGATAATGAAATTATAAATACACACTTCATAAGATATTTTAGTAGGAAGCCAGCATCACACCTCATGTAAGCAGGAGCATCATTAGTGCCATCACCGGTTACAGCAACAACATGTCCCCTCTTTCTCAATGCTTGCACCAGAAGAAGTTTATCATTTGGAGAAGACCGTCCCATCACCTAAACATACAACAATAAAATTAATTTTCACAAGCGATTCAAAGTAAATTCTTCAATAAGATATAAAAAACTAAATACATGAAAAATTGAAAAAAGTTGACTCTTGGATCATACTGAAATCTTCTCAGCCATTTCTTCTCTTTCTGAATCGGGCAATTCACGAAATGCTTTTCCCTCAATTATATTAGACTTGGTTGCATCTGACTCTGGAGTTAGTATACCACATTCCAAAGCAATTGCTCTTGCAGTTTGAATATTGTCCCCTGTCACCATCCGTACCTATGGTTTAACGAATTGAAGTTTGTTAAACTATATTTCAGTAGATAGCGGCAATGATCTGTCCTTCAATTTCAAGTGCAAATATTAATGACCAAAAAAAAGAAGCAAACAGAAGCCTTATTATACTCAGAATTTCTGAATTTTTCACATATCAAATGGAATTCAACAGAATTTCCACACAGAAATACTCAAGACTTAGCATTGAAATTTGAAAAACAGAAGACAACTTCATATATATACTGACAATTCAGTTACTAGAATCTTAATCCAATCAGGCATTAAAGTGTGGATACTTAACTCATTATCATAACAGACTGTCAGATTATTTCTTTTTGATACAGAGTATAAAGGACTTCCATATAATGAACACAGCACACCCAATAGTAATTATCAAAGGCCAAAAAAATAAATTCAATCTAAGAGAACAATTAAGTCTTACAAAGTGAGGTTGAGAGCTTTTACTCCTAAATTCACAATTCACATCAAATAAATGCCAATAAAAATAAACAAATGATCAAACCACAATTTATTGTATCTGATTACAACTTTAACAAACCATAGCACTCCCCAAAAAGCTATGTCAGCTAAAGAGAAAGACATGGGGGTTCAAATAAAGAACAATAATAGTACCTTAATTACATGACTTCAATAAATGCAGGTTTGTTGAATTTCAACCAGACAAAAATTTCAGAAATCAGCTAGGAATTAATATTATCATTTCGTGGATTACAAACCTGATGGGGAATAGGGAATAATTATCTACATAATATTAGTTATCAATAATTATCTCCTTAAGAGATTAATTAGGTTTGTTTTATCTTTTTCAGGAGTTTTAGATGTTTATCTATTTTATGTTAGCAACTATAAAAGGCTATGTCAGACTTGAATGATGAATTGAATGATACTTGTGTTTTCCAACTTCATATTCTTCTCAGTTTCTCTCCTTTCTGTTTCCAATCCCTAATTCTCTCAATTTCTCTCTAAATTCTCTACCTAGTTCATATTTCTACTGTTAGTCCTACATCAAAACCATATGACATGCCAAATGATTAAAAAAAAGGAATTATAAAGCACAAAAACAGCTTAAAATTTGCAGTCGACCAAGAATTGTATCATACAAATTCAACCAGACAACTTACAGTAAAGTCCCACCAATTCTTTTAACAGTTTCATTCCATTATTTCCATATCTAATAAGTAATCATTGACTATGATAAAATTTTAAGATTAAATATGAAACTGAAAAGGAGAATGGACTTGAACCGAGCTCCAAAAATTAATTTTATCACTGGCAACCTCTAAAACACAAACATAAACAATAAAAACAGCATGACATAAATATATGTTTTAGCTAAGATTGTCACAACCAATGACCACCAGAAACAGCCAATCAAATAATGGGTTGTAAAATATGCAACTCAGATATGCCTTGTTATTGAATATAAGGTAAATTTCACGACTATCAAATGTATAAAATGAATCATTTGGTAATAGAACTTTAGACGATAAATAGAACAGAATAGTTTGAAAGGTTCTAAAGGAAATAGCGTTAGGTAACTAGGATTTAAGTGTAATGCATATATACGGGGAAAACAAAAATTTATTACAGTTAACATTAAAACTTGCCAACAGAATATGCAAAAAACTTAGCTCCTACTTGTTTACATGCAGTGGCACGATATCGATTACCAGCTATTTGCTTTAAATTCTAATCGGGGCAAACGAATTAAAGATAAAATGGCAACCAATTGTGGCTAATGTGCAATCTCACACAAAAAGAAAAATTATGGCTAACATGCAAATGAAAATGCAAAATGTGAGCGAATCAGAATTTAAAAGCTACAAGTCAACACAACCACTATCACCACAGAGAAGACATAATTCCAACCAAAAAACAAAAAATGAAATAGATGAAAGTTAAAATGAAAAGCATACCCAGATATGTTGATGCCCTAACACTGCAAATATAAGATTAAACTGTTTTTCAACATTTTAAGCAGCTAAATGTCAGTGTATAAGTACCTTAACACCAGCAATTTGGCATAGTCGCACTGCATCTTTGACACTTGGCCGACAAGGATCCTGCATGTATTTGCTGTATAAGCGAAAAAATCACAAAAATGTCTGCTTAAAATAAAATGTTGACATATGTAAGTTTATATCTAGGTAACATGTTTTCTTTTGGTGAACTCATGTCATGTTTCAAGAACCATGAAGAGATCACTTCAATCATACCATGAAGAGATCACTTCAAGCATTCCTAGTACATGACCAACAAAGCTACAGTAAACAATGAAGTATTCCATTAAAAAATAAATTTTATACAAGAAAGATAAAAAGCCTATGATGGAGATGTTTAATAGCATTCTCCCAAGGTCATGTTCACTAACCATCTATGGAAAGTATTAATTAACTACTACAACTAAAAACAGATGGTTGTAGGAAATGGTCCACACTATAGTATAAACTCTGACACACACCTGCAAGTCCAATGGGCTTGCCACGTGACCCAAGCCCAAACACATTCACATTTAAATGCAGAGCAAATTCAAAACAACGAATGCAATCACATTGAAGGATTCAAAACAAGGCACCCCTCATAAACGGTTTACAGTACACTACACCCAAAAGCTGAAGCTACAGACTACAGTTAGAGGCCTAATCTGTAGTATTAAGCTCTAAAACAAAGACAGCTGCAATATGCATGGCAGAATATCAAAGTTCCAGCCAATAGCGACATATAATTATGCCAAAAAATGATAAACAAATTTAATAACAGTAAATTCCTAAGACAATGTTTCCAAGGAACGGCAAAATGGTCTTCGACACCTAAAATATTGTTCCAACTAAACCTCAGATGTATTATTCTACCACTCATATTTCCATGAAGACATATACCTTTATACCAACAATAGCCAGCAAAACAAGGTCATTATCTGGTAGTACCCACTCAGAAAGTTCTTCCTCGTTATCTGAAACTTTTTCCATATACGATCTATATGCAATTGCAACACAACGCAAGCTACGAGTAGCCATATCATCAATTGCTTTCTTAAAATATGTAGCCTGCAAATGAATCAAAAATGTCATAAAACACCTAGTCAGTAAAAGATGTTAAACAAACCAAAATGTTTTCATACACCCAATTTTCAGTCCTTAATATCAACAGCAACAATTTCAGTCACTTGTAAAATTTCAACTCTAATAAGAATTTTTCCCTCAATTTAACAAACCCAACCGCCTTTAGATATGCAAGGTAAAAACAATATAAAGAAAAGACCAAGCAATATGAAAAAGAAGCGATTTCCTCAGACCTTGTCTTCATCCATTGTTACCAACTGATCGTTTGTGTCAATATACTTCACGCATGAAGCTAAAACTATTTCAGCAGCACCTTTCCAATGTATGTGAACTTCTGAGTTAGGCTGCAATTTGGAGGGAGGGAGAATGAGGGGAAAAAAAAGCATAAGCAAAACAATTCATTTCTAATCCGCTAGGAAGAGTTCAGCATATAATTATAAAATTGTATTGTTGACACCAAAATTAAATAAATAACAATATGTAACAGATGCTTCAAGTCTTATCCAAACATAAGTAATCCCAGTATGATTTCTACAATTACTTTATCCTATGCTTGCATATCTTGAAAACTAATTTTAAAGACCGGATATGAGAAATAAAGAGATAAAGAGAGTAAGAATTAATATACGATAAATTAAGAACAAACAAGGATTTCAAATAGTACATCGTAAAACCTTCTTCCATAACACAGTTAAATGTATTTTAGTGTATTATTTCTTGCTGTTCTATATGATAAAATACATTTCTGTAATTGCCCCATCAATAAAACAAATGTACATTTAAAACAAAGGCCAATGAATCATGGTAACATCTCGAGATCAAGAAAACTTGCAGGTAGCATAACTGCTGAACATATCATACTGTGGATATGCAATTCAAAGCAATGAGATACTAATGTAATATACATGATATGCTATCATGAAGCGTTGCAATCAATATTAGACATTTAAGTCCAGTCAGTCACTAATAATTAGACCAATAGATGTTCCAGAATGATAGATGCACATACTAGCTGAATTGAAGTTTCCAGAATGAAATAAATTCACTTTTTTCAGGTAAACTATTACAGGATGATATATGCAATAATAAATAAAAAGATTCCTCAACAAAGTAAACCATGCAGTCACATTACCAGTTTTACAGCAACCCCTCCTCGTTTTTTCTCTGAGTTGAATGGGAAGACACGAATAATAGAAGATGCAGATCTAGCAGCTTCAAAATTCATCCCCAGCTGCAAAGGATTCAATAACTAAGAATTGATCTACAATCACTTATTCAACAGGGATAGCAATCAGATTAACTTAAAATGATACCTGAATTCCCCAATTAAGAATGGCTTTTTCTGTTGGTGATCCAGACAGCTCTACATCTCCGCCACCCTGAAAACAATCAAAAGAATACTTGACTAAATGCTCCCCACAATTATCCCATATGGAAACAACAACAATGCTATTAAACATACTGCTGGGACATAAACACTGCCATTTGAATTCTGTGCAATGCCTTCAATAAGTAATGAGGACTGCATAGGAGACAACTGTGAGTTGCTATCAGGAGGATCAATCTTTTGCCCACCAGCATAAGCCTCAACCACTGTCATCTGTTGAAAGAGAATATTACTGTCATCGAATTTTGAGAACAAAGCATCCATCAATACTCATTCACACACATTTGCAGATTATTTAGAGAAGATTTTCTTACAATTTAACTTGGCATTCAGGATGGGGATGACCACGAGAAAGGGTAGGGATATGACAGGTACAGAAACCAAAAACAGGGGCAAGGAAGATAAATCTACCTTACTTACATCCCCATGTGTACTACCTCTTTTTTAGAGCATTGCTATATATGAATAATAGTCAACTAAATATTTTGTTAACCGCACATCACTTACTCAAGATTACTGATTAGTGCCAAAGTGAAGTCAACAGAAACAATTTAGTTTAGTTGGATGTTTTATCCTCGTTGCAGGAGCAACGTTAGTTTAGTAGAGTGCAATTTGGTGAAAAGGAAGCAGGTGATTGAGAAGTAATTAGGTCAGGTGATGATTTTTGGATAAGTGGCTCCTTTTGTTTCCTCATCTTTATTTATTATCTCCCTCCTAGAAAGTATCAAATAAAGTCTTTCAGATTCAGTTTCTTTCAGTGTGTTGGAAGTTTGACTTTGTCAAAATTTTAAATGACAGTAAAGTAGATATAATTATTCTTCTTTAGCATCCCTAATTTATAACAGTTTTTTATAAATCTTAAAAGATGGATTTTACAGCCTTGGGTCTTAAATATTCAAGATTTATTTCCATGAAAACCCTTCTGTAATCGGCTAATTGAATGATTCAAACATACCCTTCCTTTGATCCAACTAAAATGAATATGAAAGCTTAAGTACCTTGAGCAGTTAAAATGCTTTCATGTTCAAAAACTCACAGTACAAACAATATTTGCAAAATAATGAAAGAGAAAAAAAAAAAAAAAAAAAAAAAAAAGACCTCACTTATTCTTGGGTCTTTTTTTGGTGAATTCAAGTATAAGAAGTATGCCGCAATTCTGAGCCTTTTTTCCTATTGTGTTCCGATTATGGCTCAGGGTGTTCAAGGAAAAATTAAAATGGCATGGGATGAAGCTTACAGTGCTTGAGGAAGATTTTATGCTTTTGGTGGAAATAAAAAAGACACTGCCTTATGGAGACCCATTGTGTTGGCTATCTGCAATTTAATAGGATAGTCCTCAACTCCTCGTAGAAATATTGTAAGCTTGGCCTTCGGCTTCTAACAAGTCAAGGGAAGTTCAATTAATTTCATTCAATCTAATTGGGATGCTCTGGTTCCTTTGTTTCTGTGTGATTTTGATCAGTATTAATGTTTGTTTTTAAACTCTCTTAGGTGTTGAATAACTGCTTGACCATTGCGTTACTAATCATTTTCATATTTTTTATATTTCCATCTATTTCGTATCAATATATAATTAAACAAGCTTGTATATAAATATATGTCCATACACACATTTTGACATTATTTTAATATATATATATATATATATATAATCCCAATATACAAATCATATTAAAGACAAAGACAACTAACCTGATTCAAAGTTAAGGTTCCAGTCTTATCACTGCAAATAGTTGTGGCTGAGCCCATTGTCTCACAAGCAGAGAGTCTCCTCACCTGCATTTAGATTAAATTAAACCACATAAAATACATTCGTTTTAGGATTTGTGTGGCATCACACGTACCAATGCCTTGTCTGCCATCATTTTCCTCATTGAGTAGGCAAGTCTGTATTGCAGTCACAGAACAAGACTATGAGAAAAAAAAAAAAAAAAAGGAAAATGCAAAGAACAAGGCAATGAAATGTAAACAAAAGTAAATTTTCTAGTTGCAAACTTACGTTAAGGTAACAGCCAACGGAAGCCCTTCAGGCACTGCAACTACAACAATAGTGACCTACAACAATAGTGGCCAGATTAGTGATAAACAAAGACGTCCATAGACATAGGTACAAGTAACACACTATATCACATGTGTTTCTGTACACACACAATCACAATCACAAACTATTAAATCTAAGTAAAGATCAACATACAGCAACAGTCAGAATTTTAATGGCTCCATCTACAGCATCACCAACTTTTGTCTTTCCTGGAGTAAACGGAACACTTCCATCTGGATTTTTGGTATGGCCAGTAAAGAATCTGCAGAGGTATGAGCATATATATTGCATGTTAGACTTCATTGAGAGAAACAGAGATGGAGAGAGAGAGAACAATATACCACCAAAAACTGAGTTACCTGACCATAAGGACAACCAAGACGATAAAAGCTACTGCAAGTCCAACTATACCAATAAATGTTGCAACTCCATTCAGGCGTACCTATAAAAAATCATTTAAAGGGGAATATAATATGTAAAACATGAACTGCCATAAAATAATTACAAAATAAGAAAATAGAAAAGCCAACCTGCAGAGGTGTTTCTTCACCATTGTCTTCTGAAATACTAGCCATGAGCAATCCCCATTCAGTATTAACCCCGACACCAGTTACCTGACAAAAAGTCAATAAATGCAAGCAATTAAAACATATTGACACAAACCAAGAGAAAAAAGCAGATAAATATCTTCCTTATAAATGTCTTTGACCAAAGCAGCAAGTTTAGGACAATCTACATCCAGAAAACAGGAACATGTATAGCCTGATGTCAGTGAAGGCAATCTCATCCATATCAAAGTTGTTTGGGTTTATGAAGCTTTAACAATTTACGAACTGGTTGTAGCATTAGAGCTTTTATTTGTGAATCCCTCTGTTTAATCCTATTCATAAATTTATATTTGTACTGATCCCAACATTCCACTTAAACCACTTCCAAAAATTATATATCATGAGCATGTGTAACCATCAATTTTTTTGTTCTCATTGTCTGTTTTATCATTTCAATTGAAAACGAAAAATTGATTTTCATATGATAATACTGATACATTTTTTCAAAACAATTTCACTGAATGCATATGATAATACAATTACTAAATATCAGTGTTCTAGTCGTTCGGTAGACTAGCACCTAGACCGCCTAGGCGGTGAAAAAAAAATTATTAAAAAAAAGTGCCGTGCAGAGGCTGCTGCAAGGAAGTCCGCCTAAGGTCTAGGTGGCTGCCTAGACCGATTACTAGAACCATGCTAAATATATATTCAACAAAATGCACGAGAAAAAGTAATATTATATTATCATGAGTAATTATAATATATAGGGATAATTGCACTAAGGTACTCTTGACACTTCACATGTCAAGATAATCTAGTTTTGCTAAATTGAACATGAAAATACCTTTGACCTGCCAAGTTGAACACGAAAATACCTTTGATCAAGTTGACGCGGTCTTAAGACCCTTAAAATATAATTATTATATTAATTTTTTATTAAAAAAAAGCTGCAATCCAATCTCTCCAACAAGATACACTTTTTGGAGGAAATGAAAATAAATGATCAATATTCCTACATTTTGCATGAGAATTGAGAACCATTCTCCTTCATTGATTCTCCTCCAAAATGGAACAATTGAGGAGATCTCCATTTGATGGAGCGCACTCCTTCAGATAGAGCAGATTGTTCCATCAGAGAAGCCTAATTAGATGGAGTCGTGCTGCATATATGAACCAGATTTGTCTCCCCAATGTGGAGGAGATCACTGTGGATTTTTTTTTTTTATTTAAAAAAAAATTATTTTTTTTTATTGTTAATAACATTTATTTAAATAAATAGTATAATAATAGCACGCTGCAGTATGGGGCCAGTTAGTAATGTTTGGCAACGATTTTGATGAAACAAAAGCCTCTCAGAAAGGCAGTGCATTTGCGAAATGAAGGCATCAAAGATGAAAATACAATAACTTCACTCCACACAAGATAGTCATAATTTAGAATATTTTAACATATTAATATTATTATTCCCAGTGCAGTTGATAAACAGAAAACATGTAGTACAAGACAATTTCCAATAGTTAGTGTATGTAATTAGCTAGATAGTGCCAATCTAAAATTTCACATACCGACTCCTCATAGAATTGTAATAAAATGAGAAATTAATAAACTATCACCAATACAGAGCAGCACAAGAAGATAAAAAATAACAATGAAAATTTGTGAAGGACAAGAAAAGAAAAAATAAATAAAGAATGCCTGCATTAAGAAGATGGTGCCAATATGGTTGCTGTGAATAATATATTAAGTAGGATGCTAAGAGTAAAAAGGAAAGAAGGGATATCTTATTCTTACAAGCATGGTGCCACTACCATCTGCAACTTTACAGCCCGACATTAGAAATGGGTTCTTGGAGTCTTTGTGAGCCTGCATGCAACAATTCTTAGCTACAGTAAAAGAAAATAAATATATATAATGATTCTAAAACAGTAAATACAAGAACTCACAATCTTGCTCTCTCCAGTCATGCTAGATTCATCAATTGAAAGAGAGTGACCAGAAATTACAACTCCATCAGCAGGGACCTAGAGAAATAAAGTCAAGTCACTTAACAATGCAGATGTAGTAAACATTGAAATGAAGTTTCCAAGCAATTTACCTGATCACCAATGTTGAGGGGCATTACATCACCAACAACGAGATCATATATTGAAACCTCAACTCTTCTACCACCTCTAATAACCTATGCATGTGTACCCGTGAATATAAAATATAAAGAAAACAATATTCATATCAAGTAGTATGTTAGCAATTTTATAAAGTACCTCCAAATGTATGTTTCTCTTTTCATCATTCAAGTTCTGGAACTGGAGGGACTGTCGGTAATCACTTATAGCTGAAAAGTAACAGAAGGAGAAAGTTAAAATATAAGGCCCCTCCTGTATGAACAAAGGATAAAGTACTTTATTGTGTTAAGATCATTACAAATTTAAATTTATATAAACAATGAAAATCGTAAAATGCATTTTTAAATGAAAAGGGGATGGGATAGGATTCAACGCAAATCCTAGAATGGCACATCTAAATGATGAAGCGACGAAGTAGACAATTCCAGCACCATACCTGTCACAACAATGACTAGAATGACTGCAAAGGCAATGCTTCCGCCATCATACCATCCTTTTTTAATACCCTGTAAACATTTTGAAAAAATAAAATGAAATGAAATGAAATATAATGAAATAGAACGAAAAAATAAATTAAATAAATATCCGTCTTTAAGTGCAGTAAAACAGTACTGTACAATTGGTTCAACCTTTAAATAATTGACAGCTTCAAGTTAACTTATAGCAGCAACAATAATACTTGAAAATTCATGGCAAAAGTTTTAGTCAGGACTTAGAGTAGGGGGGTTATCAACTCGACCATGAGACAATAATAAAGGTTCCATAATTACATTAATCCACCAAGGTATTATTGTTTAAACAGAAATGTAATCAAGCCAGCCCTGGCTTACCTCTGTCTTTATACCAAGCGCCAAAGAAGCCACTGCAGCTACCATCAATATAATCAAAGTAAGGTCTTGCCAAGCTTCCCAGAGGAACATCTACATGGTAAAGCACAAAAACTAAGTATGACATATTATAGCATATATTCAATTAATGGTAAAACAGAAATGAATTCAGAACAAGTGTGCGCGCGCGCTTGTATATATGTCGGATTTCATGGAATAATGGAGGAGATCCTAGCAATTATTTGTCCTAAGATTTAGAGATTTGTTTTCCTAATAAAATCTAGTCAACTGTACCAGATCTCTCTCTTTATGTTTTCTAGTTTTCTGGGATTGATTGTAGACAATTATAGGTCCTTGATTCTTGGCAGATTCTGTGCCAATATAGGTTGTATATATGTTAGTCATTTGTTCATAATATCAAGGTGAGAAAAATTATTCTCTTTCAAATTTCTTCATGGTATCAGAGCTCTCTCTGAAAACCTAATCCCTTCTCAAATGAAAAAATACGAAGAGGCTTTTCTTGCTTTAGGCCATACCGCCTCGACCTCAAACAGTAACAATGGAGAAGGTTCAGATAACAATCCCCCTCACCATCATATCCCTATCACCAGCGACAAACTGACTGGACATAACTACTTACAGTGGTTCCAGTCAGTCATGATGTTTGTATGTGGCAAAGGAATAGATGATTTCCTCACCGGAGTTGCGAAAGATGCAGCACACAAACATTTGAAGACCGAAAACAGCATGGTCATGTCATGGCGGAGAAAATTTCCATGTGCAAAAGTGCTCAGGAAATCTGGAGGGCAGCGAAGGACATCGACTCTCATAGTGACAACACAGTCGAATTTGGTGTTTTCAGCAAAGAACAGTTGGAAATCATGCAGAAGATGATTACCCAGTCAATAAATACTCCTTCATCCTCATAGGAAGCAGTTCTCTTGCACATAGAGGTAATTGTTTATCTGTTTTTACAGTCAATAATGAAGATTCTAGTCCTTGGATAGTATACTCAGGGGCCTCTGATCACATGACCGGTGATGCTAACGTGTTTGAAATCTATAGTCCCTATTTGGGAATTTTGAATGTGAAGATAGCAGATGGTTCTTTACCTAGAATGGCTGGTACAGGTTCTGTTGTAATCTCTAGTAATGACCCTCCACTCTAATTTACTAGTTCCTAATTTCGATTGTAATCTTGTCAATCAGAAAGCTTACAAAAGACCTAAACTGCATGGCTAAGTTTTCACCTACTTGGCAATGTGAAGTGCAAATGGGACTCTACCTGCTCAAGGCTGGAAGGTTTTCTGGCAAGCAACCTCTTATGACCGATCATGTACTATTCAATAAAGAGTCTAGGTCTTCTATTAATTCAACTCATAGGAATAATAGCGATAGTGAGGTCATGATGTGGCACTATCGACTAGGACACCCAAATTTTGTGTACCTAGAAAAACTATTTCCAGCCTTATTTGCCAATAAAAAGTCAATTTTTTAGATGTGAAGTTTGTCAATTCTCTAAGCATACTCACCAAATTTATCCTAGCACCTCCTATAAAATATATTGCCCATTCTCAATGATTCACAGTGATGTGTGGGGACCATCCAGGATTCCTAACAGTGTCATTCATTGATGACCATAACAGATTAACATGGCTGTTTTTAATGAAAGAAAAGTCATAAGTTGGTCAAATCTTCCAAAAAAATTTTAAGATGGTCAAAAATCAGTTCAAAACCAAAATCCAAATCCTAAGAACCGACAATGGGAGAGAGTACTATAATGTTGTTTTGGGAAACTTCTTATATAGTGAGGGGATAATACACCAAAGTTCTTGTGTGGAGACTCCCCAACAAAATGGGGTCTCAGAGAGAAAAATAGACACTTACTTGAAGTAGCTAGATCCCTGTTATTTTCAACTAACGTTCCTAAACAATATTCAGGGGAAGCAGTTTTGATAGCAACCTATTTGATAACCAGATTACCCTTAAGAGTCCTTAAATTTCAAACTCCCTGTAATGTCTTACTAAAATCCTACCCTAACACACGTTTATTGCTAGATTTACCACTAAGGATTTTTGGCTGCAGTGTGTATCTCCACAATACTCGGCAAACACGCAGTAAACTTGATCCTAGGTCGATAAAATGCATTTTTGTAGGATACTCTCCTACTCAGAAGGGGTATAAATGCTACTCTCCTATCACAAAGAAATTTTATGTCTAAGGACACTACATTTATGCAGACACAACCTTACAAACCAAAAGTCAGCATTCAGGGGGGAATGAGATAGAATCTGTTTTTTGGGAATCACAAACTCATTTAAACACCGGTTTTAGTCTGGTTCTTCAAGGTTGGGAAACACTAGCTGATTCCTCTATGTCACCTAGTCCCAGTGAAAGTCTACCTTCAAGTCACTCATCTCCCATTTCCAATAGGAAAAGTCATGAGTCTGATCAAGTTGAGTTTATGAATCCATTCGAAGTAAAAGACTTAGGGCACCTAAGGTATTTCCTAGGAGTAGAGGTGGCCCGGTCTAGGAAGGGAATCATGGTCTCTCAACGCAAGTATGTTCTGGACTTGCTAAGAGAGACTAGTATGTTGGAGTGTAAGCCAGCTGAAACCCCTATTGAGCATACCACTAAGTTGGGTTTGCTTAAAGGTAGTGCTCCGATTGAAAAGGGCAAATATCAAAGGCTGGTTGGTAAGTTAATCTATCTCTCCCACACTTGGCCGGACATAGGGTTCCTGAGAGCCAGTTTATGAACAACCCTACAAAGGAACATAAGGAGGTTATTTTCAGAATTCTGTGCTACCTGAAAATGACTCCGGGTAAAGGTTTGTTCTTCAAAAAGAACCCAAACAGAGAAGTGGAAGTGTATTCAGATGCAAATTGGACTGGTTCTGTTACTGATAGAAGGTCAACTTCAGGGTATTGTACTTATGGAGGAGTAAGAAACAATCAGTAGTTTCTAAGAGTAGTGTTGAAGCCGAGTTTGGAGCTATGGCACATGGTGTATGCGAAGGAATCTAGTTAAAGAAAGTACTGTCCGAATTAAGGATTCCAATGAAGAAACCTATGAAGTTGTATTGTGATAACCATGCCGCTATTAGCATTGCAAAAAATCCTATCCATCATAACAGGACAAATAGATAGACATTTCATAAAAGAAGAGGAAGAAGTTGTCGAATTGGTCTATACTCCTTCAACTCTACAAACTGCTGACATCCTCAATGAACCACTGCCTAGCACCAGCTTCGAAGACCTATTTTCCAAGCTAGGTAAGTGCAATATCTACAACCCAGCTTGAGGGAAGGGAAGGGGGGGGGGTAGGGGGGATTTCATGGAATAATGGAGGAGATCCAAGCGATTATTTGTCTAAAATTTAGAGATTTGTTTTCCTAATAAAATCTGGTCAACTGTACCAGATCTCTCTTTATGTTTCCTAGTTTTATGGGATTGATTGTAGACTGTATGTTTCCTAGTTTTATGGGATTGATTGTAGACAATTATAGGTCCTTGATTCTTGGCAGATTTAGTGCCAATATTGGTTGTATATATGTTAAGTCATTTGTTCATAATAACAGGGTGAGAAAAATTATTCACTTTTTCAAATTTCTTCAATATACAATTAAAGTTTCATCATAAAATTTACCCAAAAACTCCTTCCTTTTTTCTGAGGGTATGTGTTTGATCCAAATGCATTTCTCCGTTTCAGTAAGTCAGCATCATCACCACTGATCCCCTTGTCTAAGTTTGTTTTTAACAAATCTGACAGCCCTTTAACCTAAGGAAGCAACAAAAGAAAGGAAAAAAAAAATGTAAATATAAATCATAGAAATATAATGAAAATCAAGAAATATGTGAAATTAGACTTGCCCCCCCATATTGTTGCAGAACTGTAATATCATGATCCCTTGTCATTGAAGAAAGCTGTTCTTGTCCAATAGCAAATTCATTATTGGGAACTGAAGGTAATTTAGTGAGACCTGAAAAATTAAAAGCACCAAGTTATTCATAAGTATAGCACTATCATATGTTTTTCAAACAAATTGTAAATCTCAAAATTGCAGAATAATCATTGAATATTAGAGAGGTGAAAAACAGCCACAGAATTTGACACCAATAGCAATATCATGTAAGTCATATGCATAACTACACAATCCTAACAGTAAAGTAAGCATTAGAGAAAGAAGCAGTACCATTTAATTGTTGGCCAGCTTCTTGGAAACGATATGCAGCCTAAAACAGAAAAGCACGTCAATTACAAAGTAAATATATAACTTGAATTATACTGAAGAACATCACATATGATAAATTACATACACGAATGGCTTGTGCATGTGCTCTAATCTTCCCCAATGTTTGTTGCTTCTCTTCATTCCTCTTGAGGTCCAATGTGTACCGAAATCGACGAGAAGCATTGAGCACAAGTGCCGCTTGCTAAAAAAGAAAACAGTGAAAATTAGAAACATAAACAAACAATATTTTGTCTTCAAGAAACAATTCAGCTTCATTAAGTACATGAAATTTTAACAATATGAATCCAATAATAAGCTTTGATACAAGAAAAAAGACATTATGCAGTTAAAAATAATAGAAACGTAAAGTTTTAAGTTAGAATATTCCTCCTCCCATATTTGAAGGAAGGAAAAATACCACGATAGAATTAACAACAAAGAAAAACAAAACAAGAAGAATAGAAAGGAAAAGAAAATTTACATAAATCAGAAAGGAGTACAGCTAAGTCGGTCTATCTACAAAATATCCCTAAGAACAACACTAATATAAGTTTGATAAACAATTGTATGAAGAAATTTCTTAAGACTGTCTGAAAAGGCGAAAATTAGGAATCTAGGAAATGGAGGAAATATAGAGAGTTGAATTAAAAAGAAAAGAAAATTACCCTCCAGCGTCTGAGGCGGTTGACGGGAGCATTCTTGGTACTGGAGATGTAAAAAGGATCGTCGTCGTCGTCATCGGAGCGGTTGATTACGGCTTCTACGTCTTGATGCCGCCGATAGGGCGAGCTATTGATTTCATCCGTCATTCTTGATGTTTCACTGTCGCAGGAGAGATGGCACCATCAGTAATTTGTTTCAATTATTCCGAAGTAAAAACAACTTCATATTCTTTCTTCAAAAATCAATCTCTCTCGATTTTCACTCTTTCTCTCTAGTCTCTCTTACACAACGTAACAAAAGCAAAACCCTTATAATCCTCTTGAGTCTAATTAAACTGTTTTGTCTTATTAACCCTATAATCGACCTTTAAAAGTATTTTATTTATTTATTTTAAACATAAACATAATTAAACCAGCCCTCTCCCAAATAACTGTCCCCCACCCCACCCCCCCGTAACATTATTGTTGTTACTGCTAACGTCAATCAATACCTCTTAAATATTTAGTCGGTAGTGTCTCTCAACTCTCAATCGAACACCGAAGAGTTAAACCTGCTGTATATTTAAAATAAATTTATTTATTTTAAAAAAATAATAAAATAAAATAAAATAAAAAAAAAACACACGAGAGAGACATGGCGTTTTGTTATATATAACTGACCTGAGTTATGAGCTTACCTTCAAAATTACCGCCGCTGCTGCTGTTGCTTCTTCTTCTTCTCAGTAGTTTCCTTGAAATTTCTGACAAATATTCAATGAAATAGTATCTCAGACATCTAAATATATGGTAAATTTCTAAAACTGAATATAACGCTTTAGTTAAGTATATTATTATTATATATAGGATTCTCTTATTTATCTTTTAGCGGTGGATTTACAGACTTTTCCTCTTCTTTTTTTTTTTTTTTCTTTTTTTTTTTTTAATATATAATAATATAATAATATAATAATATAATAATATAATAATAAATACACACTCCAATACTCTAGCGCTTTCGAGTTTGGAATGGAAAGAATATCAATAAAAAGTAAAAACGGTGATTTGGAGATATTTTGTTTTCTAATAATACAGTGTCAACATAAATATCTAGATTTTGGAGAATGGAATTTGGTTTTCAAATATAAATTCAATTTATTTTGATTTGTAAATTTGTAATTAACTAATTACTAATTATGTAGTGAATTGTGAGGTCGCAGTTGCGTAGGAAGTGGGCATTCATTAAGTGGTAATTATCACGAGTCACGACCATCATAATATCATATATTTCTTTAAGCAATGATCTGCCACCACCATCATTATTATATTGAAGTTGAATACAAAACATCAATGAGCTTCCTCTTGGGTTAATTTCATGCATGCCTGCTGCATGCAACATATATAATAACTCCATTCTTGATGTTTAATTCTGCTGCATGCTTGGTTCATTATATTACTCTGCTTTTATATTATCTTGAGAAAATCAATAAAAGAGGTACGTCAACTTCATGCATGATGTTTATAGAAAACGAATCCAAGTAGACAAAACTCAAAAGTACTCTAGCTAGATATTATTCAATGTGAGAAAAGTGTGTGAAACGAACTTAGGTTTAACAAACATATCTAAGATTTGATTTATTAAATTGCAAGGCACCAAGTAAGGCATAAAGTTGAAACAAATAAAAAAGTTATAGAACTTCCTAGCTAGGATAAAGAGTGTATAGTTGATATACGAAAATGGCTTTTGACATTATTAGATATTCTCTCTTTTTTGTTTTTTTTGTTTTTTTTTGTTTTTTACTTGAGTGTGTTGTGTAATTTGCTTTGTTAGATGGCTACGTTTAATTGGTCTTTAATTATTTTATAACAGAGACTGGACATGTGGAAGCTAGTAGGTGGGGATCGATGTGCTTTTCTGGTTTTGCAAGTTAATGTGATGTGTGTGAAGTTTATATATATATATCGATCCTTCAGCTGGTAATATATATATATGCGTGTATAGTATCTCAGTTGTTCACGTGATCTCAAACAAAGAAGGATTAAGTACTATATAAGCTACCACGTCTTTAATATTATGTTTTCGGGTTAATTAGAATATGACAACTCATCCACGTTGTGCATAAAATGGACCGAAAGAGGTTGTCGGTTACAAATCTTTATAATGCTTGCAGAGTTGTATCTCTATTAGCTTCACTTTCAGAGAAGATAGAAACAATTTTCAAGAGAGCAAAAAATTAAAAAACAGTCTCTTTAGTTCTTTTGTTTTTGCTTTTTCAAAACAACAGCGAAAAAAAAAAAAAAAAAAAGCTTCATCCTCGTCAAAGAAGTTTTCATATTTGAATGATACAGCTTTTTAATAAAATAATATCATATAATGTGGTTCATAATAAATTTTGGGAGAATTAATTACTTTTTGTCATGCTTCGGCAACCAGATTTTTGTGATTACTTGTCAATAACTGAAAGTGTATGTGCTAATTTCTTGCGGAAAAAATGGACTATATAAAGATATTTAGGTGATCAACCTAAATATAGTTGACAAAGTGACAAACATCAGTTTCGAAATGCATGTGCTTTTAAACTTGTGCAAGTAAATCACTGTTTTTTCTCATTTTCTTCGAACTTTATCTTAGGTTGAATTTTTTTTTTTTTTCTCTAAGTATGAAAAATTAATTCGAATTTGACTAAATAATAAATAGGTATGGATGTATATTATTAATAAGGGCAAAAATTAAAAATGTCTCTCTAAAAACCCACCCGCAACCTCACAAACCCCTAAAAACCGTTTCGGTAATCGTCACTACCACCACCATCACCACCTTTATCACAAGCCCAAACACTACCACCTTCTTCACCTTCCCACCAAATGAGGGGAGAGAGAGTCGATGAGAGAGAAGAGATCGAGCATTGATCTTCTCATCTAGGTGGAGATCGAACGCCAATCTCCTTGTTTTGAAGATTTTCAGGTGTTTTATTGGCTAGAGTTTAAGTTTGATTGGCTAGGGTTTGAGTTCGAGTTTAAGTTTGATTGGCTAGGGTTTGAGTTCGAGTTCAAGTTTGAGTGGCTGGTTTAGGTGTTGAAGATTTTATTTATTTTAATTGTTATTATTTTTTTATTCTTTTATTTAAATATATTTATAAATTTTATTCCTCATTTACCGTTATACCCTTCAATCACAGTTAAATATCTAACGGAATTAGATGGTAGGGACCAAAAGAGTGATTAATAGTAAACGTTTGGAATAAAAGAGAAAAAACTTGAACTAGAGGGACCAAAACGGCTAATAGGTCAAACTGAAGAGACGTTTTTAATTTTTGCCCTATTAATAATATCTTCTTTCTCTTTCTTTTTTCTTGATTAGGTTTTTTTTTTTTTTTTTTTTTAATCGGATTGACCTTGATGAAAAAAGCATCACATACGATCATATAGTGAAAAAACCTCTATGCAGAACCATATATATAAATAGAAAATTAAAAGGAAGAACAATAGAGGGAAAAGAAAATCGAAAGAAGAGAGGCGCACAGGCCTTAAAACATTAATCTAAATAGGCATGCAGACCTCAATCGAATGCAAGTAACATGAACTAAACTAATTAACAAATATATCCAATCTAACGAAAACCAAACAACACTGTCAAAGATAATCATCAAAGAGAGTGGACTTAAGTGATAATCTCTAAATCATTCCCTTCTGCATCAACTTAAGCGGTGCAATTAGTACAAGGCTTAATTTGGTTTGGGTTGTGGAAGCCGTAAAATCCTAGCGAATCTTAGTCTGCGTTACAAAGAAGGGAGCATCCAATCATACCAAATGGGTGGAAAAGTTGGCAGCAAAGCAAAGTTTAGTTCGAGGCTTGGAAAGTGGAATCTGGAATCTAACTTTGTGTTCCGACACAACCAGGACAAAAGTAGAAGAAGAGGTAATATCAAATAAACCCGCTATGTATAAGGAATTGCAGTGGTGATAGTAATCTTAGGAGTAGAACTCGTCCCATCAATCGGAACAGAAGAAGTAGTATAAGACCAAGAACCATCAATCAAATCCTACTAAACAATCGGATCCTACAGAGGAAAACTAACAACAGTAGTTGTAGGAAAATCAAAAGTCACCCGCACCAAGGAACTAACCGATCTAGAAATAGAACCATCAATCGCAACTCGTTGGTCATTCAAATCTCACTAATCAATCGGATCTATTCTAGGAATAGAACTCGTCCCCTCAACCAACACATAATCTATAGAAGAATGAACAACAACCGAATCTTGAACGGAAATATTTAGATCAGGAAGAGAGCTCGCCTTATCAACTTTAGGATGATATTCTTGCCTAACCTTTGAGTGATCGCGCGATTGCCATGAATATTCTCGCTTCTTGTGATCAGAATTATCTAGAAGTGGTATGTTCCAACGACAGTTGGCATATGTATGCCCAATAGAGTTGCACGAAGTACTGAAATTAGACAAATTCTCATACTGAACAGAAATAAATAAACAAGCACCGTTTCGTTTGAGCATAAAAGAATCGAATAATCAAGTTGGAAGAAAGGTCCATATATATAAGCACCCTAGCATAATGATCCAGGTCTCCTTCACGGGTTGCCTTATCAATTTTTGGTAGCACTCCTATACCCCGCGCAATGTCAATCAAAATTTATGGGTGCCAATATTCCCAACCAAGTTTGTAAAAATGAACCCAAACTTGTGAATCTGTTGCCTTTTGCTTATAAAGATTAAAATCAGGTTGTCATTACTGCAATCTTAAAATTCATAGCATCAACATAATCGAGTCAAAAGACCAAACTTTCTATTTATCATGAACGTTAGAAAACAACATGTTATAATATCCTTTACCCAAAGACATCAATCGCCTTGGCAAAGAAAACGACCAAAGTTGTTGTAGTTTCAATTTCAAATTGTGGATTTTTCAATGAGTATCCCCTTTAGATAAAATAACTCACCCAATTATAGTTGATTTGCACATTACAACACATTTCAAGTATATCAATTCCTTAATGCGAATAGCCACAAATTCTCTTTTTTTTTTAGTTGGCATGTTGGGAGAAGAGTGCATAGAAGAATAGATTGAATGGGGTGATTTTTTGAGCATGTACGCAAAGGAAGTCTACATCGGCAAGTTAAAGATGTTGGAAGCATCCGCAATGGACACTAAGGGAAGCGAATCAATCAGAACTGTAACAAATTGATGCATCATGGTAATAGGGGAACTTAAGGCAAGCGACAATGGTACAGCCACAGTAGAAACTAGAAAGTGATGCAAGAGCTGAGCTGACGCAAGAAGTGGATCAAAGGGTAGCGTGCATGGTACGATAGTGACCGCATATGTTGATGATGTCTTCGACATAAAAGTTGTGCGGCAGAGACAATTGAAATGAAGGGAAAGAAAGCAAAGGCTGGAGTATGGAGATAAGATGAGCCACCATGTCGGAGAGAGATCACACCGGCGGCGGTGCCACCAAGACGGCAACCCTAAATCCTAAAAGGAAGATGGTTTTTCATAAATAAATAAAAAGCGATATGTTCCTCTCTCCACCTTCTAATCAAACTTCTTGTTTCTTTCTTTTCAAAATCAATCAAAGCTTCAATAATTAAAACTTCTTTTTCATCTTAATTAGGTTTAAATATATGGGTTGATTTGTAATAATCCATCCAATAAAACATTATATAAAGACAAATTTGAAAACGTTTTAGCCTTTTCTAATAAGACTAATTAAGATGGCTGTTAAAAAAGGAAAAAAAAAAAAAAGACTAATTACGAAGTGTTTGTTTTTTTCTAAAAAAAAAAATTATATCTTAAAGTTTATTTTAAGATATTATGTCTTCATAAATAATAAAAAAATAATATTATTTTTTTCATATTTTTTTCATACACAACTTGCAATGGTGACCTGCAACCTTGTATGTATGGAGGTATTTCTTTTTCTATTTCTTTTTTCAGTTTGCTAATAATTAGAGTAACTAGGCTTCTCAAAAAAAAAAATTTCCCAAAAAACTTCCCAAATGATTGTTGGATATGGCTCGAATTTGTAATGGTTACCAAACGGGAATAAACCAATGCATAGACTTTCTGGAGACATGGGATACGTTTGGAAGTATGAGATCATGTTTAAGAGAGGCTTGAAGACTTGAAGAACTGAAGAAATAAAGACCAGTGAAAACCGTTGTGGCATTGACAGCGGTCCCATAACGATGGTCAGCGCAACGGAATTTTAATAGCGGAATGGATAGTAGTGTTATTTCCAACGGTTTATGCTATGGCTTGGACAGCGGTGGTGACAGTGTTCTTAGTGATGTGGCGCATGGATCGCGGTTTTCTGAACAGTCAATTTCAACACAGTTCAGGAAGTGGGTGGCCAATCAAAACTCGAATCGTAGTCAATCACAAATATGCGTTGGATTAGGAAATGTTTGTGGAAAATGAAATATGTTGTTTCTAAAAGTTCTTATGATTATAGAAAAATGATTTCTCCTTACAAGAAGACTTATCATAAAAAGGAAATAATATTTATGTGGAACGTATAGGAGATAGATTTTTATATAGGTTTAAACTCTCAGTAATTCATATAAACAAACCATAATAACTAGGTTATTGTGTGTGGAACAAAATTAGTAAATACTAGAGAGATCTCAAAGAGTGGGCATTGGATGTAATCGAATTTGGGGTATTTTAAAGAGAGAATCATGAGTGTGTGGTTGTAACAATTTATTATATAGTGGAACTTTCTCTTATCCTGACTGTCGTGGTTTTTCCCTGATTAAGGTTTCCACGTAAAATTCTTGTGTTGTGTGTGATTGGATTGATTATCTTTTCTTTCTTATTTTTCTTTTACTACTGTTTGTTTGTGTTCTATATGGCAACACTTCCGCGTAGTGATTTGTTTGCTAACAATTGGTATCAGAGCCCCAGTTGCTTGATAATGGTATTAACAAACTGTTATGACAAAGATGATGAGATTTGAGGTTGAGAAGTTCGATGGAAAGATTAACTTTGGCTTGTGGCAAGTTCAAGTCAAAGATCTATTAATTCAATACGGTTTACACAAGGCGTTGAAGGGCAAGTCAACCCCTATAAACTCTGATGGCTCTAGAGACTCGGAAAAAGAAACGGCTAATACTAGTTCTGGAAAACCTGTGATGAGTAATGATGATTGGGAAGATTTGGATTAAAGGGCTGCGAGTGCGATACAATTGTGCATTGCCAATAACGTTCTTGTAAATATGCATGGAAAATATTCAGTGAAAGAACATTTGGAGAGGCTTGAAGAATTATATCAAACGAATATCGTTTGCAACTAGTTTTACCTGAAGGAGCAGTTTTACACAATGCAGATGTCTGAAGGTACGAAGGTTTCCGATCATCTAAAAGTGTTCGATGGAATAGTTTCCGAATTAGAGTCGAGTAGAGTTAAAATCAATAAGGAAGACAAAGGTCTAAGACTCATTTGGTCCCTTCTATCATCCTATGTGCACATGAAGCCAATCTTGATACATGGGAGTTCAACCATATGTTTTAAAGATGTAGTGAACAAACTAATCGCTAAGGAACGAAGGCTAAAAAGTGAAGGTAAATCTTCTGATAACACTGTTCTTTTGGTTGATAGGAAAAAGGTGAACTCCAAAAGGAAAGTCACTTGCTGGGGATATGGACAGTATGGACATGTTAGGAAGGATTGTCAAAATAAGAAAACAAGTGTAGCTAAGGGCTTCAAAAAGGGTAATCTGGCAATTGCCTTTTTTGATTATGACGACTACAGTAATGCCCTCTAAAATGGCATATACATCCTTATGGCATAACCGTTAGTTGCCATAAAAAAGGATGTTTACTGATAGCGGGTCCACAATTGGTGCACGGGCATTGGTTAGGAGGTGATGCGAGGATTGGTGGACAAGAATGGCAATAGTTGAACGAACCCCCTAGGAAACTAAGGTGAGAAGTTGCATCACAATTTCAGTAAGGTAAATTTCGACATGTGCCGATGAAATCTTAGGATGGATGTTCCTAAATGGTTATACCTCATGGTGGGTATGTTGATTCTCGATGATGAGAGTCATAATTGTGGACATTTTTTTTTTGGGTAATTCTCTCTATAAGAAAGGATTGTTGGATATGACTCGAATTTCTAATGGTTACCAAACAGGATTCAACCAATGCGAAGACTTCCTAGAGACGTGGGATACGTTTGGAAATATAAGATCATGTTTGGGGGAGACTTGAAGACCTGAAGAACTAAAGAAACGAAGACCAGTGAAAACCAATGTGGGTAACAATGTGGGTAACGATGTGGCTTTGACAGCAGTTCCGATAGAGGTGGCCAGCACTGTGGAATTTTCACAACAGAATGGACAACGGTGTTCTTTTCAGTGGTTTACGATATGGCTTTGATAGAGGTGGTGGCAACAGTCTTAGTGATGTGGTGCATGGATCGCGTTTTCTGAGCGGTCAATTTCAACACGGTTTAGGAAGCGGGTGGCCAACCGCAACTCGAATTGTAGTCAATAACAAGCAGATGTTGAATCAGGAAATATTTGTGGAAAATGAAATATGTTGTTTCTAGAAGATCTTATGATTATAGAAAAAAAAATTTCTCCTTGCAAGAAGACTTATCATAAAAAGGAAATAGTATTTATGTGGAACGAGTAAATCTTGTACGTATGGGAGATAGATTTCCTTGTATGTTTAAACTCTCAATAATTCATATACATAGACCTTAATAACTAGGTTATTATATGTTGAGCAAAAATAGCAAATACTATACAGATCTCAAAAAGTAGGCATTGGGTGTAATTGGGTTTGAGGTATTTTAGAGACAGAATCCCGAGTGTGTGGTTGTAACAATTTATTATATAGTGGAACTTTCTCTTGTCATTCTAACGGCCGTGGTTGTTTCCTTGATTAGGGTTTCAATGTAAAAAATTTATGTTGTATGTAATTGGATTGATTATCTCTTCCTTCTTATTTTTCTTTTACTAATGTTTGTTTATGTTATATCCGGCAACGCTTCAACGTAGTGATTTGTTCTCTAACAATGATGTGATATGGAGTTGTCAACATCATATCCTCACCACGTAAACTCATGATTTACAAGATATTGATGACTCACATGTCACATCATTTGGAAAGTTTGTTAGGAAAGTTTGTTAGGAAAAAAATTTGGAAAGTCTAGAATTACTACTCCAATAGAAAGAGTAACAATCTAAATACATGTACTAACATTCAATAAAAAAAAAATGTTCCTTAATTATAAAATTAAAAATGAAATTGTTGTGCTTGTCTTTTTCTGAAATTATAATAAAAATAAGGGTTATTATAAGTATTATAGTTATCATATTTTTTTGTCGTTTAGATTATAAATTTATATTATATTTGTTATTATTTTTAAAAAATATTACAATATTTTGGATTTTTAGGATGGGGAGAGACTCGAAACCGCAACCTCGTAATTTAAGTATGAAGGGCTAAATCACTAAGCCAACATAATATTGTTATATTATATTTATTATTTAATTAAATTAAATGACTCAACATTTGTTCTAGATTCAATTATTTGCGATCATCAAGAATGAAATACTTTTAAAAAGCTTTTTTCAAATATATATATATATATATATATATAGTCTTTCTATTATCATTTCAATCTGATAAAAGTTATATCAGTTCTTTGCATGTGGGTCACTGGATTTAAATACTTTGACTGACAAGTGTATACAGCCAAGTCAAAATATTTAAATCCAATAACCCACATACAAAGAACTGATATAACTTTTGTTAGTTCGAACTGATAATAAAATTTCTATATATATATATGGGTGAAAATGAAAACTAGCCAAAAATTAAGGAGGTTTATTGTTTTTAGCCGGAACTAGTATTTTGATTGTTTTTGTCAAAAAATCCACTTTTTGGACAAAAATGCCCTTCCTTCAGAAATTTTGCCTAATGTGTTTAATTCTTTTTTGCCTAGTGTGTTTAGTCCTTTTTGCTTGGTGTGTTTAGTTATTTTTGCCTGGTGTGTTTAATTACTTTTGACCTAGTGTGTTTAGTCTTTTTTGCCTAGTGTGTTTAGTCTTTTTTGTCTAATGTGTTTAATTTCTTTTTGTCTGGTGTGTTTAATCGTTTTTGCCTGGTGTGTTTAGTTCGTTTTGCCTGGTGTGTTTAGTCGTTTTTGCCTGGTGTGTTTAGTCGTTTTTGTCTAGTGTGTTTAATTCCTTTTTGCATGGTGTGTTTAGTCATTTTTGTTTGGTGTGTTTAGTCGTTTTGGCCTGGTGTGTTTAGTCGTTTTGGCCTGATGTATTTAATTGAATAAAATCTGGAAAAAAAAAAAATTCAAACATGATCTGAAATTTTCAACTTCAACACGAAAATCTGAAAAAAAAAAAAAAAAAAAAAAAAAAAAAAAAAAAAAAACAACAACTCCCACCATTCATAAAAACAACCACCACACTTATAAATTTTGAAAAAAAAAAACGAAATACGGAAAAATGTCTTGTGTGTTTAATTCGTTTTGTCCGAAAAAAAAAAGCTTTTTCTTCTTCCCAGACCTCCATCTTCTTCTTCTTCTTCTTCTTCTTCTTCTTCCCGGATGTGATTAATTGTGTTCTTTGGTGTGTTTAATTTGGTCTTGCTCTCTGGTGTGTTTAATTGATTTACAACTGATGTGTTTAATTAGTTTACACACCGGTGTGTTTAATTGGGTTCTCCAATGTGTTTAATTGATTTGTCCTAGTGTGTTTAATTGAGTTGCAACCGGTGTGTTTAATTGGTTTACTCACCGGTGTGTTTAATTGATTTACACACCGGTGTGTTTAATTGGTTTACACACAGGTGTGTTTAATTGATTTACCCTAGTGTGTTTAATTGAGTTGTGCTGGTGTATTTAATTCAACCCAATTAAACACACCAGTAACACACAATTAAACACACCAGTCATAACTATTTAAACACACAATTAAATACACCAGTCACAACCAATTAAACACATCATTAACACCCTTGTAAAATCTACAATTTGGCTAATGAACTCTTCAACTTCAACTTCAACACGAAAATTTGGATTAAAAAATCTGGAAAAATTTTTAAACAAAACAAAATCTAGAAATTTTGTAAACAAACAATATACAAACTTAAGCACAACCACAACCATAATCACCCTTAAAATCAACAACTAAAACTCAACCCTTAATTAAAAATTTAAAATCTGGAATTTTTTCCAAAAAAAAAAAAAAAACTGAAATTTTTTTAAAAAATCTGATTTTTTTTTTAAACAAAACAAAATCAGAATTTTTTTTAAAACAAAAAATACTCAAATCCAAACCTTTTAAAAATCTGGAAATTTTTCAAAAAAAAAAAAAAAAAAACTGATTTTTATAAAAAAAATATGGTAAAAATTTAAAATCTAGAATTTTTTCCAAAAAAAAATAAACTGAAATTTTTTTAAAAAATCTGATTTTTTTTTTTTAAACAAAACAAAATTAGAAATTTTTTTTAAACAAACAATACTCAAATCCAAACCTTTTAAAAATCTGGAAATTTTTCAAAAAAAAAAAAAAAAAAACTGGTTTCTTTTTTAAAAATCTGGGTTTGGGTCGCTCGATCTGGACCGGGTCGCGGTCAAATCAGAAAAACCATCACACGAAAAAATCATCGGAAACCCATCGAAAATTTTCTTTGAAAAAAAACAAAATCTGAAAAACGTGGAGAGAGAAGAAGAAGAAGAAGAAGAAGAAGAAGATGAAGGAGAGAAGAAGAACATGGAGGAGAGAGGAGAAGAAGAAGAAGAAAGAAAGAAAGAAAGAAGAAGAAGAACTCGTGAGAGAGAGAGGGAGGAGAGAGAGAGAAATAAAAAAAAAGATTCTGCATAAATAATGAGAGAGACAAGGAGAGAGAAGAGATTTTGAAAAATAATGAGGGACATTTAAGTCTCTACAATGGATTGTTTAACAAAAACAATCAATTTATTAATTCTGGTTAAAAACAATAAAGTTCCTTAATTTTTGGTTAAAAAGGGGTATTTCCTCAATATATATATATATATATATATATGGTATAAAAAAAAGACGAATCACCTAGAAACATGTAAAATATAATTTTACACACATTTTGAACAAGAATAGTAACCACCTTGTACTAATTTTGAAAACAAGTAATTAAGATTATATAAAAAAAATCATATTATATTAAAAATCTAATATTAAAAAAAGACCCGATACTATTTCCCATCTTAATATTGTTTTATTAAGAATTACAAGAAAATTGACGAATTGAGTAAGCTTAATGAAAATTTAGTATCAATATATACATTTATTTATTAATTTTTTCAGAAAAATCAATTCTTAAATCACTATTATCTGTTATTGGCACTCTCTTCTTACAAGTTATTGTTTAACAATAAATTGTAAATCCAAAAATTCTATCTAACTTTAAATGAATAAAAAAAAAAAATGTAGGAAAAATCAAAATATTTTATGATTTGAGAGAACTAATGCCTGATGCCTCCCTTCAAAGTAAACTAAAAGTGCATTAATAATCAAAGCTTACTTAGATTAGACATCTTCACGATAAAAAGAAAAACTTTAAAAGAGGAACCTATCTATCGAATCAAAGGACTCATAGATTTATTGAATTAATCACTACCTAAGAAGATTTTATGATAAAATTAACAAGGATGGAACCTATCTATCGATAAATGAATTCACAAGGATGGAAGTTGGAAATTGATTATTAATATATCAAAACCTTAACAACTTACTTAAAAAAAGCAGGCTGATACGATAAATATTGAATTCAGCAGACTACTAATAACAACTTACTTAAAAAAAGCAGGCTGATACGATAAATATTGAATTCAGCAGACTACTAATATAACAACTTACTTAAAAAAAGTAACAACTTACTTGTTGATCTGATCGCAGATACCCAACTTTCGCAAGAATTTATTTATCTTGATTTTGGTAGTTTCCTACCGATTAAATAATACAGTTTCTCAAACTGAGTTTTATGATTTATGGGCACTACCAAATCATAGCAATCACTTGTGTGTTTAAGAAGATATGAGCAACAAATTTCAATTATTCAGCGTATACTAGAAGAAAACATATAGTGAGGACGATCACTTGTGTGTCTTAATTTGTGAGGACGATCGACGATGATGATTAATTTACATGACAGCTGTACCAAATATTATTTGGTCATTTTATTCCACGAAATCTCGCCATGATTGATGATATCTGGCCATTTCACATAGGGATGGAAAAATTCTTCGTGGGGACCTAGGCTTTTGGAGTGGGGATGAGTTTCAATTTGGTGGGAATGGAATGGAGATGGAGATAGATAATCTAACCTATAATGGGTATGGGGCAGAGATGGGTTTTATACACCCCATCCCACCCCACCGCGTCCCGCTTAAAATAATACTTAGTTAAACTACGTAGTTTCAAAGAAAATAAATATATCTAAATAATAATAAAAAAAGAAATATATACATTAACCCCAACTTTACATCTCTCCATCATTATTTAACATAAAGTGACAAAACAAAATACTATTAAAAAAAACCCTAGCTGCTAACTTCAACTCTAAATCTCCAATCCTTAAACAATTCGAAGTTCACCGTTCAAGTTTAAACCTCAAACACAAGAGGACATACAGTAAGTTTTTTTTCTCAAATAACTTTTAAAATTAAAAGTTTAATAACAACGGTATTTTTTTTTTCAAGTTTATTACTTCAATAATTCTCAACTCTTGAATTAAATTTAATTCGCTTATCACTACTTCAAGTAAGCACAAATATGTCTACAGATACACTATAAAGTTAAGACCCAATACTAGTGTCATTAATAGAAAATTGTGTAAACATAAAATAACAACATGGAGTGGAAACAAACCCAATTGAATGTAATAACGATGGCAACAAAAGAAAAAGAAGATGCACATCAGTTATGTGGGAGTACTTAACTAATAATTTTTTTTTTGAATATAACTATCATATTCTAGTTATATATTTGTTATTTAAATAATATATATATGGGGTAAATGGGTGGGGATGGGGAAAGCACTCCCTGTTGTACCCCACCCTGCCCCAACCCGCTCTATCTATGGTGAGATTTTATAAGGGGATGAGTTTTCAAAAAATAAATAGGGTGTGGTACGGGAAAGGCCACCCTGCCTCGAACCCGCCCCATTGCCATCCCTAATTTCACATACTCATCTTGCTGTCATCTTCATGTATTGTCAACCTTTTAAGTCATCAAATTATTAACTCTATTTCTTTAAGTTCAATTATCAAATTTCCATTATTCATGCAATAATGTTAAATCTCAATTTCTTAGTTCCACTGCATGTTCTTTCAAAAAAATAATAATTGGAATGTGGTGGGATAGGGTTGGTGTGAGTTTAAAAGTGATGAATGATGAGGCTTCGATTAAGGATTTTGACAACATAAAATTGTTAAGTTTTGGCTCGTATTCTTAAGTGAACCCAATGTTACCCAAACGAGATTCAAATGATGTGAAACTTTTTGGAAACGTGGGAAAATGTTTGGAAGTTGAAGATGGTGTTTGAGAGAGGTTTGAAGACCAAAAAGAACTGAAGAATGAAGAAAACTGATGTGGGTTAGATAGATGTTCCCACATTTGTACAGCGATGTGCAATTGTACTGTGGTGAGGACAGTAGTCCAATTCTAAAGGATAGCGCTATCAAGAGCCCTATAGTAGGGATCGGTTTTAACGTGGCGCATGGATCGCGGTTTTTTTAGCGGTCAATTCTAGGTGACTTGTAACGATAAAGGGAGCGGGTGGCCAACCATGTTCCGAACCGTAATCAATCATAAGCATGCGTGGAATGAGAAATCTTCAATCAAAAAGGAAAGTAATTCTTTGAGAAATTCTTGTGCTTAAAGGAAAATGATTTCTCTTTGCGTGGAACAAGAAGACTTGTGCATAAAAGGAAAGAGTATTTGTTTGAAATAAGAAATTTTTGTACGTATTGTATATGGATTTCCTTGTAAGTCTAAACTCTATGTAACTAATATAAATAAAACTTTGTAACTAGGTTATTTGTGTGGAGCAAAAGAACACTTGTAACATCAAAGAGTGGGTGGATCCAGGGGAGATCCCTTGGAATATCCGAGAGGGATCCGAGGAATATCTGGGGATCAAGAGGGAGATTTGTGGGTGATATTCAGGGAAGACCTAGGGGGATATTCGGGAGGGGGGGTGTACTCAGGGGAGGACCTTATGAGCGTTGTGAGTTGATAGCCATGATGTAAAGCTCGGTTGTGAGCTTAGGGGCTTGGTAAGGCTTGGTAGTTTAGGGTTTGGGTGGTTGTGAGAGAGAGAATCCTAGAGTATATGGTTGTAACAATTTATCATATAGTGGAACTTTCTCTGTCGTTCTGACAGCCCGTGGTTTTTTCCCTAATTTAGGGTTTCCATATATATCTTGTGTTATGTGATTGGTTTATATTTTCTCTTATCTTATTTTTATGCTATAGACGTCATTTGTTATGTGTGAATTATTAGTCATGTCGCTTCTGCGTTCATCGGTTCAAATTCCCAACAAAAATATGGTGCTTGTTCCGAATAATAGAAATCCTAAAACTTTGTGTAGGATCGAATATAAATAAACACTTTGGTTTTTTTTTTTTTTTTAAAGGATAAACACTTCGGATTCACACTCACATGAATAGTGTGAAATCTAATATCAACTTCCTTAATTAAACTGAAATATTAAAGTTTTATTTATAGGTATGGAGAATTAATTTGATCACAATGAATCGCTTGAATGATAAACCTAAACACTAAAATAAATCTAATCTAAACACGATAAAGACTAATCTAATATCAACTGATAATGAAACAATAAATAAAAATAATACACAATTTGGTTTAATTTTATCAAACATTGCCCCCTTTAACCAAGACTATGCATCATTAATGCCTCATATGTCAGATATATGGTGTTCATACCGACCAAAGTAACCATAACAACCAGAGCCATTCTTCTGGCGAAATTGGATGATCTCCAGTGAATTGTATTGTTCTATTCCGAGAACCATCTTCTTCAGGAATCTTTTAAAGTATCTAGATGCATGTATTCAAAAAAATTCCTGAACCAAGCACCCATGATACAAAATAAATATTGTCATCAATATTCCCAAACTCACCACTGAGAACTTCAATTCTACAAGTGATAATCAAATCTTCAACTGAAAAAAAAACACATCCATTTAAGGATAATCAATCTCTTGCTGAAGTTCCTCTGCTAGGGTCTCCACAGTAGAGGTTTTCTGAATTTCCTAAGACATTTCAAGTTCTAGACTTTCCACAAAATTTTCACACTTATGGGAACTCATGGATTATTACCTTAGCCTCGAACCGGTTTGTCAAAGTCAAATATATATATTCTTCATAACTTGGAGATTTGACACATCTTCGTCATTAGCCTTCATATGTACAACGAGTTTAATGTCTGCGAACAATAATTAGAAATTTGTTTTGATTCCTCATATTGAAGAAGTACTTAATTTCTTCGTAAAGTCCAAATATGGGCTTCGTTTGTCTCGTATGTATTCATCGAAAAGAAGCGAATGTGCATTTTTTTCATTAATCAATCACAGGATCCATTGTTTTTTTTAGAAGAATGCACACACAACGTTAGCAAAACGGGTTTCATATACTTTGATGAATACATATACATATAGAAGAGTTTAAAAGATGAAGAAAGTTTGACTGCAAACCATGAAGAGAAAGTTGGAGCTTCACTAAATGAAAAAAAAAAAAAAAAAAAACAAAGAAGTTGACAAATAATTTCTCACAAACATTGGTACCTGTCAATCAGATGAAGTGCAATGGTGAGACGATTTTAGATGTTCGGATTATGGAGAATATTCTCCAAACACTGAAGGCAAAGTATGAGTTCAAAGTGACTGTTATCGAGGAATCCAAGAATCTCGAGACAATGACGTTGGATTAGTTGATAGGCTCATCCAAGCCCATGAACAACATTTTGATAAGAAGTCTGAAATTGAGGTGAAGGAAGCTCTACAAAGCTAGTTAAGCCTTAAGCAAGGCAAAGATGAGATCAAAAGTAATTCTGAGTCAATACAGTGGGTCTGAACTCGCAGAATAGAAGGGGAGATGCTTCCAGTTCTAGTCAGGGAATAGCCAGATGAGCAATAACACTAATCAGAGGAATAAATCTCAAATTCAGTATTTTTATTGCAAAACATTTGGCCACTACAAAAGTGAGTGCAAACCAAAGAGGAGAGATTTCCAGGCAAATGTTGTAGAAGATGGTGATTTAGAAACGTTATTGTTAGCATACAACATGGAATATGTATGAGCCAAGAACAAATGGTTTCTGGATACGGGCTACAACAACCACATGTGTGGTAAGAATGAGATGTTCTGTCAGTTGGATGAATCCTTTATTTTAATAGTGAAGTTTAGGAATGACTCAAAGGTGTCAGTGATGAGAAATGGCATAATCTCTATCACTCAAAAGGATGGGTCTAAAAATGTCATCTCCAACGTATTGTTTATTCTAAACATGCATCATAACTTATTGAGTGTGGGACAACTTTTAGAGAAGGGATATGACATACTAATCCACGAAGGGATTTGCACCACCAAACACTAAACGAAAAGGGTTAATAGCAAAGGTAATAATGTCACAAAATCGTTTGTTTCCGCTGCTTATTAACGGTGATAGTTTACCTTACTTTTGTTTAATGATTAGTGATGAGAATTGGTTGTGGCACTTGCGGTATGACCATGTGAATTTTGGAAGTCTGAAGCTGCTCGCATCTAGGAAGATGGTTTAAGGATTACCTTCCATTAATCCTCCATATAGAGTTTGCGAGACTTGTGTCTTTAGAAAGAAGCACTGAGACTCATTTCCTACAGGGAAGTCATGGAGAGCCAGTAGGCCCTTGGAGTTGGTGCACTCATATTTATGTTCAGTGGTGACTCCATCAAATGGGAATTTCAGGTATTTTATTACATTATTGATGACTTTAGCATGAAGGCTTGGGTGTATTACTTACAACAAAATTCAGATGATTGCAATGCATATAAAAGGTTTAAGGCGATTGTTGAGAAGTATAACATCTATCAAAACTCTAAGAACGGATAAAGGCACCGAATACATTGCCTACGATGGTTTCTTGCAAAAACATGGCATCAATCATCAATTGACAACCAAATACACTCCTCAGCAAAATAAAATAGCTAAGAAGAAGAATAAAACAGTCATGGATATGGTCAAGTTTATGTTGTACTTGAAGAATTTACTCAAAGGTTTTTAGGGAGATGTAGTTACTTGCATGTTCTATTTGTTGAACAAGTGCCCTACTAGAAGTGTTCTTAGAAAGACTCCACAAGAAGCTTGGACTCAATGCAAACTCATCATTGGACGCTTTAGACGTTGATATTGATCTGGAGGATATTGGTTATGAAACTACCCCTATGACACCACTATCCTGCTTGACTCCACATGAAGCAGAATCTTCCAGTCATTGACAATGAGATCATGATAGAGTACTGCAAGTTTATCATGGTAGGAGTAGACACATTGAAATCAAGTTTCATTTCATTCGGGACTTGGTGAAGGACAACAAGTTCATGATAGTGACGTAGCGGGGTATGGCGGAAATAAGAATGATCACTTTGTCGAATCCTGAGGCACACTCAGACAAACCTTGACGCAGCGACCGGTAGTTACCTAAGCATGGACCGCCATATAGGGGCCATCATTCCCTAATCTTCATTAGAAAATGACGCTCTCGAATCTTTAAAGAACATGTCGAATCCACAACAGATAAGTGTTCCAAATGAACGATTTTATTAAAATCAATCAAAGGTTTAAAAGTTACAATAATTGGAAATAGTAAGACTACTTATAATAAACTAATCCTAATACGACTCGAATATGACATTTCTAAAACGACTAAAACAGGAAAAGATCAAAACTAATCAAAATCTTCAAAGATTCATGACTCCTAACTTAACTCGAAAACAAAGATCAAATCTTACCCAAAAGGTAAGTTTGATTTATTTCTAAAACCTAAATTTAATTCCTAATCAAACTAAAGTAAATAAACTTGCTAAACAAGAAACAAATACCCAAATTAATAAAATACGAAAAACAACCAAAATCGTCTGAATCTGAAGTTAGGCACGATTAGGTCATAGGACGCTGGTAGCGGCATGGGTCGTGGTTCTTTCTTCTTTGTCCTACATCAATCACCCCTTCTTAAAAAGAACTCATCCTCGAGTTCAGTTGAAGTATGAAGATTGATAAGTAAACAAAGAAAACCCCTTATCATCTTGTGGGAGTGGTAAACCCCTACTGAAAAATCCCTTCATAGTTCATCCTAGATCCACAATGGCACAACAGTAATCGTCCAACGAAATATAAAAGATGCCCAAGCTATTTGCCATTGGTAATGCCTATCGATCACGGCTTGGGCCACTGGACACATGTGGAAGTTTGGACGACATTGATTCCTCGCTACTAGCTTTTCCAATGCCACATAGTATTCTCTTCCTCTTAAAAAAAACTCGTCCTCGAGTTTGGCAAGGTTTTCTTTTTTTGGTGGATAAAACTTGATATGTACAATCTTGTCAATTACTGGCTTGAATGAACATTCTTCAGATGGTAGGAACAATGTTGGATCTTCAAAATCCGAATGAAGAAAAACAATCTTCAAATTACTCCTGAAAAAATTGTGTGGATTTTCAAATAAGTTGTCACCCTCGGAAACCTTTTCAATGGAAATTGATTTAGCTTCCATTTTTTCTTCAACCACGGTTAGATCACAGTCTTCAACTTCTAAGATCAATTGATCGTCTTCAATTCCTTCGACAGTTTCCACTTCATAAGAAATATCTTCAACTATATTTTCTGCATAACAAAAATCTTCAAAATAATCATCTGAAAGATACTCCTTCTGCATTACTTGTTTCATAACAGGCCATGACTGAATCGTATCATTCCAAATATTTTTTCATCTTTTTGAAAGTCTTCCCACCAAATTAATGCATCGTTTTTCAAACAAACTTCTACAAATAAAACTTTCAGACTTCCTCCGATTTTTTGATAGTGAAAATATTCTTCAACTTCTTCCAACCAATTAATAAATTCTTCAGTTTTCATATGTCCAGAAAAAAAAAAAATCAAAGTCTTGGTTGATAATCCTTATAGCTCGAAAAATAATTATTGGAACCAAGTGAACCATTGAAACCCATTGAGAACTGAAATCAAAGTTCGAAAAAAAAAAAACGTACCAAAAATTGAACCTTGAGAACTGCTAACGAAAAATAAATTCACTCGCGGCTTCAGGTGCGTGCGACTTTGATGGGTGAGAATGCGTGGCTGTCTTTAGGGGCTGATTGTAAATTCTTTGAACTATCACACGTCTTTTTTTTCCGATTTCTTTTCTCTCTCCCTCTCTCTTTTTCTTTTTGTTTTTTTTTTTTTAATGGGGAAATATGGAAGGTGATACTTCGGCGTTTAGGAAGGTAGATGGTTAGGTCTGTGGATGCTTAGCCTAGCACAACGGTGGACTCGGTAGCTCTTATACCAATTGACGTAGAAAAGTATGGCGAAAATAAAAATGATCACTTTGTTGAACCCTGAGGTACACTCAGACGAACCTTAACGCAGCGATCGGTAGTTACCCAAGCATGGACCGACATGTAGGGGCCATAATTCCCTAATCTTCATTAGAAAATGGCGCTCTCGAATCCTCAAAGAGCATGTCGAACCCACGATAAATAAGTGTTTCAAATAAACGATTTTATTAAAATCAATCAATGGTTTAAAAGTTACAATAATTGGAAATAATAAGATTATTTATAATAAACTAATCCTAATACGACTCAAATACGGCATTTCTAAAAAGACTAAAACAAGAAAATATCAAAACTAATCAGAATCTTCAAAGATTCATGATTCCTAACTTAATTGGAAAACAAAGATCAAATCTTACCTAAAAGGTAAGTTTGATTTATTTCCAAAACCTAAATTTAATTCATAATCAAACTAAAGTAAATAAACTTGCTAAACAAGAAACAAAGACCCAAATTAATAAAATACGAAAACACCCAAAACCGTCTAAATCTGAAGTTAGATACGATTGGGCCGCAGGACACCAGTAGAGGCATGGGCCGTGGTTCCTTCTTCTTTATCCTACATCAGATAGAGTACTATCGTTCTTAGGAGAAGGTTGCAGACATATTCACGAAGACGCTCAAAGTTGATTCATTTCTAAAACTTAAGAAAACTTTGTGCATTTAGAGTTATTGAAAACTTGGTTTAATGGGAGCTATGTAAGATTAAACCAAATCAGATTAGGGTTAATTAGTAGAGTCAACTAGTAAGTAGGTTATTGTGTGCACTTCTTGTATTGCCGGTTAGTAGAGTCTACTATTGTCGGTTGTAGCTGTTAGAAAGTTACCATTTGGTTTTGATAATGGTTGCTTGTTAGTATTAATGTAATCATGTTCTATCATAATTTTAGCCTCTATAAAGGTCGATCCACTTTCATTTCAGTAAAAAAAAAAACAGAAAAAACAAAACCTTCAATCAATACAAAAATCGATTTACAAATTATTTGTTATTTTACATCCTTTAATTGAGTTGGTTAAATTTATAGTCAGAAAGAGAAGTTCCATCGATTATCTCATCAAATATATATATATTTGCATTATAGCATCAAGAAGAATAAAGTCAAAAAGTAATATCAGACGATATAAATACATATATAGGCACTTACCTTATTGATGATAAGAAAGTAGAGGAGATGGATCGAGAATCTGCTTAGCAAATGTTCGCTGTCGATTCGATTCGATTCGATCGATTCTTGAATCGCCTAGAGGGAAAAGAGATACACATATATACGTACACTTGCATTTGCAAATATGATGTTTGAATGTTTCTTAGAGAGAGACTCATAGACTTGGTTCCTTGACTCTTGCTTGGAGTAGATGCTGAGGCAATGTGATGTGGGATTGTGGGGGCACTGCCAGATATAAGAATAGCTGTTTCTAGTTGCTTTCTACTCAACTTCCTAGAAACATCCCATGCATTAAAAATTTAATATTAGTACTCTCTCACGGAACGCATCTTTTTTCCTTCCATCAATATGAATTTGTCACTGTTTTTTAAGCCTAAATAAATTAATCTTCTCACGTGTTTAGAGAATCAATTAGTTTTATGGAAAATTGTTATAGCACTTAAATACTATCGTTGGTAAGCTTAAGTTTTTGTGTCTGCTGGTTACTAATATGGTATCAGAGATTGGTCCCCAAAAATCCTGGGTTCAATTCCTCTACATGTAATTGCTTCTGAATTTGTTATGAAATCTGCTTATATATTTGAGCTTGGTCCACGTCAACCCCCCTAAGATGCATTTGTTTCTATATTTGTCATAAAATCTACATATATATTTGAGCTTGGTCCACGTGACAAGTCATTCGGTCTTGCACGTGAGAAGGTGTGTTAGAGGGCTTACATACTATTATTGGGCCCTTTTCCACATACTATTATTGGGCCATTTTCCTTTTCTTTTCATTCCCATTCTCATTCATAATACCATTCTACCATGGTAACTAAACATCACTTTAATTCCTTAGGTGGGAGAGAGAAGAATCATATTCCCTTCCAAGCACGAAATTAATTCCTCGTTTATGTGTGAGACTCATATAATCTCATTATGATTTTAATAAACATGTTAATCACGAATTAATAAGGGGCCGTCATTTAAGCGTTTTTCGTTGACTATTTTTTGAAAAGAAAAATGAAAATGAAAACATTGTTTGTGGTTTCAGTTTCAAATCAAAAAACGTGTCTAGTAGCATATACTGAAATCTGTATTTTGAAAATGAAAACGGGAAAAAAAAAAAAACGTTTGGTAGGTTATTTGAAAATATCAAAAATTGAAATATCAATTTTTACATTTTGTTTAATATTATAACAATTATAAAAAAAATCAATTACATAATTAACCAATATAATTTTTGTATTGTAATTTATAAATTAAACAAAAGTAAACACTTCACAAATTACTTCATTAAACAAACATATCAAAAAACCAATTATTTGAAACTTATAAATATTCATTTTAATAATATTAAATAACAGTAAAAATATATATAATAAAAATAGAAAAGAAGAAAAAGAAAGGGAGAAGAGAACCATATCGAAGAAGAAGAAGAAGAAGAAGAAGAAGAAGAAGAAGAAGAAGAAGAAGAAGAAGAAGAAGAAGAAGAAGAAGAAGAAGAAGAAGAAGAAGAAGAAGAAGAGCATATCGGTGGTCCTGAAGGAGGAGGAAGAGTTGTCATTGAAGGAAGAAAGAAGATGAAGGAAGAAAGAAGATGAGAAGAGAAGTAGTCATGAAGTAGTGTAAAGAAGAAGAACTCTGGTTCAAGAGATAAAAGAAAAAAAAAATTTGTTAATTTTTTTAAAAAACAAAAACAAAAATAAGGAAAACAAGTATTTTGTGTTTTTCCAAATATTTCACCGTTAACACTGGTTTGACTTTTCATTTTGTTTTTTGTATTTTTTATTTTTTAAAAATAAAATGAAAAACGTTTAACAAACACAAATTCGAAATCATTTTTGAAAAATAAAAATAAAAACTGACTGAAAAACAGCTACACGACAAGGCCTGATTAAGTTATAATTCCAATTCCTTCATTAGAATTCCTTCCCGGTAAACGGCCTCCAATTTTACAAACTAACCGGAAGCGGCACTATTACTTTTTACGTTATTTTGTTGCATATGTGTCGATATGAACATCATCATTCGTTTAATCTGGATCAATCTAAACATTCTTTATTAAAATAATTTAATGAGAATTAATGTGTGTGTTAACATATTTTAAAAATACTTTTCCAACAACAAAATCAATCGAAACATGTATATTATATCTATATTTTAATAAATTTAAAGAAATGTGCTTAATTTGGAGAACGAGTATGATTACCTTGGGAGATTAAATCCCAATAATATTATTAGAATTTTATTACAAAATTTCTTTGACGTCTAATCACGTTAAAAATAATGAAGTAACCGGTTATAAAAGATTAACTAGTTAACCAGTTACTTTCAAGTTATTTTATATTATATTTATATTTTTAAATCTATTTTAAAAATGTAATAAACTAATTTGATTTAATATTAATAATTGGTTTAAAAAAATTTAAATGTTAATTACATAAGGATTATGCATATTCTCAAAATAATTTTACGTGATTTAAATAAGAGCAAATCGCACTCAATCTCCCTGAGATTTGACCCCCTGCACCCAAATACAACTTTATTATTAATTGTCACACACACCGTCTACCGTTAGGATAAACTTAACCGTTGACTAACTTTTACATTTAAAAGACTAAACTATCCCTGATCCATAAATTATATTAATTAAATTAAATTAATAAAAAAAAAACAATTAATCAGAAAATTAAAATAACAAACATAAATGATTTCCATATTTCTTCATCAATATTAAAAAAAATTTAAAAACTTTCATCTTTAACCCAAATCACCGACAAATCCACACCAAACCACCCAAACCCAAATATAAATATCACAAAATCGCCAACCGGCTATTTAACTCGGTTGTATGCTTCAATATACAGAGACAGGTGGAAGACTTTACGACAAACATAAACTCAAAACCTTCAAAACTTCAATGTTGCAAAGCATGGCTGCACTTTGAGATCCCATGACAAAATTGATAACAAATATGTTCAACCACACATCAAGCATTCCTTTCTGAAGTTATATTCCATATGCCACAATCCAACAATTCAACACCAACAATCAGTACAAACAAGAAAACTGAAGAAAAAATATATATATATATATATATATATATATATAAGCTTCCTTTGTAAAGTCAGGCATTCAAATTGCAAAAATGGTAACCGCAGTAACATAATAATAATAATAATAAATAGTACCTATAGTAGCAAGCGAAAGTTATAACTTTTTACTTAAAAAAAAATAAATAAACGAAACTTGAGAGTAAAAATCAGATCTGATTTTGCAGGAGATGGTGAAGATGGTGGATATTATGCATAGACATCTGGTGTTCAACAAGATAGCGACAGTTTTCTTAGCTTAATGCTGATGTTTGGGTTTGGGTGGTTTGGTGTAGATTTGGATTTGGTTTATATTTGGGTTGAAGATGAAGGTTTTTTTTTATTTTTTTAATATTGATGAAAAAAATCTGGAAATCATTTAAGTTTGTTATTTTAATTTTTTGATTAATTGTTTTTTTTTATCAATTTATATTAGGGATTATAGGTAGTTCAGTCTTTTAAATATAACAGTTAGTCAATGGTTAAGTTTGATCTAACAACATGGGGTGTGAGTGTCACTTAATGATAAAGTTGTTTCTAGGTGAAAGAGGTCAAACCTTAGGGAGGTTGAGTGCAATTTGCTCTTTAAATAAATATGTGAAATCTTTTTATTATTTTAATTTGTATTTAATTTAGTTAAATATTTATAATATAATAGATTTAAAATACTTAAAATTAGTTTTTTTTAAAAAAAATTATTATAATTTTCAGAAAATAAATATTTATTTATTTATTTTTATAATATATTTTGAAATTAATATTGATTTGATTTGATTTTATAAAATGTTTGTAAAATAATTATTTTTGAATTTAAATTTCGTTTTAAATATTTATAATTATTTTTTATATGATAAACTACATGTAACATAATTTTTGTATAATGTAACAAATTTTGTATAAAAATTTGTAATTAAGATGTGTATGGTAACAATTTTAACTTTATAACAAATTTTAAGTGATGTGTAAAAAGTTGTAGCCCGTAACAACTTTACCATAGCATGTAAAAACTCGGTTTAATTATATGGGTAACAAAATATATGTGTTTTGTAACAAGTTTCATGTAAAAAGTTATAACAATTTCACATTGTTATGATATGTAACAATAAAGCTGTAGGTTGTAATAACGTTGTCATATTATGTAGCAACTTATTTTATATGGGTAACAAAGTATCGATACCATATGTAACAAGTTTTACGTAAAAAATATATATATATATAATTAAGATGTATAAGGTAACAATTTAATGTTGTAGCAAATTTGACATAATGTGTAAAAATAAAGTCGCAGCTCGTAACAACTTTGTTGTACCATTTAATAACTCGATTTATATGGGTATGTAACAAAATAAATGTCTTTTTTAACAAGTTTCACGCAGAAAGTTGTAATTAAAACGTTTGTGGTAACAATTTTATATTGGTGTGATTTGTAACGATAAAATTGTAGGTTGTAACAACCTGTGGTAATGATTTAACGTTGTAACAAATTTTACGTTACATTTAATGATTAAAATATACATTGTAACAACTTTGTGGTAGAATTTACAACTCATTTTATTTATAAAAAAAAAAAAAAAATCGAAAACAAATTATTCATACTATTTAACAAGTTTTGTTTACAAAGTTGTAAACATATTATTTATGGTAATAATTTCACATTGTATAAAACAATGCTATTTTTTTTTTTTAAAAGAAAAGTAAAACGATATTATTTAAGCTTCTAATTAATATTATAAATTTATAATGTAAGTTTCTTTATTTTTATTTAACAATTCATTTTTTGTTTAGACTTTAGAGTACTAAAAAAATCATTTATGGTGGCTCTATTTCCACTCACAAAATATCTTTCTACACTCATGTTAAAAAATTAAGATTAATAATTTTTCTTAGACCCTTTAAAATATCAAAATTGTCCTCTAAGTTTTTTTATTTATTTATTTATTTATTTATTTTTATTTTAAACATATATTTTTTTCTCATTACATCAATTTCTCCTCATTTGCTTCAACCACCACAAAAACAAGAAATAACAAAAAAAAAACAAAAAAGTCTTGTACATATAGTTTCTTATTTTAAAAAAATAATAATAATAACTACGTATAGTTTCTTCGTTCCTTTTAACAAATATTATAGAATTTACTTAAACAAAAAAAATATCATATTCAAAAAAAGCTCTACAAAAAAGATTTTAATTGGGCAAAAATAAAATACAAATTAAACCTAATTGTATTTTTTTCGTTGTTACTTTTAGAATCAATGTATTGAATTATCTAACAAACCATGAAATCATAATGATTTACACACTTAATCATCGTCATAGAAAACAAAAACAATAATAATTAAACAAAAAACAATATGTAGCTTCTTTTGTCTATAAAAAAAAAACTTTAAATTTTTTTTTTTAAAAAAAACTATTTTTTCAATAACCAAACAAATCAATTTTTTTTCATTTAAAAATTTGATAGTTTTTAAACCCGTCTACCGAATTTTTTTGGTTTACAAACTGTTATAGGGATTTTTCGTCAGCATGAGACATCAGCAAATATAGTGGGTAATGTGAAAATATAGTGAGTCCACGTCACCAAAAAGTCAAAGAGGAGACACGTCAACAAATAGTCAATAACATCACACAAGAGACCGTCTACAAATAAAGATCTACTCAGCGAGATCTACTTGGCCAAAACCGGAAATATGACCGTATCAAGATCATGAGCAATTTACACTTACATGAGAAAAAAGATATGAAACATAAGCAATTATCTGAGAGAAAGCGAGTATTGAGTGTGTAATCATTCTATTCATAGTGGATCTTGACGCGTACAATCGGGACAGTTCTATAAACTATCCTAAATAATATGACGTGTGAGTGTTTTTACCCTTCGTAAATATACCAATCGTTTGGCACGTATAGCGGTTATGAATAAGGGTATCATTCCTACGAGAAAGGTGTGGTACCTTAAGTCGGTCCTAGGTCTTAGCTATATATACAATATATGTTTACACTAAATACATGCAATAAAAGTAAATGGAGGTAGTCACAAGTAAATTAACTAACTAATGCACTAAGATTACACTAAATCTAACTACAACTAAGGGTTGTAATTCCCTTAGGCAATTACTAACTAATCACTAAACTTACCAACTAAAATATCTAAGTTAACATTAACTAGCTAAACTAATTACCAACTCATGCAATGGTTATGCAAGAGCGGTAATGAGATATATTATGGAAATGATGAATCATGCAATACACCTAATTACTAATTGATAACAATTTACCACTTCAATCAAAGGTTAACTAAATTAAACAAAGTTTGCATTAATCAAGTAAATCCTATTTTGCAAGTTAACAATTGAACCATCAATTAACATGCATATATCTATTAAAGCTCAATATCAAATGATAGATACACCTAGTCTCATAGATATAATACATGAATACACCAAATCCTTAACATAGCTATTTAATTACATATTAATAACAAACTAAGGAAATAAGAGAGACAATAGAGACAATCCAATGATCTTGGAGAAGTCTTCAAGCTAGCTCAACTCCTCTTGGTTTCCAAGTTCGAAATCAATGTGTGGATGCATTGGATCAAGATTGGTGGCTGGAAAACCACCCTAACTCTAGTTACAAGCTAAGTGAAGTGGAGTGTTCTTGGTTATTCTAAGAGATTTCTAAGCTATTTGGTGTAATTGTTGGATATTAGAGATTGTGTTTTTACTGGCAAAAGAGGTATATTTATATGGAGAACTGTTTGGGCAAGGTTTGGACGTTAAAAGACATCAGAATCCCTCTGAAACGTCAAGCTCGCAGGTTCGAAACACCATGCTCGCGGGTTCATTCCCGCGGTACGAAGTTGCGAAAAATTTTACAAGTGAACCCGTGAGTTCAGTCACTTTGCTTCATGGGTTCTTTCTCTTGGCATGAACCCGCAGAGATTCCGTGTGTTTGGAATCTCTAGTTCACTGGAAAAAAGGTGCGGATGGTGACTTTGAAGCTTGCACATCCATGGAGTTTGGATGAATTGTTGGAAAGAGAAACCTTTGCATGAGAGGCTGGAAAATGGGTTCATTGTGACCGGAAGGAAGAGGGTTGCTGATCTGGGCAGGAGATCACCGAAAAATGGTCGAAAACGGTCGGGTTAATGGCCGGGTCTATCGCCGGTTCAGGTCGGGTCAGGTCGGGTCACAGGCAAATGGGTCGACCCGCTGAAGCTTGAAGACGGCTGATGTGCGTAGAGCAAAACGACGACGTTTCACACTAGTGACGTGGTCGATGCACTCTAATTGGCTGGACAATTACCATATGTACCCCTGACTTCTCCCTTATTCACAGAATAATCAATAAATGTTCCATATTTTCACTTTAGCCCCTGATTTCTAGAGAATTACCAAAATGCTACTGAATTCCTCTATTTACTTGAAACACTTATTTAAACCATTAAATACCTGGTTTTGTTGGAGAAACAAGCACAAAGTAATAGGAAATAGGGGCATAAAATAAGTACTTTTATACCTCGATCAGATCTCTTCTCCCCGTCACCAGCACCGTGGATGTTTCTCCACCTTGGGGTTTTACTATGTAAAACATGTGTTATGTTTGGTTTATCTTTTATTTTCTAATTTTCTACATTACTATCCTTAAATACGAACAAATCATATCACATCCACGTGGAGAAAGAGGCTTTGATTATTCAACCCTAAATTGGTTAAAGCTTCAATCTGCCTACGTGTTATTGTTTGGCGGTTGACTTTTCAACGATCCAAAAATCACCGTCAACAATTGGCACTAGAAGGAATGAGGAACTCAACTTCGAAGAACCCTCATGAACAGACAACGTACAACAAGAATTCCGATGGGAATCCAACACTTGAAGCACCCAGCAAACGACTATTCACTACAAGAATAAATAAGATTTATAACACAAAATGATGATGGTTTTTTAAAACTGTCAAATAGTCTTGATGGTTTTTTACGGTTTTAAAAAACCGTGATAAAGTCTTGATGGTTATTAAAATCAGTCATAAAAGTATGATGGTTATAAAATCTATCATAACGTCATGACAGTTTTTAAAAACCGTTATCAAGTCATGACGGTTTTTAACCATAATAAATCCATGATGGTTTTTACTAGTCATAATCATTTATAATAAAAAATATATAATTTACAAACCCTAATTACCCTACACTTTTTTTATCACTTACATTCTACACTGTTTTTATCACTTACATTCTCCCACTATAGCCACCATTCTTTCATTCTCACTCTCTCACATTCTCTTTTTCCTCTATTTCTTCATTATCTTCTTCTTCATCCACCACAACTCATGGTTTCAACTACATCTTACTTCTTTTCACCTTATTTATATGTTTCTTTTAACTATTTTTTTTATATGATTGTTTTATTTTTTTCCTGAATATTTGGGTTTTATTTACATGATTGAGCATTTTTTTTGTTCTTTTTATACGATTGTTTTTACTAGATTCATATATATATATATATATTCTTGTTTTTTTTTAGTAGATTCTTATACAATTTTAATTTTGTATTTCTAGTTTTTATTAATTTTATTGAAATTATTCTATACCACTTGTGTTTTTTATTTATTTATTTATTGATACATAACTCCTTCTTTTTTCAATCATGCAAGTTATCACCATGAAGATCGTAACATTCTCTGGAATTATTTGGTCAAATCGAAGTGTTATTAGATGAACTTTCCAATTGTAATTTTTTTAGTTAAGACATTTATATTTTGTATCTATGTTTTTTTTTCATAGTTATTTGTTGTATATGAGATAAATTTTATTGAATAAAATTTTGGATTGCTTTTGAATAATACTACTTTTTTTCTTGAAATTCTTTTGTGTAATACTACTGCATATTTTTTTTTTTTATGTTTTTTGTATAGCTATTTATTGTGTATGAGATTTTGTTCAATAAAATTGAAGAATGACATTTATATTTTTAATGATTTATTTAATTTCATAAAATTAATTAAATTAATTAAATTTTAAATATGTAGTAATATTAAAAGATTTAATAAGAATAATAATTAAAATTATTTATAAAAATTAAAAAAAAAAAACAATTTCACAAGAAATATGACGGGTAAAAACCATCAAGAATTTATGATGTGAAATACCATCATAAACTTATGACACTCTTAAAACCGTCAAGAAACTGTTCTTGACGCTGAGATTAATTACAGTTTTCAAACATCATGAATTGTCTGTTATAACGGTTTTCCTCCATCATAAACCCTTGTTTTTCTTATAGTCATTAGAAGTGTTAAGGTGTGGATTAACTACAGAACCCGTAGCAGGAGCCGGGGCCATGACCAAATCCGGAGGAAAAATATTGCAAAAGCAATACTCAGAGCTTCAAAGTATCAAAAATCCATCTGAGGAGTTGCTTTCCCATTCCAACAGCTTACAAAAGAAAAAAGAAGAGAGTTATCGAGAATCACGGAATTGCTGACCAATGCGCACTAAAGTGAGCATATCTCCCTCTATGGAACTCAGATTCGTAAACTGTAAAAACCGCTAGAAACTAGACATCCAAAGCTTTCCAAGCATGTATGGTTTGTATCCTAGTTCAATCCGAATAATATTTGGTGGCTCCCTCAATATTGAAGAAACCAGATCGTGTATAGATTTCTGATCTGACCATCAAACACTAATATGGGTATATCTCTCTCTACACAAGTCAAAATTGCAAGCCGTAAAAACCATCGAAAACTAGACATCTATACCTTTCCATAAATATAAGGTTCGCAATCTGGTTCAACCTGTGGAATATTTTATTGTCCCCGAAACATTGAAGGAAGTGATTCGCGGAGGGTTTCCCAACTTGACCACCAGACGCTAAAACAGAGGTAACTCTCTCCAAAGAGCACAAAATCACAAACCGTGAATTTTGCTGTAAAATAAACGTATAGATCTTTCCAAGGATATATGGGTCTTAACACAATTCATTCCGAGGAATATTTGACAACTTCTGGAATGTTGCGGTTCAGCATAAAGTTTACGTTGACGTGTTATAAATTGAGCCCATCTTGGTATAAAACACCCAATGTCAATTCTCAACTGAACCCGCTCGGCTCTTCATCAATTCACCTGTGAAGGATCCAATAGTAAATCGGCTAGACTCCAGGTTCGGTAAGTGGCCAAGGTTAGTCAATATACACAGTCTAATTTTATGATTTATTTACATTGTGCAAACATGGAATACATGCATAGTTACATATAAGTAGAAGTGAAAATCGACCAAATAATGATTATTCGAGATTTAATCGGGACTTTGATCTTGATAAAATTGTTCTGATTCGGGGGTACGTTTTCACTTAACTTTTTATTACTATCGATATCGTCTTGCATCGATAACCATATAGAATATCATGACGCTTAAATCTTTACTATGAATACACTGCTAATTTGTTGAAATTAGAAGTTGCATACTGTTCTTTTCAATTAAAATATTTGCATGGATTGCCTTGACTTGGGAGTGCAGTGCCGAATAGATTTAATCGGCAGCAAGTATGTCACATGATTATTATTCTAGATTAATAAGAGTAAAACATACTGATTGATGTTTAATATTTGTGACATTTTGATTAACCAAACAATAAACGATTGATTTTAATTGAGACATTGATCCTAATGAAAAGCGCTTTCGAAACGTTTAAAAGTAGTACCGAAATCGTTAAGATATAGAAGTACGATTTCTCTTAATTATTATGTTATTTATTATCGTTGGCACCATATTGCATCTTAATCGATAATTCAGAAGGATATCATAGTGATTATTTCTATTTGGAATATTATGAATTTAGCATTAGAATCGCTAGAACTATAAGTATATAATCCATGTTTTTCTGTCAAAATTCCTACTAATGTTAAAATAGTGTATGAATCACATTTGATTAGGAGATGCATATAACATGAACATGCCACAATGTTTTGTTACTTTTCAGCCCAAATATGCCATGGTTATTGATGTTTAAATATTCATGATAGTGGTTGGACTCAACAATATTGGGTTCGACCCATTCGTTCTTTAAATCAAATAAGCATGAGTGTTGAAGAATGTGACTAGAAGTATTTGGCATGCTTGTGACATTGAATTCATGTAATCTAGATATATTAAATTATATCTACCTCTTCATATCGGTATACTTTCACATACAAATACACAACACGCATTACTTTTGTGTAATTCTCTTTATGCTATATTGCGTTCACATGTTATCTATGCATGTTTCTCTCGTGCACAATACATAATACGTGTGCACAAGTCTATACAAATGTAATGCATGCTTAATTAGTATGTCTGGCAACTTTTATTGCTCTTACACGCATGTTGTCTATCATAGATTTATAGGTGTTGAATTTCGACACTAATCATTAATAGTACCATGTATGAGTTGATCGCTTCCAATTATTTGGTCTCATTAAATGCATGATTACTATTACTTATGCAAACTTTATTCACATACTTGGTATAGAAAATAAGTTGAAAATGCTAGCTCAGGAATCTAGTCTTGCCTCGACGCACGGGAATCGAATTTCATCTTGACGCGCTTAAAGGTTTCAAAAGAAAAAAAAAAAAAAGACCATATAGCCTTGGTGACCCGATCAGGGATGAAAGAGTAGCATTGGCCTCACATTGCCAACTACCTTCATTAATCTAGCATATCTTATAAAAAGAAGGGTCCACTCAGTTAAAGCTCACTCAGCTCTTCATTATCGACATGTCCAACAACAAAGGATCCAAAGTGATACGCCTTAACTTCAAGTTCGTAAGTGGCAAAGGTTAGTTAATTTATACATCAGTGTAATATTATGCTTTTATCAATTCCTTATGCGAAAGATGATATCCATTATATTAAAATATATATATATACAATAATAATAAAATTGAATAACGAACTTTTTGGAATTTAATCTAAAATGTGATCTTGATAAAAGTGCTTTTGAAAGTGTTTAATGACAGTGTCAAAATCGGGCGGACTTGAAGGTACATCTTTATTTAAATGTTATATTAGTACTAGTTATTATTGTTGACATAATCTTGCAACTCGGTCAATAGCTTGGTAGAAAATCGTGGCTCTTATTTTTATATTAAGAACCTACTGCTAATTTATTAAAATCATGAGCTGCACATTGTATGTTTTTCTATCAAAATATCTACTCTTGTTAAAGTGGTGCATGAATCACTTTGATTTGGGAAAGCATCACCAAGCAAATTCAGCCAGCAATAGGTACGTCACATGATGCGGCGGATCAACTGGCATTAGATTATTTAGAGGGGTGGGATTTGAAACAAACCAAGTAAGGCTAAACCCGGGCGGCGGAATCAGAATGATTTGAAATTTTGACAGCTGATGCGTTTCGGCGTTTCCGGAACTACTACGTAGCTTTGCTGCGTAAGCACGTCCTTTTTTAGGCAAATTCCGTCGTTTAGGCCTTGAAGTTGCAATTTTTGCCGTTTTAGGAAAGTTTCTTTTTCGCAATAATTTGAGTTTCCCAATTCCGAATCGACTTCCGTCAATTCTGGAGTGTTTAGGATTCTCAGTAGAATTAGTTTTTGCTTTAATTTCGTTTTTGCCTTTTTTTGGTAAATTTCCGTTTTTAAGTCGTTTTTCTTGCTTTCCAAGGAATTCGATTAGGTTTAGGATTTATTTTGCTTTAAATAATGATGTAGGCCGAATTGGCCATTCAGCTTTTGATTTATAAAATTTTAGAGTTTTCTCTAATTATTCCAATTTCGGTATTCATCGTGAATCAACGAATTGAAGCCTAACTTTCCGGTATTTGTGCGCAAATCAACGGAACTTTAGTAGGTTGTTTCTAATCGTTTTACGCAGGTTTTTCTCGACAGAGCTTCCGCTACATCAGTTGGTATCAGAGCCGTGTTCGTTCGGGACGACATCATCATGCCGCCGAGAAGACGACCAGACCAGATTCCTGTAGACCTAGCCATCGAACGTGACCGTGTGATACAGTTGGAGCGACAGGTGGAGCAATTAACGGCGCAACTTGCGGCGTCAAGAGCCAACCAAAACCCGTTTCAGGCCTTACATCCTGAGACAAGTAGTGACGAAGTGGAAGGGGATCCGCAACCACGACGTCGACAGAGAGCGCCTGTGACTGATGACAGGGTTGATGACAGAACTGAAGATGTCAGGCGATGGGAGTCAGGGATGCGGACTGAGGTTCCGGAATTCCGTGGAAGCATGCAGCCAGAAGAGTTTCTGGAATGGATTGGAATCGCTGACGAGATTCTGGAATTCAAAAGAGTTCCTGCGAATGAGAGGGTGGCATTGGTGGCCACGAGGTTTCGGGGTAGAGCCGCGGCTTGGTGGCAACAATTTAAACTCGCTAGGAATCGCGCTGGAAAACCCAAACTTTCTGACTGGGAGAAGATGAAACAAAAGTTGCGTAAAGAGTTTCTACCTCACAATTTTACGAGATTGATGTACCAGAGGTTGCAGAATCTGCGTCAAGGTATGAGGTCTGTTGATGAATATACAACCGAGTTCTATGAGTTGTTGGTGCGAAACGATATAGAGGAGACACAAGATCAGTTGGTGTCGCGCTACTGTGGTGGGTTGCGTACACAAATCCTTGATATGGTTAATCTTTTCGATCCCGTGACAGTAACTGAGGCGCATCAGAGGGCTTTACAATTGGAGAAGACATTGTCGCGAAAATCTAATAGTGGACAGACGCTGAATTTCGGAGGAGGAATGAGCAGTCGAAACAGAGCAAGTAGTTCCAGTGAAAATACTGGAAGTCGACCAGGTGTTAGTGCTAGCAGTGGTTCATATACTGGTCCACGGAACCCGACAAACAACGTTCAAACTCCCAGGGCAACCACTGGCGGATTTCGGTGTTTTGGATGTGGAGAAACGGGTCACAGGCTGTCTGAGTGTCCAAGACCAGCAAAGAGGGTATTATTTATTGACCCGGCAGAATTTAATGAGGAAGATGCGGAAATAATTGAAGAACCACAATCAGGAGCGGAGGAAGTGAGTGAAGAACTGGTAGATGGTGACACCGGAACGATGTTGATGGTGCGACGTACCTGCTTGGCACCGAGAACTGGAGAAGGAGAGTGGCTGCGAAATAACATATTTCAGTCTACTTGTACCATCCTTGGTAAGGTGTGTCGATTTGTCATAGACGGGGGGAGTTGTGAGAATATTGTGTCAGTCGAAGCGGTACGAAAGTTAGGGGTGACGACAGAAAAACATCCAAAACCATATAGACTAGCTTGGCTGCAAAAGGGGGGCGAGGTGACTGTATCACAGCGGGCGCTAATTTCGTTTTCGATGGGAACCAACTACAAGGATCAGATGTGGTGCGATGTGGTGGACATGGATGCATGTCACTTACTGCTAGGGAGGCCGTGGCAATATGACAGGAAAGTGTATCATGATGGGTTTAAGAATACCTATTCTTTCGTTTTCCATGAAAAAAAAATTGTGCTACTACCGAGCAAACCATCTGAGAAGATTAAGGCGCATAGCGATACTACTAACCTGTTATCATATGCAAAATTCGAGTTGGAGATAAAGGAAGTAGAAACGGTGTATGTGTTAATGGGAAAAGAAACACAGGCTGATATGGAGGTTCCTAGTGCGGCAGCTCCTCTGATTTCGGAGTTTGCTGATGTGTTTCCGGAAGAATTACCTGAAGGACTACCACCTCTACGTGACATTCAACATCATATCGACCTAGAGCCAGGAGCTATGTTGCCAAACAAACCACATTACAGAATGAGTCCCACTGAGCACGAAGAGTTACGAAGGCAGGTTGAGGAGCTTCAGTCAAAGGGGCATATCCGTGAGAGTCTAAGTCCATGTGCTGTTCCCGCCTTGTTAATTCCCAAGAAAGATGGAACATGGAGGATGTGTGTTGACAGTCGCGCAATTAATAAGATCACAGTAAGGTATCGCTTTCCAATTCCGAGACTAGATGATTTGTTAGATCAATTGAGCGGGGCACATGAGTTCACCAAATTGGACCTGAAGAGTGGGTATCATCAGATTCGTATTCGACCTGGGGATGAATGGAAGACAGCGTTCAAGACGCGAGAGGGGTTATATGAATGGCTAGTCATGCCATTTGGGTTGTCAAACGCGCCTAGCACCTTCATGAGAGTGATGAACCAAGCCCTTCGACCATTTATCGGTAAGTTTGTTGTTGTTTACTTCGATGATATCTTAATTTACAGTGCAAACCCCGAGCTGCATCTTCAGCACATTCGGGAAGTGTTATGTGTGTTGCGTAGAGAAAAATTTGTTGCTGCAGCCAAGAAGTGCGTTTTTATGACACCAAAGGTGTTATTTTTGGGATATGTTATTTCTGGAGAGGGTCTACAGGTGGATGAGTCCAAAATAGAGGCAGTGAGGCAGTGGCCGCAACCGAAAACAATTACTGAGGTACGGAGTTTCCATGGATTGGCATCATTCTACCGCCGGTTCATCCCGCACTTTAGTAGCATTATGGCACCTGTCACTGAGTGTATGAAAGGAGTCAAGTTTCAGTGGACGACCGAAGCTGAAGAAGGTTTTCAGCAAATCAAAGAGAAATTGACAACAGCCCCTATACTCGTTCTACCAGATTTTTCTCAACCGTTCGAGCTGCATAGCGATGCTTCCAAGGTGGGCATCGGAGCTGTTTTGAGTCAAGGTGGGAAACCGGTGGCATATTTCAGTGAGAAACTGTCGGGATCTCGAATACGTTATAGCACATATGACATAGAATTCTATGCTGTGGTCCAAGCGGTGAAACATTGGCGGCATTACTTATTCCACCGAGAATTCATTCTATACACCGATCATGATTCATTGAGACATCTCCACAGTCAAGAAAAAATTTCTTCCCGGCATGCTTCATGGTCAACTTACCTTCAACAATTTACATTCGTCCTGAAGCACAAAGCAGGTGTTACGAACCGGGTGGCTGATGCCCTGAGTCGAAGAGTCAATCTGTTATCAACAATGGTTGTCCAGGTTCCAGGTTTTAACTCTTTTCGTGAATTATATGATTCAGATCCACACTTTTCAGAGATAATGGTTGCTGTTCGAGAGAAAAAAAATTCAGAATTTGTAATGGTGGATGGGTTCTTGTTTCGGGGAAATCAACTTTGTATTCCCGAGTGTAGTTTACGTCTACAAATTATTACGGAAATACATGGGGAGGGTCACGTGGGCAGAGATCGCACGCTTCAGTTAGTTAAGGCATCGTACTTTTGGCCAACAATTCGGAAGGAAGTAGAGAGATATGTGGAACGTTGTCGGATTTGCCAAGTGTCCAAAGGGAAAGCGACTAATGCTGGTTTGTACAGACCATTACCGATTCCTACTCAACCATGGACGGACTTGAGCATGGATTTTGTTTTGGGACTGCCAAGAACCCAACGTGGATGTGATTCCATCTATGTAGTGGTTGACCGATTTTCCAAGATGGTTCATTTTATCCCGTGCAAAAAAACTACTGATGCTGTCAAGGTCGCCCAATTGTTCTTCCGAGAGATTTATCGCCTTCATGGTTTACCTTCGTCAATTGTTTCTGACCGAGACACTCGATTCCTCAGTCACTTTTGGCGGAGCCTTTGGAAGATGGTCAATACAAGGTTGGATTTTAGCAGTGCATATCACCCGCAAACTGATGGGCAGACGGAGGTGGTGAACCGAGCGCTTGGAGATTTACTGAGATGTCTGGTAGGAGAAAATGTTCGGTCATGGGATCTGAAGTTGAGCCAAGCCGAATTTGCCCACAACCATGCTGTCAATAGGAGTACCGGCTTCAGTCCTTTTCAGGTCGTGTACTCACTGGTTCCTCGAAGCCCTATAGACCTGATTCCTCTACCTAGCAAGACTAGAGTTCATGGGAAAGCTGAAGATTTCGTTCAAGGGTTACATGAGGTTCATAAGCAGGTGCAAGAAAATTTGTTGCAATCGGTAGAGAAATACAAGTTGGCCGCGGACAAGAAAAGGCGTCATTTGGAGTTTGAGGTGGGCGATTTTGTGTGGGCAGTCCTCACAAAGGACAGGTTTGCTGTGGGGGAGTATAACAAACTTGCTGCTAAGAAGATAGGCCCGCTGGAAATTGTGGAAAAAATTAATCCAAATGCGTATCGCCTGAAACTACCCAGCCATATTAGAACTCATAATGTCTTCAATGTCAAGCATTTGATTCCTTTCCATGGCGACTCCTCTGATGATGACACCGCGATAAATTCGAGGACGAATTTTCTCCAACCTGGGGAGAATGATGCGGCGGATCAACTGGCATTAGATTATTTGGAGGGGTGGGATTTGAAACAAACCAAGTAAGGCTAAACCCGGGCGGCGGAATCAGAATGATTTGAAATTTTGACAGCTGATGCGTTTCGGCGTTTCCGGAACTACTACGTAGCTTCGCTGCGTAAGCACGTCCTTTTTTAGGCAAATTCCGTCGTTTAGGCCTTGAAGTTGCAATTTTTGCCGTTTTAGGAAAGTTTCTTTTTCGCAATAATTTGAGTTTCCCAATTCCGAATCGACTTCCGTCAATTCTGGAGTGTTTAGGATTCTCAGTAGAATTAGTTTTTGCTTTAATTTCGTTTTTGCCTTTTTTTGGTAAATTTCCGTTTTTAAGTCGTTTTTCTTGCTTTCCAAGGAATTCGATTAGGTTTAGGATTTATTTTGCTTTAAATAATGATGTAGGCCGAATTGGCCATTCAGCTTTTGATTTATAAAATTTTAGAGTTTTCTCTAATTAATCCAATTTCGGTATTCATCGTGAATCAACGAATTGAAGCCTAACTTTCCGGTATTTGTGCGCAAATCAACGGAACTTTAGTAGGTTGTTTCTAATCGTTTTACGCAGGTTTTTCTCGACAGAGCTTCCGCTACATAATTTTTATTGTTGTGCAAAACATGTTGACTCACGCCTAAATATTTACGGCATTCGGATTGATCAAAAAGTAGTAAGTTCGACCAATTTGTTCTTTAGATCAAATGAGCATGAATTTGGTTAAGTTTAAACACTCTCAAATATTTTGATTTGCCTAAGCACAACAGCAAAATCAAAACGAAATTGTGAGGTGTGAAATGTTGAGTTTCTGTGATCAATATTGTTAAGATATGTTCACTTCTTCTTGTATTATTTTCATGCAAGTACACTGTACATCACACATAACCTTTGTGTACTTCTCATTAAATTGCATTCACATATTGCCTCTGTATGTTTATTTCATACATAATACATAACATGCACGTGTAAATTGGCGAGCGACATAAAATGTTTGCTTGATTAGTATGCTTAATGGCTTTATAATTCTTACATATATATTTCCCTAAAATATATTCTTGGATGCCAAAATTCGGACACTAATCATCGATAATATCTTATATGAGTTAGTTGTTTTAATTTTATTTGGCCTTCTTAAATTCGTAACTATTGTTATTTGTGAAAATTTCACTCACATGCTTAGTATAGAAGTCAAGGTAAAAACCTTGGTTTAGAAATCGAGCTTTACCTCTATGTGCAGAAACAAATTCCACCTCGGCGCACTTAAAACTTCAACCAACAGCCGGCTATCCCTCGGTGACTTAATCAAAGGAAGAGGAATTGCATTGGAACCTATGACGGGAAATCCTCATGTTTGGCTCGTAATGTTAACGGCTGCTTTAGTCAATCAGGGTTTGATCACTTTTAATATAATGATTTTCCTCTTTACTTAATATGCGATGCCGTATACAAATAAAATCTGTTTAGATTGTAGCCTACCATTATCTTTTATTACGTGTTATTTTTGAGCACATAAATCTTGTTATTTATATTTTATAACCATAAATGGAGCCCGATAGATACTAAAAAAAAAAAAAAAAGGAATAAGTGTTGGGATCACTCATTAACGGTCGTTGAATACCTAATTGTTCAGTTATTGAATATTATCCGACTGACAATTTACTGTGAATTTTTATATAGTGGAAAGTTCAACAAGTTCGACCTAAATAAGATTGCTTTCCAAAGCTTCTTGATCGAACATGTCAGTAAAACTCCAAACCGCGATTGCATTAGTCAATTATCGAAAAGCATCACTCCACCGACTATCGAAATAAGAAATACCAGCAAAAAAGAATGGTCTGGTATGTGAGAAGGACCAAGCCGAAAAGAAGAATCTAGTATGTTGAATCATTATAGCAGATCACATGCAACTACCAAGGTTAATCATTCGGTGCATCCACCAACTCATAAGGATCAAGAACACCTCGACGACCACAATACAAGCGGGCAAATCGCCCGAAGCACTCAAGCAAGCCTGAACAAAAAAAAAGGCACTAGGGATGGATTATCTGTTGTATCAACGCCATGAGATGCGTAGGCAAATGAATTCGAAAATAGAGTTCGGTAAAAAAAAAGGGACATGATGTTGAAAGCACTCAATTCAGATAAAACCTACTTTAATAATTACCGGGGGGCTAGGGGGTAGTGCAATACAGCAAAGGAGTAGGCGACATGAAAAAAAAAATTGCAATTGCAAAGCAGTTTTAGCAAAGTCACTTCCCCATCCTGACGATTCAGTTGATATATGTGTATATAGAAAACCAGAACGGAAGTTAGAGTACAAGATTAAAGCTAGTGGATCGATTACCACCTTTCAGCACATGTAAGAAGTTGAATAACAACAGACCATCTCAATCTCGGTGGTTTATCCTTATCCACAAAATTCGGTCATTCCTTGCCAATATATAAAAAAAAAAAAAAGGATAAGATGGATCGTTGCAGTTCACGGAAGGTCCTAAAGATGTTTGACGATATTCAGGATATCACAACTCTAAGCTGGAGATAGAAACGCCCACTACACAGGTTAGTATTGATTATTAAATATTCTTGTTTGCTTCATTGTAGTAATCTAGGGAAACATAAGACAAAGTATTATACAAAAGCACAAGGAAAGCACGACTTGCAATTTGCCTACTCAAAATGAAAAGGTAACCAATTTCGAATACCTCATTGAGTGGAGTTAGAGGCAAAATCTGAATTATCGCTTTGTCACTTTTTATTCGGCCTATAAATCAAATCTTCTTGGATTTCATAACCGCACGTTGATGACGAGGAGGTAAAATGTGGGGAAACACCTTTTTCACCCTAGTTTATTGAAATTCTTTGCTGCACTTTTAACATGATGCACAACACATGTAGCATATGTATTTATTATAGTATTACACCCTACTTACATATGCCATCACTATATGTTTCTTTCATACATAATAAATACTACGTACTTATATACTTGCGAAAACACATACTAGTTTTATTAGCATACTATATGGTTTTTGTATGCAAAACATCCAGCGAGAATCCATAGGTATCCTATCCCGAACAACAACCATCACCAATAACGTGCATGGATCCAGCTATTATTGTTCAACATTAATAAAATATATATTTGTGCAAATATTACTCACGTGTTTGACAGAGAGAGACAAGCTGGAAACTTTAGTACAAAAATCAAGCTTAGTCTCAATACGTGCAAAAAGAGTTTTATCTCGGTGTATGTAGTAACTCGAAGAAAAGGCCAAAGAGGCCAAAATCTTCACCAACGATAAGAACTCGGCAGACCCAGAAAAAGGTCTTATAGAGGTAAGAACTCAGGCGCAATGAAATCGCGAAGAGTGAGTGGATAGTGTTCGAGGGGCGGAGAAGCTAAACACATCACAGAAATAGCATGCCCGCCTAGTTGAGTCAATGCAAACACATCACTCAGTGAGAAGGCAAACCTGAGGCACCAGGATACCTGGAAAGATGTTCGGGGCACAGCCAGAAAAGGTCTGGTGAGATACGCAGCTATGTTGACCAGTATACACTACCCCAACGATTCGGCAAACCCCTGTAACAGAAAAAACCTGGAGACGTCCTAGGTGACTTGTGCAAGGACCTAAGTGTATGGTTGTGGTGAGCCTTGACGTAACACCTGGGTAAAACTGATCAGTTTAATGAGACACTTGATCTGTCTGGAGATGATCAGTTTAATAAGATACTTGATTATTCTTGAAGAAAAACTGATCAGTTTAACGAGACACTTGATCAATCTGGAGATGATCAGTTTAATAACGTACCTGATCATTCTTAAAGAAAAACTGATAAGTTTAATGAGACATTTGATCAGTCTGGAGATGATTAGTTTAATAAGATACTTGATCATTCTTAAAGAAAAACTGACCAGTTTAATGAGACACTTGGTCAGCCTAAAGATGATCAGTTCAATGAGATACTAGATCATTCTTGAAGCCAAAATGAGAATAATATACTTGATCAGACAAAAGGTAACTAGATACTTGGATAAACCAGTCAAGTCTAAGAAAAACTTGACCCAATAAAGCCAATGGATTACTCAAATTGAGATACTTGGCTAAACTAAGTTAAATGAGTTATTCAGCTTAAACAAAGAAACCAACAACACACTCGGTAGGAATAAAGTACTTAAATATTTGTATTATTTACACATTTATGAGTGTGCGTGTATACGAAGTTGATTAGAAAGACTGGCCAAAGAGTACACTAATTGGCCAAACGAGAGATCGAACAAAAAAGATCCTGAACGGGTCAAAATCAGGACAAAGAACCAATTCATGCAAAGTGTCTTGGATGTCCTGGTAAAAGAAATAAAATAAAAAAGAATAACTGACTGGGTGCAAATAAAGCACTGTCAGCTCAAGAATTGACTGGGTGCAAATAAAACACTATCAACGATCCAACCTTTTAGAAAGAAGGGGTTAGGAAGCTTTCAAATGCAAGATCTAGGCCACCTGAGCCGAACTCCTTGAGGTTGGCTTGGCTTGGCTCACTAAAAATCAAGTAAAAACCCTGAAAGTGGGTAGAAACTTAGATACCCTGAGCGAGCATCTGAAACAATTTGTAAGAAGTACAAAAACCAGTAAGCAACTACAAAAGAGCCAATAATGGTCGAAGTCGAATGCAAGTAAGTTAAAAGTCAAAATTGTATTTATATACATAACGTGCTTTCTTTTTGCAAAAGTATTAGCTAGAAGGTATAAAAAAATAATAACCGATTTGTAAGAAAGATAGGCCAAAAAGAAGACCGGTCTATAAGAAAGATCAACCAAAAGGAAGAATCAAACCTACGAATCAGCCGAGAAAGAGTTCAAATGGACAAGAAAGATCCAGGCCGAACACTTGGAATGACCCGTTCAAAGAAGAAAAGAATGGCTGCCCAGACAATGTGCCAAAAGCATGGCTCCTACCCTACACATTGGTATCAACTCATAAATAACAACGATGCAAGGGGGTAGATTCCAAGCAACATGAACCCCTGGAGAACAAAAGCCCCCAACTCGTCGTGAGTATGTATATATATATATGGCAGTGGCCTCAGGGGGTGGATGCTTTGAAGCACAATCTCTATAGAGCGACATCTACCGCATTTTTCTCAACTTGTGAGGAAAGACACGGCTCATGGAAACCTTAATCAGATCCTCTTATGATCTTCAACCTTGACATTTTCAAGCTGTCTTGAGCACTAAAACTTTGAAAGATCGTCAGAACTTGCCTTTAAAGGATACGACAAGAAGAAAAGATGTTTTAGATAGAAGTAGTGTGATAATATTATAATTGTCTATGATTTATAACTCTATTCTTTAGTTTATTGCTTTGTTTTGAGTTAAATTCTTGTATTTTACGTTTCTTTTCTTAGTTCTCAGAAATTGGAAGCAATTTGGAATATTTTCGATCAAACCTGAGAAAACAGCACATGCTGATAGGTCAATTTCAAGAATTAAACTGTCTCATCTCAGAAGGAACTAGGTTTCGAACCTTATATGGTTAGAAAGTTACGGAAGTTATCTTTCCATAGAATTTTAGGGTTCGCGATTTTGAGTTTTCTAGGAGGAGTTATGACCATTTTACTACCCAAATATCAGCCTAGAATTTCTACGTGGGATTTTGGAAATAAAGCATTGTAGGCTGCCTATTCGGAAATGAAGATCTTAGACGAATTTGTTGTGTTTCGGAAGATTAATAAAAGCCTAAAAGTCACTTTAATTCAGTTTTAGTTGATCCTAAACTTTCCATGCTAGGATTAGTTGAGATTGGATTAAAATTCCTATAGTTAGAAGGATTGTACTTCCTATTTTGAGTCACATTGAATTAGCCTTATTGGAGGTTGATTATGGAACTAAAAAGAGACCTAATTCATGCCTATGTAAGAGGAATTACAGTAGATAGATCAGATACACAGCAGCAGAGTGTAAAAAATATCTAAGCGTTAGTAAGATCTACTAAAAGTAAAGGGTCTAAGTGAAGCCGAGAAGTGGATCCGAACGTTAGTAAGATCCGCTCAAAAATGGATCAAATCAAAGTCGAGAAGAAGATCTGAGCGTTAGTAAGATCCGTTCAAAGTAAAAGATCTAAGTGAAGTTGAGAAGAGGATCCGAGCGTTACTAAGATTCGATCAAAGAAAAGGATCTAAGTAATGCCGAGAAGAGGATCCGAGCGTTAGTAAGATCCGCTTAAAGATGGATCCAAGTGAAGCCGAACCAGGTTGAAAGAGGATTCGAGCGTTAGTAAGATCCGTTCGAAGAAAAGGATCTAAGTAAAGCCGAGAAGAGAATCTGAGCTTTAGTAAGATCCGCTCAAAGATGGATCCAAACGAAGCTGAACCAGGTTGAAAGAGGATCCGAGCGTTAGTAAGAACCACTCAGATAAAAAGATCTAAGAAAAGCCGAACAATGTTTAAAAAGGGTCAGATTCACCTAAATGAGCGAGAGGATCTGAGCGTCATTCAGAAAAAGAAAGGGAATCAGAGGCCAATCACTTAAAAAGATGACTAGGATTATTTGGCTTCGCCATGGTCCGACCAGACCAAGTGCAAATTCATCTCACAATAAAGTATCCAAAGGCATCTCAGCGACTTGATCCGTGTCCTGAGGACACTTGCAGATAGGTCCAAAAATGTATCTCAGCAACATAACTTGTCTTAAAGATTATCAATCTACAAGAGAATAAAAAGTGATGTGGTCAGAGCGTTAAAAAAATCAAAGGGGAACTATTCAAATCTCCTTCGTCGAGTTGTTAATAGCTCATCTCACGGATTTGAGGGGGTAATGTTTTAAGGGTTTTTCCTCAGCATGACACATCAACAAATATAGCAGGTAATACGGAAATATAGTTAGTCCACGTCACCAAAAAGTCAAAGAGGAGAAACGTCAACAAATGGCCAATAAGATCACATGAGAGACCGTCTGCAAATAAAGATCTACTTGGCCAAAACTGAAAATATTACCTTATCAAGATCATAAGCAATTTACACTTACATGAGAAAAGAGATACGAAACATAAGCAATTATCTAAGAGAAAGCAAGTATTGAGTGTGTAATCATTCTATTCATAATGGATCTCTTCTTGCCGTCACTGGCATCGTGGATGTTTCCCCGCCTTGGGGTTTTACCACGTAAAACATATGTTATGTTTGGTTTATCTTTTATTTTCTACTTTTCTACATTACTATCCTCAAATACGAACAAAGCATATCACATCCACATGGAGAAAGAGACTTTGATTATTCAACCATAGATTGGTAAAAGCTTCGATCTGCCAACGTGTTATTGTTTGGCGGTTAACTTTTCAACGATCCAAAAATCACCGTCAACACAAACCAATTAAATCAATAAGATTTTGTAGTTGAATAAAAGTAAAGTGAGTGAGTGAGTGAGTTGTGTTTTAAAACCTTATAGACTTGATCGAGTTCTACAACTACTTAAAAAAAAAATGTTTTATAAGACTACAACTGCAACAAATTTTTATTAATCACAAAACAATAATAAAAATGAAAATAAACATACCTAAATGCATTCAGAATCCATGAAATCAATTCTTTGTTAATCAATTCATTGACTATATATGAAAAAAAAAAATTATATTTCCTTATTAATGTTGGGTTTGATTAAGTATATATTATTAGGGTTTATAATATATTGGGTGTTTAACTTATGAGCGCATCCAATTATAAAGACATGTATTTTAAGTAATTAAATGTTGGGTATTTTAGAAATAAAAAAAAAAAATTCATTAAAACAAGGGTTTAGGTCCTTATGAAGATATTTTGTGGGGTGGCAATAGAGCCACCCAATCATTTATTTACTTTGTCAAATTATATCCTATATACATATTTTATTTTTAAAAGAAAAAAAAAAAACTTATTGAAAAGGTTTTAGGTTTTTACTATAATAAAATATATTAATTTTATATTTTAGTAACAATCATTGGATTTGCTTTCATCTAATCTAATGGTAGTTATTAAGTCCAATAACGTTATTGTTCTAGTAAGGTATTATGACCCCTTAATTTAATGATGAAAATATATAAGTCTGAGACATATATATTGAGTAGTCTTATGATAATGTCATAGTAAACCACGTAAAGTAAATATGAAATCAATTATTTTTTTAAAATTATTTAATAAATATCTAATGCTTATTTATCTGCAGTATAGTCTGATATTATGCACATTGCTTCAGTTTATAACAAATTATCTCTGTTTGGCAAATGCTTACGGATAAACACGAATCAATAAAAATAATAATACAAGACCTATGAAGTACGGTATCTTATTTGGTGGAGGTAACTCATATCGAACTCATATCCGGTTCAAATATTTTCCGAATATTTTAGGATATGTATCCGATACGTCAAGTGGCGTATCCGTTGATTTTTTCATAAGTTTGACTAGAGGATACTTGACGGATACTTTAAGGATACTTGGGGGATACATTAAGGATACTTTTGGGGCAATTTTATTATTATTTTAGTATTAAACGCGGTGAAATTATAATTTCAAAATTTTAGGGGTCAAAATAAAATTGTAATGAAATTGTAAAGAAATTTTGGTTTTGATTCCATTGGCATGGAGAATAACGGGATACATGATATTGAAAACCTTTCTCTTGATAAAAAAGAGTTAGAGACTGAATTATTTAGATCATTTAACAATGTGAATGATGATAGTGAAGTTAATTAGGAATTTAGAATATGTTTTATGAGTGTATTTTTTTTTTTCTTTCTTAAATGTATTATTTATATTTTATAATGTGTTATGGTTTATGTGACATATATTTTATTTGGATTTTGTAATATGTTACAACTTATGTGACATGTTTTATTTAAATTATGTAATATGTTACATTGTTATGACTTATGTAGATATGTGACATACTTTATTTGGATTCTAAATATGTTTTGATTTTGAATGAATTATCAAATATACTTTCATATATTATTGTTTTTTTTAAAATATAAATATATATTATTTTAATTGATGTATCTTGCCCTATCCGTATCCTAATTTTTAAAAATTTACCATATTCTTGACAATATCCTTATCCAATATTCATATCCTTATCTGTGCTGCATAGTACGAGACCTTTGTTTTCAAAAGACAAGAAAACTTTAACAGCATGACCACAAACCTCAATATATATATATATATATATATATATATTGAGAAAAATAACTGAACTTTTTGACGACTACAAAAATACAAAGTCTACCCGACAAAACTTACATAAGTCAAGTCAATTTTTGGATATCCACAAATCGATGTTCAATCTTTTTAAAACGTAATCTACTCTACTTTATTGAATTTGTAAGTTCAAATTGTTAATTACAATAAAAATATATATAATATCGATTCCGTCTATGTCAGGTGTTTTTATATATAACTTTATCAGGATATTGAATATGATCCACTCATTTATAAAACTGATTTGATAAGTATATACATATAAAGTCAAAATATGTAAAACGAGTGGCTCACATTCAATGTCCTTATATAATTTTATCAGAGTATCCTCATAAGAAAATTTTCGTATATTCTTTAGTCTTTACTCCTCTGGTTTTAAATTTAGCATAATTTTAATAGACAATGATCCGACACTCTAGTACTCTTTTATCTTTACTCCTCTGGTTTTAAAATTAGCATAATTTTAATGGACCATGATCCAATCCTTTTCTTAACCCACCTCATCTTCACTTCTATGACCACAAACCTAATCTTTAATATATATATATATATATATATTTTGGGAAAAATACCTGAACTTCTTGAGTACCACAAAGTCAACCCGACAAAACTCACATAAGTCAAGTCGATTTTTGGATATCCACAAATCTATATTCAATCTTTTTAAAACGTAATCTACTCTACGTTATTGAATTTGTAAGTTCAAATTGTTAATTACAATTATATATATACAGATAGAGTACTCTTTGGTCTTTACTCCTCCGGCTTTAAAATTAACATAATTTTAATGAATCAGGATCCTCTTCTCATCTCACTTCATCCTTACATTTTTCTCACCTTTTTAAAGCATGTGATTGGTTATTAATAAAGTGTCAATCACATCTTAACCATTTATTCATTGCAATACTTATGTGTCATAAGATTAAATGAAGCGATAATGAGGTGAGGTGAAGATCCTTATCCAATTTTAATAACTCAAATTTAAATAAGACCAAAGTATAGTTTTTGAAAAATTCGATTCTTTGTAACTGTTTTTTTATTTGCAAATTCAAGACTTTTAATGGAAAATTTGAAACTTATTGTGAAAAATCGAGACCTATAGGCATTTTTACAAATTCGAGACTTGTTCGGCAAAATAAGTTTTTTTTTTTTTTTTTTTTATCCTTCTCTAATATTTTGTTAATGGAGGTCTCTGATGTGAAAATTATGTTTCACTAAACTCGCAAATGTACGAATCGTAGAGATCTATACAACGATAAGCAGAGGCTGACCCACCTTATGGCAAGGTGGGACCCATGCCATACCTCAATTTTTTTTAAAAAAATTATTTATTTTTCATTTATATATATATATATATATATATATTAATTAACACTTAATACAAATAATGACCGATAAAACGGTTGGTATTGTGTCTATTTTCTATGTTGCTAGTGAGGTGTTTCTACTCCCACAATTTACATTTTTCAAGTAAATTAAATATCTTTTTTTTCTTTAATTCAATTTTATGTTGTAATTTTAATACTTTTTTAATTTACCAGTTTTTCCAATTCTTTTATCAAATTTTCATCTCCTTTTAAAATAAAATAATTCACTTTCTCTTTCTATGCATTGACCACTTCTTAACTATCTTTAATTTGTGTTTACTTAATTCAATTTCATTTTATATTAAATCATATATTACTATTTTGAACTTTTATTATTTCTAATAATTTTAGTTTGACATATCTAACACATCCAATCAATACACTCTAAAATCTAAAATGTTAATGTATTGTATTAAAATAGTCCATCTATTATTATGATTTATTTTATTTTATCCTTAGTATTTTTCTTTATTTTATAATTTTGATATTTTTAGAATCAATAAATCAAAAATTTATCAATAATTAGAAAAATAAAAAAAAATCAAAAATATGTTTTGTAATATTTATTAATCAATTATTTTTGTATAAATTTAAAGTGAATTCATTATAAATACAAAAAAAAAATATTATTATTATTATAAAATTAGAATGTAATTTATTATTTTAGGAATAAATATTGTAAATTTTAATTGTTTATGTTGTTTTTCTTGTTATTATTATTATTATTATTTTAACATCTCATTTCTTGTTTTTATTTATTTATTTTAGTGTAAGATTATTTAGTTCATCTTAACTATGCATTCTATTTTTTTTATTTTATTTAAACTTCGTTATACCATCAATTTTTCTTTATATATATAAAACTCATTTTAGTTAAATAAATAAATAAATAAAAACTCATTTTACAATTACCTTAATTTTTTAGTATTTTATTTTATTTAATTGTTAATTTGTTCAAGTACCCCACCTGATTAAAATTCCTGGGTCCGCTATTGGCGATAAGTAGAGTTCGTTTCACATGGAAAAGCAATCTATCGACTATAACTAATTCTAATTCTAATTAAATTAAAAGTAACCAAATTGAGAGATATTTATTGAAATTAAACTACTAATAAAACTAAGAAAACAATTAACAGAGAATTCGTTTGTGATCAAAGGATGAAAAGACCAAGTAATCGATGCTCCCCATATGTAATACTCAATGTTTATCAATTAATTTCATTAACATGGTTCAATACAAATTAGGGTTAATTCTCATCTTAATTATGATATTACCATACGACCGCGACATTAACCAAGTATTCTCAATCACTACTCATCTTTTGCCGAGGCATGAACAATAACTAAAAACCCCTTATATGCAAGAACATGAGAACCAAAATTTCTTCACATAGACATATGTCGAAGGTAAATTGTATTCATTCAATTGAAAAGTAATTAAAACCACCTATAGGCTTATAGTGTAATCTCAATTTATAAATTCTCAAGACCCTAGACTAGCATCAATGAATTTTCATAAATCAACACTGATCAAGAATCAAGACATGTAATGAATTGAATAAATCTAAATTTGTGTTGGCGAATAAATATGGAATTAAATCAAAAGAAGAACATCACATAGGTTCAAATCGATTCCTTAGTATGAATTTGGTTACACAAGGTGAGATTAAAGAAAGAAAAGAAAGAAATATTAAAACCCCTAAATGCCTTCGATGAGCTTTGTAATCTTTAGCTAGAACAAATCTTCTTCTTCTTCAAGCTTCCAAGTGCAACAATGGTGAAGTTGATGATGGAGGTCGGTGTTTGAGTGATGAGAGATGTCTTGGAGAGGCAAGATTTCGTTAGGAGCTAATGAGGAGTATTTTTCGTAGTCAAACGGGGTGGTATTTATATCTCCTCATGAATTAGGGCATCCTCGTTTTCCTTGCGCAATAGGCAATGCTGACGACAGTGGTCTGTGCTGCAGTTTATACACCTTCTTAAACTACGGTCTACACCGCGTTAAACTCTCTAGAAACGACTGCTGGTTGTGCCACAGTATGGTTTTTCACATGGACTGCTGTGTAGACAGCCCTTAACTTTTTGGAATTGACCGCGGTCTATCTTTATTGCATGGGCCACGGTATACGCCGTAGTTTCTTCCAAAGCCGTCCATTTCTAAATGTTTTTGCCCTTTTTCTTCCTTCCAAACACATACTTTGAGGAATATGACATGCATAAGCTCTCAAACATAATACAAATACCTAATTTACTTGAGAAACAATCATATCACATAGGAAACAGGGGTCAAAAACATATACGGAAATTAATCGATCAAATACCCTCAAACCTATCTTTTGCTTGTTTTAGAGAAAAAGTAAAAACAAACCTAAAATCTAAAAAAAAAAATCAAAACCTAACTAAGCCACTTTCGTAGGGAACATGATAGCATTGAGCGTATGCTAAGAGCTTTTAAACCTCTTGGTACCTTGGTCGAAGAAACATTCATAACTTTTAAAATACCCTTCAAAATTTTACGTTTTTTATGTTGTTGGATTCATAATGAAAAAACGAAGAATGCAATGTGGACAAAAAAATTATTTCCTTAACAAGACGTACAGTTTTAAAGAAACATTTACCATAAAAAAAATAAAAATAAATAAATAAAATAAAATAAAAACTTCAAAACATGACACTTTTCGCAAAATTGAATGAAAACTCAAAAACTTCACAAACAACTAATCCACACCCCAAACCTAATCTAAACGTTGTCCTCAATAATTATATATGACATAAAATGTATGGAAAACAAACAAAGAAAAAACATGGCATGTATGAACTCAAAACACAAAAACAAAAAGAAAAAAACTAAAAACTAGAAGCTAAAAAAATTGAAACTAAATTCCCTAGGTGAGTTGCCTCCCAGCAATCGCTTTATTTTATGTCCATGCGATATGCATGCTAGCTCCATGGTTCTTTGATCCCCTGAATATTTTATGCTCTAACTCTCCTCCGCAAGTGGTGATTTCATGACCACATACTCATCACCACTCTTTTTTAATTGAATTGTCCAACCATGCTCTACTCCATGTAGCTCATCCTTTCTTATCCAAACTTTCTTCACCTTATTACTCTCATGCTTTTGATTCACATTCACTCGCTTGCATTACTTGATGTTTTGTGTAACACCATGGTCGAATGTTACCCTTCACATTGCAATAATGGAAAACGGGAACAAATTAGGAAAGATACCTTCTTGGTGGTCGTGTTTTAGTGGTACAACTTACCATTTCCTTCGGTTTCTTCTCCTCCTTGTCGCAGTTTAATCACCATTGTTGATAGCTTCAGGAACACTTGACCCACCTTAATGCTTGTCAAGTACAATTTCTGCAGTTGGCTTGATAGATTCATTAGTCAATGCCTTGAGAGATCGCTTGGAAAACTGAAAGCTTTGTCCCTTTGTCTTATATCATCCTTATCAACTACATCCTCTTGGCAAAATCTTCTTTCATCACTTCCATCTCCAGAGAAAGTGACTCTACTTTTATCAATGACCATTTTTTTCTTTTTGAAGAACTTCAATTTTTTCCTTCAAATCAAAATTGGTGGAATTGACTCTTTCATTTTCCTCCTCTTCAACCACCTTCTTTGCTTCATCCTCTAATAATTCCAGGAGCGCATCCAAGTCTTCATTAGATAAGTCTAATAAATCCTCTAATTTGGGTACATCAACAGTAAAATAGTCATAGGAGCCAATGGGATGTTGTAAGGTTTCAAACACGTCAACTTCTATTGTTTCATCGAGAGCTTGTCATTGTGCACATCTATAATAACTTTTGCGTTCGCCATAAATGGCCTTCTGAACAGGATTGGAAAGTCCTTCTCATTAGTGTATTCATCTCCCATGTCCAACACCACAAAGTCAACCGGTATAATGAGCTTGCCAAGTTGTACTAACATATCTTCAACAATACCAAGAAGACGCCTCATCGATCGATCCGCAAGTAAAAGCTCCATAGATGTCAGTTTAAGATCTCTCAGACCTATTTGCTTATTTACTGAATAGGGCATCAAATTGATACTTGCCCCAAGTTCCAGCATAGCTTGCTCTTTTCTTGTTTCCCCCACTATAATGGTGATATTGAAGCTTTCCGGATCCTTGATCTTTGGTAGCAATTTCTTCTAGAGTACCGCACTCACTTCTTTTAGGATTACAATCTTCTCATTGGATGCATTTTTCCTATTTGAGAGTTAAGTTCTTTGAAATTTTTTGCATAAGCTAACATATTATGAATTACCTCTAAAAGCGGCAAACTGACGTTGATATTTAACAAGATATCGTATATCTCCTTGAATGATTGGTTGATCTTGCTCCTCAGAAGTTAGCTTGGAAAACGAATCGATGGCACATATGTATTCGGAGATTTGTAAAGTTGAGAAGTATCTTTTGGTTGGGATCCATTTTTTCTCCTTTGAAGTCTCTTTTTCTTCTGCTGTACCCGAAAAACTAGCAAAATCGTAATAAAATTCAGCATGCACATTATTGTTCAAACACCTTACCACTTCGAAGGACTATCATTGCCATCGATAGCTCGGTATGACTAGGGAACTTTTCAGGCTCCTAATTTTGAAAAGCCTCTACTAATTGACCCACTTGGACTTCAAATATTCTTAATCACTATTCATCATTTGTCGATGCATGAACAATAACTAAAAACCCCTTACGTGCAAGAATTTGTGAACCAAAATTCCTTCACATTGGCTTACGCCGAAGATAAATTTTATTCATTCAATTGAAAAATAATTAAACCACATATTTGCTTATAATATAATCTCAATTTATAAATTATCAAAACCCTAGACTACCATCAATGAATGTCCATAAATCAACTCCAATCAAGAATCAAGATATAGAATGAACTGAATAAATCTAAATTTGTATCGGTGAATAAATATGGAATTAAATCAAAACAAGAACATCACATAAGTTCACGTCGATTCCCTAGTATTAATTTAGTTACACATTGTGAGATTAAAAAAAGAAAAGAAAGAAATAATAAAACCTATGAATGCCTTCAATGGGCTTTGTAATCTTCAACCAGAACAAATCTTATTCTTCTTCTTCTTCTTCTTCAAGCTTCCAAGTGCAACAATGGTGAAGTTGCTGATGGAGGTCGGTATTTGAGTGATGAGAGGTGTCTTAGAGAGGTAGGATTTGGTTGGGAGCTGATGAGGTGTATTTTTCATGTTCAAACAAGGTGGTATTTATATCTCCTCGTGTTCAAACAAGGTGTTAACTTTTTGGAATTGACTGTAGTCTGTCTTCATTTCATGGGCCGCATTATACATTGCAGTTTCTTCCAAAACTGCCAATTTCTCAATGATTTTGCCCATTTTCTTCCAAATGCTTTCTTACAAGGTTATGAGCTAAACAACCTAGAAAGGGGAAAGGGGTGAATAGGTTGAAGCTCTAATTTTTTAAAAATCTTTTGAGACTCTTGTAAAACACATAGTAAGCATGCAATTAAACCTTCAATATGTGTGTTATCAAAGATAACAACTATCACTTATACACAATACACCACCCTTAGTCTATTTCATATCAACATATACAAGTATATTAAAAAGAAAAAATAACAAGTAAATCTACAAAGTTGTCAATATATGATATTCAACAAAGCTCTTCAATTTATAAGTTGTAATCAAATATATTCACAAATTCACTAAGTCACAATATTACAACTTGTTTACACAACAACATATTAAAAATAAACAAGTCTACTACTTGATATTACAATTAAGCTTTTCAAATTACAATTTGTAAGTAAGTGTATTACAAATTCCATAAAACACAATATTACAACTTATACAAACATTTACAAATATAAAGGGAGTTAAGGAAGAAAAGCTTGAACAAGTATTTTTACGTGGTAAACCTCCGTAGAGGAAACATTCACAGGTTGATTCAACAACCATCGGTAAAACCACATTTCACTAGTTGGATAAAAATATACCTTCAAAGTGATCAATCGGCATGATTGTCTACTTCATGTTAGATATCTCTTCAATCCTACCCTTAGGCCTTTTACTAATGAAATACTTGCCCCTTTCTATCATAGACACCCCATATGTCTCAAGAAAGTACAGTTGTTCAACTTTCGGATCCGCATGATCCTAGTCAAGACTCTCTTGCTCAATCCCAGTCCGTATGGCCTAATTGAGACTTTCAAGCCTAATCCAAGGCTTTCTAAAGTGATCAAATGATGTGTTATGCAAACACAAGCAACATAGAATATGTGATCAAAATATGTATTTTTCTAGTTTATGATCTAAACATAATGCAAAACCAAAAGTGATGTAAAGGCACATATGAAATGCATAGATCACATGCATTCCATGTAAGAACTAGATTCTAATCATGTAAGCACACAAACAAAGTTTCTAGTCCTTAAGAATGTAAAAAAATAAATAAAATAAAAATAAAAAAAAACCTTAAATTGTAATCGAACCAAATCACAATATTTTCCTAGATTTAATACATGCAAACAAAGCTTGAATCATAAAATATTCAATCAATACATATTCATAGCTTTTTCACAAGAATCAAATATGCTTGAATTAAAAATATTTTCAATCAATATTTCCTAGCATACATTTAGAGCTAATATTCAATGTAAATAATATTCACTCAAGCTCCAATCAACCAAAAACATGTTAGATCTAAAGAATAAATTCAATTAAAAATCTCTAGCACACATGAGAGCTATGTTCATGAAGATATATCAATTAAACATTCAATACCCCTAGATTATAAGCTAGTCACAATATAAATCTCAAACATGTGAATTTTGGCTCAATAAAAACTTAAATCACATAAATGTCTCTAAATAGACAAATCTAGCTTATAAATGAAGCTCTATCTCCAAAAAAATATTTGTTCAAGTCAAATACACAAAGATAGGAATGAAAACCAAGGTTTTCATGCATTTTAAAGATTAGAAAACTCAAGATGAAGAAATACCTTGGTGACTTGAGTGCAGCCACGAAATTGATGTGAAACACCAAAATACTTGAACAATTGAACTCAAAATTACTTGGAGAAGATAGTAGACTTTCATACGAATCTCTCACTTTTTGAATCGCTCAATTTAGTTGAGAATTGAGTGAGATATCAAGATTTGGAGTTGAGAGAAAAATATAAAAACTAAAAATCTGCACAAGTCATTTTTTCTTCTTCAATTTAATTTCCAAAATGAGAGAGAGGGGATTTAAAAGAAAGAATGAGGGAAGATGATGTGGAGTGTGGGGGACCACGGGAAGGGAAGGAGGGCATGCCACCTCAACACCCCATGGAGGCACGTGGCCTCTACTGGGGCCAAGGGCCTCCTTTCCCGTGGAGGCCACGCGCCTCCATGAGAGAGGGGGGTTTTTGGCACTTTGCCATACCCTTTTCCCTTGGCTCCTCTCGCGCACCTCTCCCATTCTTCGACCGTTCTCCAGTCTCCAAACTCCGAATTCGAATCCATTTTCGAATTACGAACCGAGACTCTCTCACGGACATGGAAGTCTACGAAACTTCAACCAACAACTTGAAATTCAATTCGATACATAAGGACGAAAATAGACCTGGCACGGTTCTAGTTCGGTTCCGGTTCCAGTTTCAATTCCAGGTTTTGATGGAACCGGTCTAAGGCGGTTCTGGTTCCGGTGGAACTGACGGTTTTGAACTAGTTTTTTTTTTTTTTTCAAAATATTACATATTATTTATAAAAAATCTAAAATGTTAGAATGGACATTGTAGAGTATTGAGCTATGACTCATAACTCTTGTCCATGTAGTTATGTTTTCCATTCCCTTCTCCTTCTTTTTATATAGGTTAGGAATATCATTCGCTTCTCTATTTTTCCAGTGTGGGATGTGGGATAAGAGATAAGAAGTCATATTATGCATTTTTAACAAATATTTCAATTATGAGTTTTCATGTTATATTTATGAGTTTTATGAGTTTTATATTTATCAAATATTTTATCAGACCCCATTAACTTATATTAACTTCTATATATATATATATATATTAATTATATAAATTTATCATAAATATTCTATAACAATTTTGTATTTGACATGTAGATGATGACATGAAGCTGCAGTAATTAATTAGTACAAACCATTTGCTACATCGATTGTACTAGTAAAAAAAAAAATTGATATATGTCTATAGTAATTATATTCATTGACAAATAGTGGATCATATAAATTTGGACCATATATTTTGGGTACCGAATTAAACGTGTCTTCAAAGGATCCTCGCAAGTCGCAGCTGTTTGATTGCAAAAATATTTGTGGAAGGAAGAAGTGACAAACATGAGATCTCTACGACTCTACCAGTCTACCTGTTTAGTATGCTAAAATATAAGATTTAATAAAATATTTGATAAATATAAAACTCATAAAACTCATAAATATAACATGAAAACTCATAATTGAAATATTTGTTAAAAATGTATAATATATTAATATGACTTCTTATCCCTTATCTCATATCCCACATTGGAAAAATAGAGAAGTGAATGAGATGTCTAACCTATATAAAAATAAGGAGAAGGGAATAGAAAACATAATTACTCGGACATGAGTTATGGACCATGGCTCAATACTCCATAATGTCCTTTCTAACATTTTATTGTTTTTATAAATAAAATGTAATATTTTGTAATGTAAAAAAAAAAAAAAAATTAAAGGAACCGCCGGTTCGAACCGGAATCGAAACCACCGGTTCGAACTGGTCGGTTCCTGAAAAATTGGAACCGGAATTGGAACGGCCTCCCTCGGTTTCGGTTCCGGTTCCTATTTTTGATTTTTTCGATTCCAGTTCCACAGTTCTAAACGGAACCTTGCCAGGTCTAGACGAAAACCATGTATGATAAACACATGGAAAGTTTCATAAAATCCAACTTGGAACTTGAAAACCTATGTATGAGTAACCGAAACGTTCGGAACTCAATAAGAAACAATATGAGAACATATTCAAGTCCGATACCAAGTGAATGAAAACAAACAAACACAAATACACAAAAGTATGCCATTTCCTAGAAATAGTCCTAAAACATGTAATTTTATAAAAGTTTTCAATATAAATCTAATGCATGTGCATACAACAATTATATATGTATATGTGTTATATCAATTGAGCACAACAATACAGGGATACATATGAATGCAATGTGTGTATGTGCATATGCCTTGCAAAATGATTAAAGGTCTCAAGTATACATTTGTTTGTCAACGAAGCGTTCACATTTAGAAGACATGCTTAGTAATATGAGTGGTCCACCTTTCTTGAAGCTTAATTTCACTATCAACCTAGACAACTAAATATTACAACAACTCTTGGTTTGATATGGAATTATGCCAACACAAAAATCAAACTTAACACATGATCTGCACAAGCTCACAAACATAATAAAAATATCTAATTTACTTGAGAAACAAGCATATCACATAGGAAACGGGGGTCAAAAACGTATATAGAAATAAACCAATCAAATACCATCAAACCTATCTTTTGATAGTCCTTAAGCAAAACTAAAAACAAAACCTAAAAACAAACCTAAAACCTAAAAAAAATAAAAAAACTAACTAAGCCATTTTCGTAGAGAACACAATAGCATTGAATGTATGCTACAATCATTTAAACCTCTAGATGTCCCTAGTAAGATGAGTTTTGTCTCTTAAGGGTTTCTAGTTATGCTACCCACAAACATATTCTGTAACAACACTAACCAAGATACACTCAAGTTAATGAAGACAATTCAGGTGGCAATGGCATAGATCCATCTCATTCACCTATGGAGAACAATGATAAACATAGTATTGTTATTGTTGCAGCATCTAATTAGAGGAAAACATCCGAATCATGACAACAATTTAGGAAACAAAAAATAAATGGAAAGGATAAAGTAGTGTGCATGCTCTGTAATGTTAAATTGGTTGGGGTTCCAATTCTGGTACATCGAATTTGCTCAATCATATGAAAATATGTTTTATGCAAAAACAAACCGACATACGACAATATACATTAACTAATAATAAGACAAAGGATGGAAAGGTTTCCTTGGATCCATATACTTTTGATCCCATTGTTGTGAGAAAAAAATTTGCTAAAATTATAATTTTGCATGAATATCCTTTAAGAATTGTTGAACATGATGGGTTTAGAGAATATACGGCAGCTCTTCAACCATTGTTTAAACCTGTATCTCGAAACACAATTAAAGAGATATCTTGCAAATATATGATGTGGAGAAGGAGAAGACAATTAGGGTATTAGAGGGTAGTAAGTTTAGGATTTCCATCATAACTGATATCCGAGCTACACATTTATTGTTTAATTTTGTAGGTTCCAACAGTCCTATTGTAATAGTTTTTGTAATACTTAAAAAAAATATAAAAAATAAAAAAACTAGAAGAAGCATTTTATGATGGTTACAAAGCATTCTATTGATGACTCTTGGGCTACGCAAAGTCAAATTTTAAGATACCGTATATGCTTAAATTTTTATGCAATTTTGTAAGTTTTTTCCAAGTGTATATTGCATTCAATTTATTTATCTTATTTTGTGTGTGTAAATTTTAAATTTATATATGTGTCTTGTCCTCATATAGCAAAGACACTTTGTGATGTACTCAATGATTTTTTGATAGATTGGAACATTGATCGTAAATTAGTTAGCCCGCATTGTAGTAGACTCCATCTAGACACATTGAAAGCCTTAATATGCGCTCAAAGCTGGTTATTGGCTAAAAGATGATGTATGAAATTTATACACATAATTAGATTATATGCACTGTTTTTAAGTCATTTAATAATCAATAGTAATAATTATTACTTGATTTTTTTTTTTTAGGGAAATGTTCAGAAGCTCCCACAGCATGTGATACACCATTTTAAAAAGAGAACAAAAAGGTTAAAGAGGTAAACGATTTAAATATATTTGGTCAAGTTTATATCTTCAATTTTCAATTAATACAATTTTAATGTTTTTGTTGTTCTAGGTCTGTGAGTAGCAACATTTCTTATGGTATTGTACTCTTGTTTGACAGTTTGATACTCTAATTGTCATATGAACCGTAGTGATGGAAGAATGAGAATATTTACGATTTTTTTTTTATTAAGTTGTTGGAGAAAATTAAATTGTGAAGTTTTATGTGATTTACTTTTTTATTTTTCATTTGTTGAATTTATGTTATTTGAACTTTATTGGATTAGATGTATTTGTTTCTCCCTTTAAATAGGATAAAAGGTATCATTATATATGTTAGTTACATTTTTCTCCTGTAAACTATAAATATATATATATATATATATATTTCATTGGATACAGATATAGACAGAACGTGAATAGATATCTCTATCTCAATTCGCGGATTATCCGAATCCATCCCGCTCGTTTAGAAATGGGAATGGATTCGGGGATGGGGATATATATCTCTAATGAGCACGAGGATAGATATTGGGGTATCTATCCCCGATCCGATCCATTGCCATCCCTTATTATAGCAGTGCTAATTCCAAAAGTCACTCTCCAAAAAGTGCTATAGAAATTTTCACCAAAACAAAATCTACATATTTGCTTTGACTGTAGAAGATTTGAGGCTACTACAACCCAATATTTTTTTATTATCTAAAATTAGACTGACCTAAAAAAGAAAAGCATCACAAAAAATCATATGATGAAACCCTTAGACAGTATCTATATATATAGCAAAGAAAAGAAAATAAAAACAAGAAGAAATAAATGTCAAGCAAAAAACATCAAGGGTATACAGACCCAACAACTACTAAAAAAAAAAAAAAAAAAGTGGCACACGGGCCTTAACAAAAAGTGGAAAGGAAATATTCAACAAAAACGAAAAGACTCTCAACACATGCAATCGTTACCAACCAAATAAGAGTAGAAATCCGGAGTAGTAGACCATCATAAAGCAACATCCAAAGAGCGGCTGCCATCTAATTATCTTCCCTGAAAATATGATAAACATAAAAGTCCATAAGAGAAATATGAGAAAGACACCTCTGTCATGTCTGTCGAACACACTATGGAACCTGAGCTACTACAACCCAATAAAAAATATTTAGTGAAAAAATTATGATCCAATTTTTTGTTAAATATTTAATTTTAAAAGGTTGCTGATATGTACATCCCTCTAAAATTGTTTATGCATCCTTAAAATAGTAATTTTCTCAAGATTTCAAAATTACCCTTAAATAAAATTATTAATAGGGTTAAAATAATTTTAAATGCAGCTCAAATATAGTAAATACCTTTTGATCGAAATGTTAACTATGTATTAATTAAACTTAAACCGCGATTATTAACATTAAACTATTAAATAACTATTATAAAATAGTTTTAAAGAGAGAAAATGATTTAATTTAATTAAAAAAAAGTTAAAATAATAATTAAATTAAAAAAAATAAATAAATAAACAAGGTAGGTATCCTTCTACCATGCTTTTTCATTTTCATTTTTTTATTTTTTATTTTATAATTTATTAGTTTATGGTGGTTAATCAAAAACTAAAAGAAATAATATTTTTGGTAATATGTGGGGTGTCCTTACAAACTATAACATTTTTATAATTTTATTAGAGTGTATATAAAAAATTGGTGCATATATGATTTTTCAAAGGTACAAATATCATCACCTTTTAAAAATTTAAAAATTCTAATATATATATATATATATATATATATATCGGTGGTGTTCACCTCAATTCACTCTGATGTATTTATATCAGTGCAATACATGCGAGTCATTGGATTCAAATTTTTAATAAAAATATTTTTTTTAATTTAATTTGATTTTTTAAATATTATATTATCTAATTTTGATATTTTTAAATATCTATTATGTTATTTATATTTTTAAAATAAGTTTTATTAAATTCCTATTAATTGAATTAATTTAAACAAAAATATATTATAAATGTTTCTCCCAATTAATTATATTAGAAGCTAACATATAAATCAATTTATAGTTAAGGGTAAAATAATTTCTGTTACTAACTTTAAGATGTTCGTATTCATACATCATAAATGAAAAACAAATATGTTATTAAGTTTTATACATTTAGATCTGTCCAGACTTAAAAGACCAAAAATGAACACAGCTTTAGATTGTGGCTGACAGGTGGTTTCCAAAAGCCCCAATAAATGTTAAGTTTCCATAGTTTATAGGGATATTATTAAAAATCATCATCTAGTTTGCACTTTTGGTCAAAAACCACCATTATTTGTTTCGTTTTTGGCCAAAATATATTCTGTTGTTCCAATTGTTAGACAAAATACACCCCACAGTGAAATATCAGTCAAATATTTTGAATTTTTTGTTAGGTTAATAAGGGTAAATTAGTAAATGAGCAATTAAGGAATTAAATAAATAATATTATATTAAAAAAATCAGATTTTTTTTCTCTCACATCGTCTCTCTCTCTCATTTGCCTAGGGTTTTTATATTTGAAAGGGTAAAATAGTATTTTGGTTATAAATGTTAACAAAATGGGGACTTCGGCCAAGAACAAACTAGATGGGGATTTTGACAAAAAGTGAAAATTATAGTGCAGCTTTTAATAATATCCCTATTTTTTTTTTAATTTTTTTTTTAAATATTATATAAATCCGGGGTTTTTAGAAAAAGGGGGAGGACTCGAACCCGTAACCTTGTGGTACAGATATGAGGATTTTACCTCCAAACCAACCTTATTTTATCATAATATCTCTCGCTTCTATTCATTAATTTTATTTTTAGGGTGGCTCTATTGCCACTAGACTTGACAAAATTACACCCAGCCCACTAATTATATTCAACCCAAACTCACTCGACAAAAATAGTTGATAGGTCTAGCTTTATTAAGTCGGGTCTTTAATGAGTTGGGTTTTTAAAACCTATAAAGTAATAGTTCGGGTTTAGATTTATCTCTCAAAACCCATTAAAACCCATTAAAGTTCAATAATAATATTATAATTTTCTAAATCGATTATTTAAAAAGTTTGTAAACGCTAAACAAATAGCCTATAAATCAATATTTTTTCTTCAATTATCACCATGCATTAAGTTACGGGATGGTTTTAACTTTTAAATATTTCATCATTAATTCATTATACAATAATCATTAATGTTGGTTTTTTAATTTATTCAAACTTCATTGTTAGTTCGGTCAGCATCCCCAATTCTTGTAAGTTTGTTTACGGGATTAATTTTGATTTTTAAGTAATCAATTTATTATAATTAAAGTCAATTTTTGTTACACGTCTGACATACATTTATTTTCAATTTAATTTAATTTTAGATATGAGTTATTATTGCATTATAATATGCTTATTTATATATGGGGGGGTTGCGCTTGGGCTAAGCATGTATTATGCTTGAATCGTGATTGAGAATTAAAACCAATCAAACTTGGTATGTTTGTAAGCAGAGTTTTAAGACTAGTAAGTTTGTTCTTAGTGGTAATTTTTCAAAGCATTTTCTATGGTTTTTCACCTCTTATTTATAGGAAAAAACCCTCCCAACGTTCTCCTGACCATGGTCTTATCACGGGCGAGATTTCCGGAGAGATTTTTCTCTCTTTTTGAATCATGCCCTTCTTCCTTTTGTAACTGAAAGTTGTCTTGGTTTTAAAACAGCCCAATTTTACTGATACAAGAATTGGGTCGACCCACTATGTATGGGTTTGGACTGGCTCCAATATAAAGGTTTGGACATTTTAACGACCCGGGGACAACTTTTGGTTACCATAAGTCCATAACTCTTACAAATTATTATCACATCATGTACGAGAATCTTGGAATACATTTGGATTAGCTAATATTACTCGAAAGGAATTCTTTATGTTTTACAAGTCTGCCGACATGACAAGTTAAGTTTATTTTATTTTTAGACAAAAAAAATAAAAAATAAGTCTGCCGACCTACCTTTCTTTTTGAAAAACTAATAAAGGGTACAGTCGTACAGATAAACATCCCTTTCATATCTCCAAATGTAACCTATGCCGACCTAAAAGCATGCATATCTAATCTAATTGAAAGTTGTTTGCTTGCTTGGATAACACGCAAAAAGCCGTAAAGTAATATGCTAAGCAGCAAATAATTTTTTTTTATTTTTTTTAAGCACAAGAATACATTACCTCTCGACACACCGGGCTCTTGCTAATATGGTAAGGATATTTTTTAGGAATCTTTACTACCAAGGTTTAAATCCGGATATGTGCATATATATATATATATATATATATATATATTTATATAAATTTCTCTTGTCCTTCCATGGCCTTTTCTCCAAGTGAGGGTGTCTTCTCCCGACTATGGGGTCTGTGTTCTGAATCGTGCTTTTAGATATTCATCTTGTCGAATCTCGGTAGTTGTTGTAATATTAAAAATTTTAAAAAAAAAAAAAAAAATACATTTTCTCTCTTTTATGATTTTTACAGTAATGCTTTTGACTAAGATGAAGTACTTGCATATTATTTCTATAAACAAATACTAGAGCATATCTATATATATACAGTTCCGTTCCTATCGGTGCTTTCTGATATAACTTTATCAGGATATTGAATGTAAGTCACTCATTTATAACAGTGATTTGATAAATGCATACATACCAAGCCAAAGTATTTAAAACGAGTAATATAATTTAATGTCCTTATATAATTCTATTATGATACACTGATAGAAAAAATTATATATATATTGGTATAGAATCGATAAAGAAATAAAAAAGAACAACTTTGTTCACCCACACTAACTAGAGGTAAGCATTATCTCTCATCTTATTGTTTAACACATGTTCTAAACTTAACTCAAAGTCCAAAACTAACCTAAAGTTCGGGACATGTGTCAAGCAATGAGACGGGAGGCAATCCTTACCTCTAGTTAATATCGGTGAGCAAAGTTGTTCTCGAAATAAAACCGTGTGACCCTTACTTTTGACTTGGTTTTTACTTTTAGTACTTTTGGAGTGTGACGTAATCCCACCATGCAGCTACGTGCCGACGTGTTTCCTAGAAACTTCATATAGAATTCATAACATATTAGATTTGCTTTGATACCGGCCACTTGGGCACTTGTCACGTTCCAATTTAGGAGAAAATCTTTAACGTAGACATTCCCGCATTTCCGTCACCGAGCATTTTGAATTTCCCATTTATCAAAAAATCTCATTCTTTTCTCATTCTGCATTGAATCATATGAATCGATCTAGCAATGATGGAATTTCGATTCTGTTTACTGAATCACATGAAATTTTACCCAACTCCATATATATGGAATGTATGAAATACGTATGAACGGAGGAAAAAAGATGATTTTACAACGACTGGAGTGGGAGAGTCAGAGTCGAAAAGAGGATTCCTCACTTCTTTCTCTCATTCAAAACCGTGCATGAGACTTTCATCTCGCACAGCTCCTAAGTGATAAAAGTAAAGAAGAACTCATCTTCTTTCTTTTTTGATTACCTTCCTCGCGTATGTATAAGATCGAATCCATTCACGGAGGTAGGGAATGGAAGGATTTTTTAAGCCACTCACTTACATATCAAAGTGAAAGGGAGGGGGAGGGCCCATCCGACTTTTTTTGAATTCAAATTCTTGTGATCTATGTTGCCATCTTACTTGGATCACAAATGGATTCCGTTTTATCTTCGTATTATTTGAACTCGATTCAATTTATGAAAAAACATCTTATTCAGAGAAGAGTTTTGAAAATTCGAAACAAGAAGTCCATTTTATCAAAAATTAGACTCTTAAAAAAATTAGAATCCGACTTTTTTTGAATTCAAATTCTTGCGATCTATGTTGCCATCTTACTTGGATCACAAATGGATTCCGTTTTATCTTCGTATTATTTGAACTCGATTCAATTTATGAAAAAACATCTTATTCAGAGAAGAGTTTTGAAAATTCGAAACAAGAAGTCCATTTTATCAAAAATTAGACTCTTAAAAAAATTATACTCTGAAAGAGAGGTTGCTCAAAAAAGTAATTTGGAGTCTGATATTCGGATATTCAGATATATATAAGAGGTCGCTCTGGGACGGAAGGATTCGAACCTGTATTGTTGAGTAGCACACCAGAAAACTAAAAATAAAATATGCGTGTAGAGGCCAGCTGGGCCAATGTTTTCAAAAGAAAAAAAAAATGTATATGCGTAAAAAAATCCTACCTTAGTAATATTATTAAAAAAAAAACAATTATTAACACTTGCTTGGTTGCTTCTTCTGTACATATCCTAACTCTAACACTGTTCTCTGCACTACTGGTGTCTGTGTCGTTGATGCTTTTAATGGTGTTTCAACATCTCCGTTTCCTCCATTATTTATTTGTCCTATTAAATTCAACATTCTTCCATTAACGTAATGAGTTTGGTATCTAAAACGTGTATAAGTTTTATAAATTATTGTATTTGTTATGATTTTTTTTTTTTTTTTTAACAATATCTATTAATTCGGAATGAGGTATTTTTTTGAAAGCTTTCGCCATTGGTAGGATTCGAACCGCTGACCTGAGAGTTATTTGCTCAAACCCCAAACTCATCCATCTACCAGCTGTTGGCACCCCTGATGGTATTTGTTATGGTTTTTATAAAGTTGTATAAGGTGTTAATTGTATTTTACATTGTCATCTCCCTTGATTTAATTGAAATTTTATATAAGCATGTTAAAGAGTTTCTAGGTTTGTGCTTCAAATAGTCTGGACTCTTGAAAATCATAGGTAGCAATATGGTTAAGTAACTTAAAACTATTTATCCTTTCTTTAAAAGAAATAAGTAGGAGAAATTACTGATTTTTGTTTGTATCATTATCATACATACTATAAATATTTGTTAGATACACTTTGGCCTTTGGCCTCTAACTTCGAACTTCTAGATTCGTCGCTGGGAACAAACAGATAAGCCCAATTCAAACCAATGCCCAAAGGTTTGGCCCAGATCATATGTATATTTTATATTTGTGTAAATGGCAAAGTGCTAGCCCATTATTGACATTAGTAGTGGCAAAATGGGCAGCCCAAGGGCCCGACCTGTTAAAAAATGTTGGGGCCTGGCTGCTGGCGGTCCAGTTTTTTTTTTTTTATTTTCCTTTTGCTGGGAATCGAACAATGGTGGTAAGGTTGTGAGGTACCATGTCACTCCATGGTCAATCTTGTTAAGTTATGAATATTGTAGTATATATTTTAAATTGGGTTTTATTTATTTATTTATTTTTCATAATTGCTGTGAGTGGGAATCGAACCATGGTTAATGGGGGAAAAGGGTTTGGGACTTAACCACTTTACCATAAGATTAATTCGATTGTCTTTGCATATATTGATATATATTGTTTGATTAGTGTTTTTTTTTTTTAAAAAGTATGTATCAGAAAGCCTGCCAGTAAGGCCTGCATTCTCGATGTTTGGTTGGTTAAATTCCATTGGAATGGTGATTCCATCATTTTGGTAGAATGGGCATATTATTATAATAATAATATATTATATTATTATATTATTATTACTAATAAATAATATATTTTATTATAATATATATTTTTTATATATAATTAATTTGTTATATATTATAATAATATATATCTATATATAATTTGTTATATATTATAATAATATATATAATATTATATATTATTAACCATAATATATCATATTATTATGAATATTTTATAATTAGATGTATTTTGGTCAAAATACAGTTAATTTCATTCCATTCGGTTATTAACCAAATAAAATAATAGTAATTTAGATGCTAATTCTACAATCTCAACCAAACAAAGAAATCAGCTTTCCATTCCATCCCATTCACATTTTCATTCTCATTCCTATTACCATTCCATATACCATTCCGCCATTGAACATTTTAACTAAACGTGACCATAGAGTTGTATTAAATCCCCCATTCCCCACTACTAATCTTTTAAATAGACTCAATGCCTGGCCCATTTTGCCACACTTAATTGACATTACAAATGCAGCTTAGCGATCCACGTGGAATATAGAGTTGTACTAAATCCCCATTCCCCACTACTAATCTTTTAAATAGCTCCCAATCTTAATACATCTGAAAATATTATTATTATTATTATTATTATTATTATTATTATTATTATTATTATTATTATTATAAATTAAAAGTTATAAATCTTAAAAGTTTATAAAATCAATATTATCATGTATGAGAAAATGATTCTCCTTTATTCTCAATTTATCTTTAGATTTAGTTGTTTAGTGCGCTGCACTGAACAGGACTAGTGTTCACCGTTAGGGATGAGCATTTATTTCTGGGGACTCAAATTCCCATATTCCTATCCCCATTTAGGGGAGAATTTTTGGATAAAATTGGGGAAATGGGGAGGGGTGGAGATGATTTTTATCCCCAAATTAAAATGGGATGTCTATCCCTATTTTCCCATTTCCCCCACAAATTTATGGAAATGGGGATGGGGATGGGAGGAGGTGCCCCCATCCCCGATGCCCCAATTCCCCCAAACATTATATATAATATAATATATATATATATAATATTTTTATTCTTCTATTTTACTAAGTATATATACATCTTCTTAACATAAAAAATCTAATCTTAAATCATAAAACTTGTCTAATAAACTTTATTTTACAATGGATTAAAACACTTTCATTTGAAATTGTAATGGATTTTATTTTGTATTTCAATTTATGATGGATTTTGTGTTTTTGTAGTATGTAATTTTTAGTTATACAGGGGAAAGAGGGAAGATGGGGAAACAGGTAAAACGAGGAAAAACGGGGAAACAGAAAAAAACGGAAAAACAAGAAAAACGGGAAAAATAGGGAAATGATGATGGTAATGGGGGGACCTCCCCCATCCCCATTTTCCCCAAATGGGGAAATGGATGGGGGAGGGTTTTGAAAGTGGTGATGGGGATAGAGGGGCCTATATCCATCCTCATTCCCCAAATGCTCATCCCTACACACCGTACAGTACTAAGAACAATGTTTGGTAACATTTTATAGTCGTATTTAGTTGTACGACGTACTGATTTTGTACGGTCTGGACAGCATTAAGCTATACATTTGGGAGAGATATTCCACAACCAAATTGAACCTAGAAATAAAATTCATGAAAAATATACGTATTCAACCTCATTTGCCTAGCCTCATCTTCAAGGGGTCGTGGGCCTCCGTTCGTGGAGACCGAGCATCCACGTGATCTCCATCACGATAGAGGTCGCATCGCTTAGATCTCCAACGTATGGAGTTCCAAGGATCTCCATCCGTGGAGATTCGGTGGGTGATGGGGGTGGAGATCCCCATTCATTTTCTTGTTTTATTTAAAATAAAATAAAAAAGCTATTGTTTTTTTTTTTTTTTAGATACAAATCTCCGCCATCAATCTAGATGAACGGTGGAGATACATTTTAAAAATTATAAATAAAAAAGAAGGATTTTTAATTTGTTAATTCAAAATTCTAATTTAAATATTTATAACCGTTTAATTTAAATAAAAAATATATATATTAACCAAATAAATACCGTCCAATACTATTCAATACAAACGATATAGGACATGTTTGTTATGAGGGATTGGACCCACGCTTGTAGCCTATAAGTGGTTGGATTTCTCCAGACCTATGTAGACAAATAGTCCTGCTATGGTGAGACTATTAAGTACACACAAAGGGTTGGGACAAAATATTGTCCCAACTTTTGTATTTACTTTTTTTTCTCTCATTTTAATTAAATTATTTATATATAAAATATTAAATTTATTTAATCTATTTTAAAAATTTATTTAATATATTTTATTCATTTTAAATATTACTATATATTTTATTCTAACATTTAAAAAAATTATATCAATTAAAAAAATAAATATTATTGTATTTCAAATTAATTTTAATTATTGTATTTATTTTTTTTAAATAATTTAAATACTGTTTTTTAACCAAATTTAATTTAGAATAATTTTATTTTTCTTTGAATTGAATTGATTTAAAATGATTTTATTTATTTAAAAATACATGTAATATAATTTTATACTGACCTCTCACAAAAGACAATTATTTTTTTATTCAATCATATGTTATATCAAACAAGAGACAATATTATTTTAGCCCAATTCATATTGCACCAAGCACATCAGTACTTCAAAATATTAATTTAATCAAATCCGATCTAATCTCATAAAGACAGTCCAATCCTATCCAAATCAATCTCGTGCTTGTTTGGTATAATATGAGATTGAAAAAAAAAAATAATTGAAAACAATTGTCTTTTTTGAAAAAGAAAAGAAAATTAATTTTTTAAAATTAAATTTGGTTAAAAAAATTATTTAAGTTATTTTTTGAATAAATAAATTATTTTTAAAAATAAATAAAATTAATTTGAAATAAAATAACAATTATTTTTAATTGATATTAAAAAAAAACATTTTTTTTTCAAATGGTAGAATAAAATATATTAAATAAAATTTTAAAATAGATTAAATAAATTTAATATGTATCAAATTTGAGGTCATTCCGAAACAATCGTAAAATTGTCACTTTTTTAAGCAAACAATAAAGGAAAATTATGAAGCGCATATTTCAATGCCGAGTACATTTTATTAAGAAAAAATTTTGTGGAACTACTAGAGATACTATAATCTTAATATATTTAGAAAAAGAACGTTAACGGTCGAGAAGCCATATAGATATATATTTTTCATATATGAGTGACATGGCACGAAAGAAGAAGAGCAAGAATTGGAGGGAGGACTGCTGACTGAAGAGGAGGAAGAAGAGAAGAGCAAGAAGCTTCTCACGGACGTCTGAAGAAGGGCTAGAGGAAGAAGGAAGAAGGAAGAAGGCTCATGTTGAGGAATCAGAGGATTCTAGCTTGAATAATATTAATTATTTAGTTCAAAAGTTTTAGAGTTTATCTTTATTTAAATTTCTTTTGTGAATTTTTTAGGCAATTGATGATTCATAACTTGTTAGTTTTTTGGATCTTTGGTAATATTTTGATTTGTAACATTTTTTCTTTAATCAATTTATTTTGATTTGTATAAATTGATTGAAGAAAACTTGTGCTAATCTTGCCTTATTTGTCATTCCTAACATTTACCTATTTTTATAAACATTTTGAGGGTAGAACTATCAACCATGTTATATTTGTTTTCCTCGGCATATAAATTAACCGTATAACATAATGAAACATATTGATGTAGCCTTCAATCTACTCATTGTAGTCTTGAATGGACCGATATTAATATTCTTGATTCATGATTTCTTAAATTTCCTTCAAGAAAATCAAACTAATTAAAAAAATAACTTATGACTCTACTTATCAATTCAACAAGAAAATAAAACTAATTAAAGGAGAATCCAAGAACGAATGGTGACAAAGGAGGGTGACAATGGTGATAGGAAGTTATTGACAAGCACCAAGGTTACTAATTGCAGTTTTAAAGAGGTGGATTGAGAGAAACATGCGGTGATGTTACTGTGTCCTTATATTTCTAGACATGAAAAACGAACGGTAATTTGAAAAAATGAATTTCTAGATACAATATTATGTAGAGGCTTGCAAGGAATTTATTCATGTTGAAGGCTCTATAACACTAAGATGGAAAATGATTTTCCTTTTTAGTTCATTAGATGTATAACAATAATGGTAAACATTTTCATGATAACCTAGATTGATTTCTTAGTTGTATCATTTTGCGATATGGAAAATTGTCTGATAATTTCTAAGATTCGAGTCGTCATACCAGCAAGTGGAGCATGATCAACAACCCCTAAAAATTACATAAATTGTTACACGATTTGTTGACCATTAGATTATGATGAGTTGGATGGTCAGATATACTTGTACACTTAACTACAATCACTGTAATTTGTAATATATAAATTAAAATATTATTTTATTTAAAAAAATTATTTTCTTAATTTGTTATTCAATTTTCACTCAATTATAAAGGAGATTATTTCAATTATAGTTTCCCCAAATGGATTAGAGAATTTAAACTCATTTTGTCACCATAATCCCACCTATTTTTGTATTAAATAAATAATTTGAAAATTTGAAAAATACTTTTTTGAAGTAATTAAAAAATATATTAAAAATAATATATATATATATATATATATAATTTAAAGATATTTTTGGATAATTCTACTTTAATATTATTATATTTAGTCTAACTTTTTGTTTCACCAACAAAATATAATATTAATTCAGTCACACCTTATGTTTCTCTAAATACAACATAATATTAATTTAGTCAAATCCAATTACATCTTATCTCAATTTTATCTCAATCCTATTCAATCCGATCCCATGCACCAAACGGCAACAGCGTTTATAAATTAAAACTTATTATATATTAATTAAATTTAATTAAAAAGGTAAAAAAGTATATAAATGTCAAATTTTAATATATATTTATAACTATGGACATGAAAGTAAATTAAGATATAAATTGTCAAAAGTAAATTCAGAATTTCAATTTTGAGTCTCTCTATTTGGAGTTCAAAAGATAAAAACTCTAAAAAAAATTCTTTAAGACATAAATTTAGAGTATAGTTCAAGCATATGATACTTTATTTTACTTTGGAGTACGCACTCTAAAATAGAGTAAGGTGGGAGATGATCTTTCTCTTATTTTATTTTATTTTTTTTATTTTTTTTATTTTTTTCTCTCTCATTTAAAGTTTATAATTATTGTTGTCTATTAAAAATAAAAATTAGAGGAATTGTCATTTTTATATGTAACCCACTAAATTGTAATTATATTATAAGGCTTTGTGATGCCGTTGTATGATATTGGGGCGTGATTTGACACACTGTACAATATTGTATTGTATAGGATTTTACCGAATAGTATTGAACTATATTAAATTAAATTTAAAACTCTATAGGCTCGTTTGGTGCGCGGGATATTAAAAAATTATTTTCATAGGATTGGATTAGAAGATATGAGATTGGAGTATTGGACTAAATTAGTGTTGTAACGTGTTTAATGCTTTATGAGATTATATTAAAATAGTCATGTCTCTTGTTTAGTGTGGTATGAGATAAAATAAAAATAATAATTTTATCATATATTTTTTTAAATATTTTTTTTCTTAAATTTAATACAGTTTAAAATTGATTAATATAAAATTAAATTAAATTATTTTTAAATAAATTATTTTAAAAATTTTTAAAACTGAAAATATTTAAAATTAATATTAAATATTTTTAAATATTATAATAAAATATATTATATATATATAAATTTTATAATTAAATTTTTAAAAAATAAAAGTAAAAAATATTTCTTTTTAAAAAACATGGGATTAAATAGCCCCACACACTTGGATAAAATGGTTGTACAAGATTGGACTGGTTAAAATAATTATTTAAATTAAATTTTGAAAAAAAATTTAAAAATTTATATTGTTTATTTAAAAATAATTTAAATTTTAAAACCAGCTTTTAAAAAATATTCATTTTATTTGTTAATATTGAATATTATTATTTTTAAAATGTTTAAATAAAATAATTTATTAATTATTAAAAAGATATTTATATTTTAATTACATAAAAATAAAATAAATTGGAAAAAAAAAAAAAAAAAGTATAAAGTGGTGGGATAAGTTGTTTGTATTAGATTAAAAAATCATACCTGATACAAACAACAAACATAGGAGATAACACTAAAATTAGTCATATCCCATCATATGTAACAAATATGGCCGACATTGTTTGATGTTGGATTAAATTTAATACTCTTTGAGCATGTTTGATACATGGGATTGGACTGAGATTGAATTAATCTCAGTTCAATCTCACGTTTGTGGTCTACACGGGATTAGATTTTCCAATCACAAATAGTCCAACTGACCACTGTGCTGGGACTATTTAGTCCACCACAAAGGTTAGGACAATATTTTGTCCCAGCTGTTGTGCATTTGTATCTTTTTCCTGGTTTTAATTAAATTATATATATATATAATATTTCTAAAAGTTAATGCAAAAAATTTGTGTAAATTTCTAGAATAGTCACATTCTGCATTAAATATGTGACTCTTAATATTCCTCGGTATTTCCTTTACCTCTATAAAAGTTTTGATTTTAATTTATTAACCATATCATCATAAAAATTATACTATTAGAAACAAGATCATCAAATTATATAATAATGTTTGGAAGCCTATGCATTATAGTAGAAAGTTAAAGAGGTAGAAGTTTCCTTTATGGATGGTTGGACATTCGCTTTTAATATTTTTAAAGAAGCTAGTAGTATAATATTCATAATACTCTCCTCAAAATATTTATTATGCTGAGAATATTACTCAATAAAGTTTGCTAGCAAAACTCTATAGAAAGCCAAAGGAACCAAAATGCTAAAAAATGTTGGCCCAACCCTAATTAACAATGTTTGTATTTTTACAGCCTCAAGTTAATAAGCTCTGGAGGTGCTAGGGTTTGATAAAGTTCAAGTTTTATCACACTATAGAAAAGTAAAACACAATTTATTACTAAATTAGAATATTTTAAATATATTCTCTTGATTGTTTCACTTGCACACCCTCCAAGCTTCTGTTCCTACAAGTCCTAAAAATTTTGCACAGATTTAGAATTTTTATTTGCAATCAAAAAGGTTGGGAGATAAGATAGATAGTTCTCTACACGTCAATAGACATGCTTAGATTAGACAACTCAAGATGATGAGTAGAGAAAGCAGAGATTTATGATTGTTTTGAGGGCCTGCACAACCCACCCATTGGATCCCCCTCCTCAAATCATCTTATTCTCACCTTCTCCTCACTTAAATCTATGGTATGGATTAATTCTATATTTTAACAAATAAAAACACAAAAATTAATAGAAATAATCCAAACCATTGATTTACTATATTAGACACGTGTCAATATATTGTAAAGGTAAGGACAATATGAGGAGAGGATCCAGAATGAGTCGGTGTCAATATTCAATTGCCCAAGTCTCAAGTACCTTCAAGAAGATTTATAAAAAAGCTCATTTCGTTTCAAAGATTTAAGTGTTTGCGGGTGTCATAAATCATAATCTGGTATTCTAGTAACAAATATACATAGAAAAACATAATAAATGAGACAAATACATATAAAGAAAACACTCCATTAAAGAAACTCAATTCCTAACATTCAGCAAAATTAAACAGAGGACTACCAATAAGTTCCAATTCTTGCTGGAAATTTTATGCCGCACGAAAAATACAAATGAGTTATTTTTCAAAATTGATTTCCAAGCATAAAATAATTAGAATAGTACCTTACAATTTGACATGAATGGCCATTCCATACTTGATTCAGAGCAAAATGGTGGTTCTGTATACATACTCAACATATATTAAGACAACCAAAAAGCATAATCACCACACAAAAAATACCCGGGTCATTCCTCGTCAGAATAATTGAACTTAACGGAGTGTGTTTGGAGATCAATCAGCCCTCCTCTATAGCTGCCACGCTTCTTCTTGGTCTTTTCATGCCGAAAATCCCTGAGAAAGAGAATGTTAGTGATGTAGGACCAAAAGTAAAAAGAAATAGATAGATAATTAGAGTTTGCAAGATAGAAAATTAGAAGAAATGGGGGAAACTACAGAAGAAAGGAGAGGAAATCAGAGGAAAGAAAATTAGGAGATATTCAATATCACTTTATTTCATACTCTGTTTTCATATGACAATGTAGGCCTTTTTATAGTGGCCAAAAGCTATTAAGATAAAGATAAGACAAACTCAACTAAAATACAAAACTAAAAATAGTGTAAAAAATCCTCCCATTTTTGTTGGGTTTTTTTTTTTTTTTTTTTTTTTTTTTTTTTTTGTCGAACAGGGAAGCAACGATCATGAACTACATAAATGATATGTCTGAATGAACTACATGAATGAAAGAAAGGAGAATCCTTTTGAACCACAGGTGTGAAATCCTTTTCTTTTTATTCCATTTATCTAACATTTATTTTTTTAACATCAATTGAAACTTTGCACATAATGAAGCTTGAGAAGAATAAATAAATAAGAAAAAATATAACTAAAAGAAAAAAAAAATACCAAAAATGGGAAATGAGAATCGAAGGCTTATGTTGTTAACGAGATGGTCAGTGATGAATGAAATTATAACAACATAGATTTATAAAAAATTAAGATTGGGATAGAAGTTTCTTTATGTTAAATTAATAAGGATAATTATGTCATTTAAATGATTCATTAAATCTCACTTAAGATTATTTCATAATGACTTTACAAAAGTAGCATTCTGCATGCTTCTTAAAATTGCTACAAAGTTAGCTCAAATGATCAAATAATCACTTTTACTAGTTTTAACACACCTTTTAATACCAAAATGATTAAATAATCAGATTTTAACCTTCCAAAGCAAATACCAAATGGGGCTTTAAAGTCTTATCTCATTACTTATTAGAAAAGAGATATTTTTATTTTATTTTAAACCTAATCAAATCTTGATAAAATAAATATTTTAATAATCCTAATCTTCTTGTCCATTAGTTAGACTCCATTCTGACAATGAAAAGCATAGCACAAACATGGAAATGTATAACATTCAAACAGTGATATGGGTCTGTCAAGGCAACAAAATTGAAGGTTCAGACTCGAGACTGGTAGCTCAAGTCCAGCACTTGTTTAGTATGCTTAAGCCTCAATGATCAAGCTAATCAGAAACATATTTAGGTTCATGAAAGCTTACACTTTTACCTCTGCTCCCATATCAGCTACTCATATACATATCAGCAGTCTTCAATTAAATTCCTAGTTTTTTAGGAAGCTAGTCATAACTCATAATAGATATTTCTGGTAGTCTCAGCTGTATATATAACCTATTGATCATTGTATACTGATTCAGTCATTAGATACAAGTTTCTTCAAGTTTCAGAGCTTTTTCTTCATGGTCATAACCAGAAAAAAAAAAGTGTGTATCCAATAGCTAAAAAACTATATTCATCAAAGCATCACATTTAAAAATAAATCAATAAAATAGTTATCCCCAAGTGACAGACCCGTGACTATGAAAATGTACCTTCCTCTAACTTGCCCGAGTACTTCTTGTGCTTTTGCACCATAGCCAATCTCTGCTCCATCCTGTGGAGAAATTTCGTAGGGTGAAAATTTAGTATATGTTCAAGAAACTGAAAACAGTGTAAAGAAAAAAATGGAAATTAATGATCCAGAAGATAAGAATACAGAAACAGAATATAAACAAACCTTTGCCCAGTACGAATTATCTTTAAGCCTTTCATCAGTAAATACCACATCATCAACTTTTACCCGCTGAAATGCTTTAACTGTATTTGGCTGCAATAATAGCATTCATCAATATAAATCTCTGGAAACTTTAAATTATAATGCAGATAATTTATAATTTTAAGATCCAATATCAAACCAAAGTTAGCACACTCAAGATTATCCAACATACTGTTAAAGAAAACAGAAGCTAAGGTAGTCAATAGGTAGGATCATATCTGAATCTCACTTAATTTACCAATTAGAAGAACCAAAAAGATAGAAAATATATAAATTTAACACACATAAAATTTATCATTTATGGATTCCGGACTCAAACTGGCTTTTCAAATATATAGTCTTAAAAAGGTTGTAAAAAGACTGCCGTATGTTAAGGGTGTGTGTGGAACTTTAAGCAAATTGGCTTCTAAATGTGAAGAAAGTCTATTATTGAGCTGCCTTCACACATATACTACATGTTGAGTTTAAATTCATACCTCAGCTGAACCATTTGCTTGCTTCTTCATGCTTTGATGCGAGGCAGATTTCTCTCCTTTCTCAATGTTTGAATTTCCTGGAGTCGCATTCACCTCTGTAACTTGCTCACTTCCCTTTTGTTCTTCTGACCCTTTGGTCTTTCTACGTTTGGATTCTTCTACTTCATTCTTGTCAATAGGCTGAGAATTGTTTTCTTCAGAAGCCAATCTTTTTCTTTTCTTGGATTGTTTACTCTCCTTATCAGTTGCATCTTCCGCTGGTGTGTTAATATTATCCTTCTTAGACTTGGTTCTACTTAATTTCCCTTCATCAAACTCCTTTATACTTTCATGATGTTCAACATTTTCAATCACAGATTCAGAATCCTGCTTCCTTTTCTTCTTTTTGTCCTTGTGTTTCTTCTCAGGCTCCTGCAACTGTTGGTTGCACAACACACCATCAGTAGATTCCTTCATCACATCCGCACTGACTTGCTCTACTTGGCCATGAGAATCAGAAGTCTTTTTATTTTTCTTCTTGTCCTTAGATTTTACATTTAATTCCGGCACTGTGTTATCTGTAATCAGGTCTTTCTCTTTGGAATCGGTAAATTTATCAGAATCTTCTATTTGACCAACTGTACCAAGATTAACCTCGTTGCTTCTCCTTTTCTTTTTCTTACTGACAATTCCCACACCAGCAGCAAAATCAGCCTCTTCGACTATTTCAGAATTGCCATCCATCAGTAAATCTACAATATAAAACTCTGAATTAGTGCTATCATGAGTTTCGTGCATCCTGTTTATCAGTTTTGTTTTTTATTAGTTTCTTTTAGTTGTGATGGGTTGGAGAATCTGAACATCACCACGATCAACACATTACAAGAAAAACTCATATTTGTATGAAATTCGAGCCTACCTTGCACCTTCTGTCCACAGATTTTTTTGCCGCTTAGATCACTGCATATTTATGGAAGCTCAGGCATGATGAGAACAGAAACTGAAGTTTAAATTAATGCTTAAATCAAGAAAATCCAAAGTAGATTTGGATAGTGTAATAAAAAACTTTAAAACACAAAATGGAAAAAGGCACTTTTGACATTTTTTTCAAGGGAGAACAGGCACTTATCCGTCTCAAACATCGCCATCAACATTATCAAGGCATGTTATAAATTTAATATAAGAACATTTATTTCAACTTTGATTGTGAATATAACAATCAAAGAAATCCAAAATCATTATTGATGTATAATGATGGACTTGAAGTGCTGTGACCGAGAACATAGCTCATTAAACAGCCCCAGAAACACAACCATCATAAAATATGAAATACCAATAGCCAAAAAAGCAAAAAAAAAAAATTCTTGAGACTCCAATGTTCATACAAGCAATGAAATGTGTTAAAACAAAACTTCCAAGAGATATTCAAACAAAAAGTTCATTTCCATGACATATGTTAATGAGTCATCTATATTTAGACAGCCAAAAATTATAATTCACTTAGATGTCTACCACACCTAAGACATTAATATAGAGAAGCAGCCACAACATTGGCGATCAAGCATCAATAGACAGGGTTCAGGCTCGTAACATGGTCTTCATAGAGAATTATTCTTAATAAAAGCAAAAAGAGTTTCTTATCTTACCATGTCTCCAAGTAATTGCAGAATATATCTTCCAAATTTAGAGTGGAATCACTAAGATCATCCTTCTGCACCAAGAGCAGAAGAAAAAGTATTGACATGGGGAAATAAGGTCAAACAATTGATGCACAATATGGAAGCAAATATGCATGTATTTCTTGAGGTGTGACAGTATATATGTGCATCAGTGCATTAATCACATCACTTATAAAAGCCAGTGAACCTAAGAAACAAATCCATGAGTTATCAGTTGCCTAACATATTGTCACTGGCATTACTACACATTATACTTATGCTTCCAATAAGATTCCTAACGAGACACGACTTAAGTATAACTCAACATTGCATCAACTGCATAAGTATCTCATTCATTCAATTTCCGACAAATATATACACTATATTAAGCTAAATAACTATGCCATTGTTATGTACAATTACAACAGCCAACTACCGTAACACACCCTCAAAGAAACATAAACCTCAAGAAACTTATTCCATAATATGTGCTTGCAGATATTTAAAAAAAAATATATATATATATATATATATACATGCTCATAATGCATAAATATTATTAAAAAAGAGGGAAAAAAAACTATTTACTGTCTTTACAGCCAAAGAATTAACAATTGAGGCTTACATCCATTGAGCTTTAAAGTAACATAGGAACACAGAAAAAATAAATTGAAAATAATAACCTCGATGCCCTAGATTAATTAATTTTTTGTCCCCAAATTGAATATATATAAAAAATAAAAAATAAAAAATGAAAGCAGAAGAGAAAAATATAAATCACATTTTCTTTGTTGATATTATGATATACTTTCATGCGCAAGCACATATGACTTATAGACTTATAGCAGTTAACATGAAGAGATAGACTGGTACAGTTGAACCGAATCAAAATCGAATTTTATTGTAAATTTGTTAAATAAATGGCTATAAACCATATCATCCAAATGCAACTTGAGTTTATAAGCAAGTTTCAATATAAACAGATAGAATAAAAGTAGTTTCATATAATTCCTAACATAAATTTAGTGACAAACAATTCAGCATCCAACCACACATCAAAAACATAAATCAAAACGACCCGAACCCACCTCTATCTGTGCTTCAGATAGAAACTTCTTCAGAGTTTTGGAGAAGCCACTGGATTTCAGGTAGCCAGCAATCGATTGGAGGAGTGAAGCCTTCTGCTCCGGTTTCAGGGTCCGGTTGATGTTGAGCTTCATGGTTGGCATTGCAAGTATTACTTGGCGAGGCTTGAATAACAAGGTGGCAGGATCAATTGGGGGTTTGGGCATATGAGCCTCCTTTAGCTGACACTCGGGCTGAACTAGGGTTTTAGAACAATTAGGGTTTCTTCGGGGGAAAATTGCACAAACATCCCTATGTTTAGGCCTAATTGCATGAACATCCCGTACCGTCAGATGTGCTCTGTTAGTAATTAACAGTTTAAGGGCAAAAAGGTCCATTTACCAATAATATTCATTCCATCCATCATCTGATCTCAATGGTTGTCATCAGATGAAAATATATATAATTTTTTTAAAAAAAAAAAAAAACCTCATCATCTTCATCAAAAATCTGGAAACATATTTTTCTTCAATCTAGGAAGGAAAAAAAAAAAAACCAAATATCCAATCAAATTTTCCAAAAAAAAAAAAAAAACACAAGTACAAAACTCATTCATCAGGACTGCGGTGACACAGCGGGAGAGGAGGGTGTAGCGGTGACATGGAGAGAGAGGAAGGTGTGGCGGCAAAGGAGGGGTGGAGGTGACGATGGGGTTGGTCGATGATGGGTTGTGATCAGGGCCGTCTTCATATATTTTGAGGTCTGATCGATTTAATGATATTAACAAAATACAGACCCCCTTGAAAAAATTATTATCATTAATATAAAAATGGGTCCAAAAGATTATGGGTAGTTTTACACTTTCAATTCAATTTAAAATTGGCCCAAAAGATTGTGGGTAGTTTCACACTTTCACAAATTACAATTTAGTTCAATCTGAGCCCAAAAGCAAAGAAAGGAGAAAGAGAAAGCACCAAAAAATAAATAAATAGAGAGATTGGCCAGTTGGGGGGCCAATTGGGAGGCCCAGCAAAATGCTAGGTTTACTGCCCCCTAAGGTCGATCTTGGTTGTGATGGGTTTTGAGGGAAAAAAAAAAAGATGACGACGACGGAGTGTTGTTGATAGTTAATACTGAGTTTGTAATAGGAGATCTAGAAATTTTTCCAGATATCTTCCCGACTTTTTTTCAAAAAAAGAATTTCAAATTTTTTTTTAATTATCACTTTTATTTATTTTTATTTATTTATATATTTTTACAAAAGCAACTTGTGAAAAAAAAAAAAAAAAAAAAAAGGTGTCACATACGATCAATAAACACTCTATAAAAAAAATTTATCTTCAATGCAACATTCAACCTCACGCTGATGTGGCAAAAACAAATATTAGATAATGTCAATATAATCGTATACTTTCAGAAGGTTTGTTGTACATTTATTTTTTTGGTTAACTCAGCAAGTATTTAAAATTGATATTAATTTTCATCTATTTTTTTTGGTAAGAAAAAAAAAATTAAAAAAAATTGGACACGTCATTAAAAATAAATGTGTTGTGTTTTAAACAGAAGTATTGTATACCAAATTTTGAGTTAATTGTCTATTAAATCTATTTTTGTGCTATATAAAAAGAAAATCTCTTGACATTGTTGTCATGTCAACTATTTTTTGTATGCAAATCACTTTTGCATTGAAGATGCTCTAATCACTTTTCTTTATTTTGTTTCCTTTTTATTTTGAAGAGAATTTTTTTTTTTCCTTTTTTAATTGGTTATTTAATAAACTAAATAAAAAAATCACAAAAAATTAAACAAAATAAGAAATAAAGGCATTTTGGACCTTTTACACGATCATTAGAGTCAATGGTTAACTTTAACTGTTGACCACTAACGATAGGGGATGTCCGTATAATTTTGATCAAAAGACAAAAGTTGTATATGAGTGCAGTTAAATCTAAATTTAGGGAATATTTGTGCAATATTTGTGCAATCTAAATTCAGCTGCACAGTCTATTCGCTTGAGAGACATATATAATTGTCGAAAGCATCCATATGTTTTGACTAATTATATATCTTCTTGCTCAAGTTTCACATATTATCCCTTTTGATCCTAACTTTCATAAATGTAATACTTCAGTCACTTTGACTAATTTTATAATTAGGGTGGGCACATTTTTACAATCCGAGATAAACCGAATCGAAACAATTTGTCAGATATTTGCGGCACACTCGGAAGGAAGGATGCATGTGTATTCCTCAAGGAGTTTGGAGATCCCCTTGGTTGCGACTGGGACTGGGACACCCTCGGATGCATGCTTTCTGCAGCTGGATCCCCCTAACAAGAGATCTCATCTTGATCAGCCTCATTCTCCCCATTAGAGACAGTAACCAGTGAGTAAGGAGAGTTCGAAAAACCGGCTCCTACTGACACATTTCTCCCCAACCGGTGAGGACGGGTGGTGTCCCACTCCCAAGTGGCGGATTTGCTTGCCCTCTTCCTTTTTCGCGTGCTTAACCCCAAATCCTTGAGGGAGCTCTCCAACCCAGCGTATTTGTAGCTTTTCTCAGCATTGGAATTGTTAGACATAGTGGCAGTAAAAGCAAGAGATGGTTTTGGAAAATAAAGAGAAGTCGGTGGGATCAGGGCTAGATTAGAAAGAGAAGTAAAAGAAATCTGATTTAAGAAGAATAGATGAAGAGTGAGAAATTCGAAATTCAAATTTTGAAGAAAATGGAGAAGATGAGGGATATCGATTTGATTGCAATCCCTTTAATAATGGAGATTAGAGAAGACCTAGAGAGCCAATCGGAACCGTCGAGATAATCACGTGGCCAAGGATGCATCGGTTTAAAAGAGATAGGATGGCTGAATCTTCTGCTGCGCACCACGTGGAAGCTACATTGATAAAACCCATTGATGGCAACTCACGCCCCCCGGGATACGCGCTTGCCATTTTTAGACCTTTTAATTACCATAATTAAGGTGGGAACCCTACTTTCTCAACCCCAACTCGAAATAAGAACGATTGGAAGGGCTAAACAAGTAAAAAAGTAGCATAAGTCCTTCATTCATACGACTTTTTTGCCTCCAACGCCTTGAGAGAAACTTTAGCATTCAAGACTGGGGAGACTTCTGTTAACTACCGAACTCAGTAACCAATCCAATAAAGCATTTTTCTCTGCTACCAAATATGAAGCCATAACGATATCCGGTTCCCAGCTGGACCCGGTCCTCCTAGAAATTGATCCCGATAGAGCCACGACATGATCCGGCCCCTTAATGGGATCCGATCCTTCCAAACCCCAATCCAGATAAAGTCTAGCCCCGATGCCACTAAAGATCCTATTGGGCTCGATCCACACCAATACTCGATCACCAAAGGTAGCGTGTTTCAAAGAATAGACCCGATCTGGTTAGGGCGCGATCCCTATGCTAAGGATCCGCTACCAATGACCGGGGCTATACATTCCAGATCTCCTCGACAAGCGTCACCTAATACTCATAACCTTAGTCAGACCCTCAAGTCCTCGAAGAACTTTCTAGAAAAGTTCAAACTCACTCATCAAACACTAAGTCCAAACTAAGATTGTTGTTTTCCCTAAAGCAAGGCCATGTGAATGAAGAGGCAACCAGTACAGCATACAGAGGGTGGCTGAGTAATTAATATTGGACATCAGACATGAAGAAGGAAAGGTAGAAAATCAACGGAGGAAGTGCATTCTCAGCGGCGCCTCACCAACGGCTAGATCTCTTCCCACCAGAGATCTGTATTTTCTCAACAAAAGGGATGCAGTAGGTCTCTAAGCCAGGAAAGGAAAGCTTGGTGAAAGGCGCCTGACAAACGCAGCGTGATAAACATTGACGTTGTCTTATGTTGGACAGAACAATGAAAGCGATTGGTCTTAACATCTAAGAGCAGCTTCAGCCAATCGGAGAGACGTAAACCACCATCGAAGCGCCACGATGACGCCACTAAAGCACCTAAAGCACCGTAGAGCATAAGTGGATCAATCACAACCCTCCAGGGCGTATGTCATCTATAGACTTGGTCCGATTAGAGCTATGAGGATTTGTTGGCTGTCTTTCAACCTAAAAGACCAAAATCCTCACCTACCCACCAAAACTTTTAATCACCAAAGGGGGCCCAAGTGGATTAATCTGGACCATCCAAAGTATGCCACCCATACACCCAACTCAAAAGGACATTGAGGATTAGGTCAGACCTTTCCCGCCTAAGAAGATGTCCCTCACTTACCACCACTATATGACCCTACAAATATCCTAACTTGAGAGGAAAAAAAGGTTCACGATCTCTAGCACCAAAAAGAGAGTTCTATTTTGCTACTACTCTCTTACAAACACCTCAATATTGGTCATTCTACTTGGCTACTACCCTCCTACAAACACCTCTATATTGATTATTCTACTTACCTACTACCTTCCTACTCACCTCATATTGACCACTCTATCAAGGGTAACACTTTCCTTCACTCCCAACATGCTCCGAGACATTTCTTGAATGACCTAGAAAGTTGTAAGTCTACGAGTAATATATGATGTACCTTTACATGCATGATTAATAAAGGCATTTTACACCTAATTCCTCTTGGTTTTACTATCTCTTACCATCATCAGGACCAATCCTGGATCCCAGCATTGGTCTCGGTTAATCTGACCAGAGGAGTCTCGGTACCCCTATCCTTGAAGGAATCGAGTAAACCTCCTACCCGATCCAAACCTACCGTGGAGCACCTATACTCCATGGTTAACTATTGTCCTGAAGGTTACACCCGATTTTCAGGGTAATAGATATTATAGTAAATGCGTAAAAACAAGGTTATAAATAGTTAGATTTACAAACATGGTTAAAAACAATTTTCTAATGTTTATAATGGCTAGTTTTGAATTTCTCCCTAATATACATCTTTGAACTATTCTCAAGAACAGAACAACATATGTCACATTTTAGAAGTGAACTTGACCATATATATATAAAATATGTAAATAAATGAATAAAAATTTCATAATTACTAGCAAGAGACAATTTTTGGTATCGTCGGTTTTAAAATTTTTTTAACTATTAATAGAGAGATTATCGGTCAAAATGTTTGAAAGACACGATTATCAGTTTTGGGGCTCTTCTTATCAGCCATTCTCCGACCTACTGTTCTCCCAACACTCTAAAACTTCCCCCCGATTCAACTCATATTGATTACCTACTACCAAATTATCATTTTACTACGACTTCCATTCTCGATACCAAATCTTCAATTTCCCCTTCTCATAGTCTTCTTAAGGGAAGCTTTTTTTATTTGAGCAGTAGTAGTAACGATTTTTTTTAGTGTTGCTTATTTTTTCAATAACCTAACCATTTTAATTCAAAAACCTTGTTTTTTGGTTCCAAAACAAAACATTTCAAACATTCTTGTTTTTTTTTTTTTTACTTTCTTTTTGTTCTTAGCAATTAGTGAGTATTCTGTTTGACCAAGCGACTGAGCAGTACAAGTTCAATAACAAATTTCATCTTCAATTAGATTGCCTGAAGTATCCACTTAGGATATCGTTCATTATTTGGTCTTTTTTTTTTTTTTTTTTTTAAGAATTGCATTAATCAATAAGAAAAAAGCATCAAAGAAGACTTAAAGCCTCACAACTAAGTTGGCACCCCAAAAGCCTCAATCACATGCCAACAAACCATCAAGATGACAACTTATATTGATAAAAAAAATAATAATAATAAAAAAAAAAAAAACAATTAAAAAGGGGGTGAGAAACACCAAAACCCAAAGTCAAGCAAAATGGTAAAATCCCATGCCAACAAACCATCAAGATGACAACTTATATTGATAATAATAATAATAATAATAATAATAAAAACAATTAAAAAGGGGGTGAGAAACACCAAAACCCAAAGTCAAGCAAAATGGTAAAATGGCAAGGGAGACTAATCCCTATAAACAAGTCTATTTTAAAAGTGTAAATCATTTTCACTTTGTCTATTTCTTTACTCTCTTGATATTTTCATTCTTTATGGCAATATGCATCCAAATCCTCTAGCAAGTATTCCTTTGACTGGTTCTTTTTCAACAAACCATTCTCTAATATACAGTTTTCCACCACTCCAAAACTCTCACCGATTCAACCGATATCATTTCACTAACAACCTACCAAATTATCAGTTTACTATGGTTCTCATTCTCGAACCAAATCCCTCATTTCTCTCTCTCACATTTTTCTTCAAGGAAGCTTTCTTTGTTTGAGCAGCAGCAGCAACAATTTTGTTAATATTATTTCTTTGTTCCAGAACCTTACTTCTTTGATTACAAACACTGCTTTTTTTTCCTCCCAAAACACTATTTTTTCCTTCCAAAACATTGCTTTTTGGTTCCAAAAAAAAAGGTACAAACTTCTTGTTTCTTACTTGCTTTTTGTTCTTGACAATTAATAGGTACTATGTTTGATCAAGCGGTTGAGCATTACAAGTTTAATGACAAATTTCGTCTTCCCTTAGATTGCATAAATAATCCATTCAGAACGTTGTTCATTGTTTGGTTTCTTTTAAGAGTGTAATTTATTTTCACTTTGTCTATTTCTTTACTCACTCACTCTCTCAATATTTTCGTTCGTTATGACAATGAATATCTTAATCCTCCAACCAGTTTTCCTCCAACTAGTCTTTTTTCGACTGGTCATTCTTTTACCTACAGTTTTCCACCACAACAAAAATCACTTTGAATCAACCCATATAGTTTCATTAACTACTTACTAAATTATCAATTTACTAGGGTTACCATTCGCGTTACCAAATCTCTCAGTTCTCCCTCTTACATTCTTCTTCAATGTTGCTTTCTTTGTTTGAGCAGCAATAGAAACCCATATAGTTTTAATGCTCCCATTCTTGGTGAGTCTCCCACTGTGACGATGATGATGAAGCTACCAGGATCTTCTAACTTGAGGGGAACACTTTCCCTCACTTTCTGCTCACTTCCCTTCAGTTGCTTCAGTAACTCCTCCATGTCCTACTTGTCTTCATTCTTCACTCTTTCACACATTTTCATCAACTCTTAGGGAATTTCTTATTCTTCCAACTTTTCACACTCATCATGGACAACCTCAATCACTTTAGCATATACATTGTTGCCCGAAGACTTTCCCTTGTCTAACTTGTGCAACACATCTACAATCAACTCAACTAAGTCTCTAGCTTCCTCATTGAGGTATCCAATCCATTTCACATTTGGTTATTAGATTGAATGTAGTTGTTTAGAGTCTATTCAGTTTCCTTCTGAGAGTTCATAATGGTATGAGAGGCCTGCTAAGCGGTCTTGATGAACTCCCTAATCTCTTCCTCAAATGTCTTCATCCTTTTTGGTAGGAATTTGATTGAGTGTTAAAGTTGCTTTGTGGGTTGTTGTTGGTGTTTCCCCACTGATTGTTGCTTCCACTAGCTTGGTTGTATATGTTGTTATTGAATCCTTGGTTTTAAAAACTTTGGTTATTGTTGGGATTGTTGTTGTTTGACCAGGAGAAATTTGGGTAATTTCTTAACCCCGGATTGTAGGAGTTGGAGAAAGGATCGTTCCTCTATCTTTCAAATCCTCCTAACACCTAGGCTTCTTCCTACTGCCCTAAAATCCTTCTCCTCCCTTAATGTCTTCCTTTGTCTCTTCGTTCACACTATGTTTAGGCTTCCCCATTGCCTTCATATATTCCTTTAAAGATTGGAGTTCCTTTAACATTCTGGACATTTCAATGGCCATGCCTATGTATGCACCAATCTCTATCTTCCCACCTTTTCTAGTACTTGACGTTTTCTGCTAAGAGTTTTGAACAAGCTTTTCTAAGATGTCATGTGCCTCAACTGCTCTCTTGCTCTTTTGTCAACAATCGTGCCCCTACACGCATTATCAACTATCATCTACGTAATCGAAGTCAAACCACTATAGAAGGAAGTAACTTTCAACTCCTTTGCATAGGTATAAGGAGGCATCTGAGCAAGAAAAATATGGAACCTCTCCCACGCCTCATGGAATGGTTCACCATCTTCCTCATATAATGAAGCAATCTTCACCCTTAGGTCCTTGGCCTTTGCTAATGGGAAAAACTTGTTGTCAAATGACTTATAAACTTGGGCCCATGTAAGTAGAGATCCTGGCGTCAATGCCATGTACCATTGCTTCGCCGTGTCTTTGAGATAGTATTGGAAGCCGTAAGTTCCTCATTTTTTATTGGCTTACTTCGTTGACATATCACAATTGGTGTTTAATTATGTAAGGGTAGATTAGGTGCATCATTGTTTGTGATCAAGCCTCTATGAAATTATCAAGACCACAAGCTCAAGGGCACTAAAAGGTATCACTTGTGCTTAACTTCTTGAAGAGATTAAGCGTGAATACACACACATATCACGTATTTGTGTTCCTACATCGCTGTGCAAATTTTATGTAGCATGCACGTTCACCCTTCTTATGTCCATGTTTTAGAAATCATGTTCAAGGAAATAGATTTAAGAAATGGCATGTTTCGAATGTGGTTATGCATTTTAGTGTTTGTGTTTGTGGTTATTATGGTTGGTAAAATCTCATTGTATTTTTAAATAAATATATTTTTGAGATTTTTCATATTTATACGAGTCCAACAGTGTGTGGATCTATCCCTAGATGAGTTACGAGCGATTATGAGACTTGTCTATGTATTTCAGATGTTTTTCAAGACATTTGAGACATTCCGTGTTTTTATCAAAAATTAAAATCGAATTCTGAGTTTCGAGTAGAAAGTTATGTAATTTTCTGGGTCAGTGATTAAGTCCGGGTTTGTATTCCGAAAACAGAATCAAATTTCAAGTTCCAAGGTCAAAACTGGACCAAAGAACGCACGGAATGGAAATCGGCTTGGCATGGCATGAAAGCCTCACCTAAGAGAAGAATTGGAGTGGAGGTGTATGGACACCTTGCCAATCGAATCTCTCTGCCCACATGAAGGCGCGTGGGCACCACGCCATGACTTCCTTTCTGTTCACGTGAAGTCATCACTAGCCACTTGATTTTTTACTTTTGTTAAAGCATTTTATTGAGTGCTTTACATGCACATGCAACCTCTTGTGTAGTAATTTTTTTTTACTGCATGCGTGGACTTGAAACAATCCATTATTGGTCTGTTTGGGCTCTTCTCGTGTGAGCTCACTTCACTGGATATCTCTCTTTTGCTTTTTCATTCTTGTATAAAAAACGATGCAGTTTTTTCTTTACCAATTATATATTTATTCTTTTCTCTTTACTTATTTTCTTATGAGTCTAAAATCTATATTTTTGAGAGATCAAATATTTTTCAGGAGTGAGAGACTCCCAAGAACTTTTTTTTTTACTATTCCAAACTCATTTCCATGTGCATCAATCATCATCTAGCTTCATCCAGGATGTGTTCTTGCATGGGTCTTCTTCAACACACATAATTTATTAAGTAGAACATCATCTTCATCCATTTTAGTGTTCTTACTTAGCAAGATATCTCATTTATAACTTGTTTGCATCTAGATTAAGTTTTATCTACAAGTTGATATTTTTGTGTTGATTGATTAAGATGTTGTATTGTGATAGCTATTGCATCTAGGAATGCATTTATTTTATATAGATAAGTTTTATATATGACATGTAGCCACATGATATCTAGTATTATTTGACATATTCATCCATGATTAGATAAGCATTAAACGTATTGACCTAGCATTTATGCATTTGAAATTCACCTAGGTTGTGTTCTCTTCCTTGTGAGTTAAGCCTTATGACTAAATAGTTTAGTATAGAAGCAAGTGGGTCTTGGATCACTATTAAAGGCTCATTGGGTAGAGTGGAAAGGTTAGTGACCAACAATGGATTGCCTTGAGGTCAACCTAGGTTGTAAACTTTCATTCAAGTAGTGAATCTGAGGACTGTGTGTGGCTAACACAATAGCCCGTGAGTTTTGCTTAGTTGGAGAGTTTCTCAGGTAAATCAATCAACTTACAATTTATTATTTTCCGCTGATCGCTCTAAATATGTATATGTTTTAAGTGCCTAATTCCTCCCATTTGTGATCGTTTTTGAGATGTTTTAAGTGTTTAATAGTGTTATTAAGTGTTTTCATGTATTTTCCTCTTCCAACGTAACTTTTGGCTCGAGTTGGAGAATTAGTGTGAAAAAGGACGTTTTTGGAAGAAAAAAAGAATCTGTAAGTTCATACTCGCAAAACCAACTCGCAGAAGTCACCTAGAGTGCACTGCGAGTTCAAGCTGCTAGAACAACCTCGCAGAATATATTTCCATATTTGTTCCAGTCGAGACTATGAGAGGAATATGCGAGTTCATGCTCGCAGATCCAATTCAGACGCGCCTACAAGTTATATATGTGAGTTCCATCTCACAGATTCTAGATCTGAGAAGATCCTAGAGCCAGCAGCGAGTTAAATCCGCGACATCATTCCGGCAAAAGTGAAATATGTGAGTTCATTCTCACAGATCTCGCACATCAAAGGTGGCCACCTCAGAAATCAACTTGACTTTCACTTGATTTTGACAACCACTATATATAGATAATATCTACATTAACCTAATATAAATCTTTAGACTTAGACTTAGACTTAGAGATAGTAGATATTTGTTAAATATTTGTATCTTTGTAGAACAAAAATAGTTCTTAGTTTTAGATTGGATCTTAACACTCTTTAGAGGAGATTGAAGAAGAAGTTTTGTAATCAAAGTCAAGGATGTTCATCCAAGCTTATGGGTTGTATTACTTTCTCTCTATCTTTATCTTTTGTAATAGATAAAATGATGTGTAGCTAAATTCCTTGAGATTTAAGGGATTGATGCTCATGAATTATTAACTTTGATCTAGATCAATTTTCTCTTTATATTCATCATATCTTGTTTATGTATGTGCAATCAGTGTATGCCCATTACATTTAATGCAAGGTTTTCTTGTACGATAGCATTGAATATGCTTTTAAATGGTTGGAAAGAAATAAATGTGTTTGAACAAACATAACTACAATCCTTCACTTTTCTTTGTGGTGTTTATTAATTGTTCATGTCTATGTTCATTAATTTCACTAGCCCTCATGGAATTAAGTTATCTCTTCTAAACATCATTTGATATCTTAGGATGAGTAGATGTTGATTATCTTTATCAATGATTAATTAAATTACGGCCACATTCTAGATTAATGAATAGTTCTTAAAGTTATATTGATAGATGACCTTAGTTAACACTCATGATCTATTGTCATCCCTTGTATCTCATTTGTTTTAAATATCTTTCTCATTACATTAATTTTAGAACTTGATAATCTCTTGATTCACTTAGATATAAGTAACTTTTAAAATCATTTAGTACCACTACCGTTATATCCTCGTGGGAACGATAACCCTTACTTTTGTCCATTTTACTACATAGTGATCCGTACACTTGCGGGGGGTTGTAGACTTCCGCACTCATCCCATTTATATTTGTGTGTACCATTAGTTTTTAGAGGTACGCTAAGAGTGCGTCAAAATCTTGGTGCCACTGCCAAGGAGTTAATTAAGTTGTAGCGGAAATATATTTTAGTTTTGAAAGCACCCTTATAATTGATAGTGTAATTGATACTTGTAGTTTAAAATTCGTTCATTGAACTTACTTGAAAATTCTGTTTTTATTTCAGGTATAAATTAGTTGTATGCAAGGTCGGAGGTCGCTACGAGGGTCGTTGTTTCCAAGTAGTGAGTATATCGACCGGATTGCTAGGGTGTGAAGGGAGAGTGACATTCGACCAATAGTTTTTAAGTTAGGAAGTGGTTCATCTCCTTCCGAAAACAACAAGACTATGGAAGAACCAAACCCACCGCGGTACAATGGTTTATGAAGGATTACACAATACCCACCGTGGATGCACAACCATTAGCCATATCACTCAACACAGCTCAAAGGAATTATGAGCTCAAAATGGTGCATTTTAACACTCTCTTAGTTTACCATGGTAAACCTAATGAGGATGCCCTTCAATTTATGAAGGAGTATTACAACGTGATGACAACCATACAGTTAGGAGGTATCACGAAAAACCAATTACAGATGAGGTGTTTCTCATATTGTCTCAAGGACGATGCCAAACAGTGGCTAATGGCATTAGCACCCGAATCTCTCAGAACCTAGCCCGAAGTTGAGAGGAAATTCTTTGATAAGTATTTTCCATCAAGTAGAATGAAGGAGATATGAGGGAGCATAGCCACCTTCCAAGAAAAGGAAGGGGAACCCTTCCATAAGGCATGGGAATGCTTCAAATTATTACTTGTTTAATGCGTTCACCATGAGTTCACCTTAGTTAACCAAGTACAGTCATTCTATAACGGACTCACGGGAATTACTTAAACAATAATTGATAATGCTTGCGGTGGTGTAATGAGAGAGTTGACCGCGGAGGAAGTGTATGAGAAGTTTGAAATGTTAGGGCAAAATTCCCAACAAAGGAGTAGGAGAAGATGTAGTGAGAGTGGGATAGATAGAGACATGGCCAAGAATGTGGCTACCCTTATTAGAGACATGCAAAACCTTTTGAAAAATATGGAATGCACGTCATCTCCACACACCTTGGTGCAACCAACTTAAGAGAGACAACCGATGGATACATGCATCATGGGAAATCAAGCCCAATGAATGGCTAGGGTGGATGAGGCAAATAGGATAGGGCAAAGTCCAAAGGATAACCCTTATTCCAATACCTATAATCTGAGATGGAAAAGGCATCCAAACCTCTCATGGTCAAACCCAGATAATTTTTTGAACCCTTAAGAGAACCAAGGATACCAAAACCATAGGTATCAAGGGCAATGCCATTCATCCAATGCCCCACAATGGTTGCATAACAACAACAATCAACGTTGGCAAATTGCCAATAATGGGAGGATATATCATCACAACCCCATCGGTCCAAATCATCACAAAATAAATCAAATATAAGAGATGATTAGGATGATGGAGAGAGATATGGAATCTCTTGCCGAAGCCCAACAAAGACAAGAACTGGGGAAGCTCCCAAGCCGCACCAAACAAGCTAATCCAATGTCAACTTTGAGGAGTGGTGAGGTTCTTGAAAACAAAATAACTCTTGAACATTCTAATATTTTTGTTGACATTTTAGGAGACACTCAAGAAGGAGATAAGGGTGAAGAAAAACCCGAAGAGTTAATGAGCCGGATTCTACGTTGAAAGAAACGGATATAATCCATAAGACTTTGGATCGGTATGTGCCTCCGATTCCCTTTCCAGGAAGGTTCCGCGAGTACATTCTTATAGCCCATAGAAAAATTAATTCACAGTGTCGCTTGGGGACACTTCTGCGAGAGGAGACTGCGAGTTCATCCTTAGAGTCCATAGAAGGCTGAAGTCGCAGTGTCGGTTGAGGATCTTTCTATGAAGTCACGCTGCGAGTACATTCTCGTAGTACATAACTTGTAGAGTTGCCCAGATCATGAACCTTAAAATCTGCGATCAAAATTTGTGACTTTGAACTAAAATCTGCGAGTATGAACTCACAGATTCAATGGGATTTTGCGAGTATAAAGCCAGAACGTCATTTTCAGTAACTGTTTCCCCTTTGTCTCTTCTGAGCAATTTTTCACCTTTTCACCAAAATCAAGCATACAATCCACTTGTTTTCACTCCAATTAAGCATCAAAATGGTACGAATCATCAATTAAACTCCTAATCTCTTTTCAATTTGTCAAAAATCTACATATCTCTCTCTCTCGACTGATTCAATTGGGTTAAGGTTAGGGTTAGGGTTTTGCATGTGGATTATATGAAGGGGGTTTTGTATATTAATGTTAGAAATGTCTAATTGATGCTTTATATTCAATGATTTCATGTTCTTCCCTTCAATCTGATGCATGAATCCCAAAATCACAATTTATGGATTTTTATAACTATTGGGGATTTGTATCCCAAAGTCCAAATTAATGCTTGCATGTTGTTTATAACAATTGGGAGTTGTTCTTAACACTTAAATAAGATTGATTGATGAAAGATTGAAGAGTTTACATGTTGGAATTTCAAAAATTTCAGAAATATTGAGATAAATTGAGTTTGAATTTGTGTTATATATGGTCAATGACTTGATAATTGCTTAACAAGACTCCTATGTAACAATTATGCCATGTTTGAGATTATTGAAAACTGTTTGTTTGAAAATTTAAGATTAAAGCATATGGTAATTGGTTATGATTGAGTTGTGTGGAAGAAAATGTGTTTGTAGAAATTATTGAATAGACAATTAGGATTATTGATGTTGTGGTTGCCAATTTGTCAAATGTAAAGGCAAGTTTTTGCCTTATGAATAAGGATGCCATATTTAGTCTTTTATTCTCAAATGTGAGGTATAAATGGAGCATAGTATTTTATGTGCGTTGTGGTTTAGCTTGTGAGTTTCTAACTTGGAATAAAGTTTATTATTATTTTTAGGTATGGTAACAATAAGGCATCCACACAATGCCCCACAGTCTACACCGGTTGAAGATCTGGTAGAAGCAAGACGTAGGAAGGGAAAAGACCCAATACCTAGAGCATCTGGACGACATCTAGAGTATGACAAGAGGCTTAGGATCAACAAATGAAGGAGCATGGTGATTGAGAGAGGGCTGAACTTCACAGACTTGGTGGGGACAAGTTTTATTGAAGACGTTTAACGTCGCGAGTGGACTACCTACTGCACCATCCGGAACCAATGTAATGTGATAGTGGTGCATGAGTTTTACGCAGCCATGAAGAGACACGAGTTCTTAACTTGGTGTTCAGTGAGAGTTAGAAGCAAGAACGTTAGTTGCAGTGTCGTCAACATCAATGAGAGATTAGAGACCAAGAGTTACCCTCAGTGGGAAAATGGCTACAAGCCTATTGGGATTTACTAGCCGCACAATCAGACGTTTGCCAATGTCCTTCAGGGTAGAGAGGGGGCCACGTGGAACACGTCAAATTTGCTTGTGCAAGGACAGTTGGACTTCAAGAGTGCATTTTGGCACACGTTTTTCAGCTATTCGCTCTTTCCTTCGATTTATAAGCACACAGTCACTCTTGATCCAGCAGTGCTTCTCTACCTTATGAAGATGGACCTACCATTCGACGTTGGCACAGTGGCAATCAAAAGGATAGCCAAAGCAGGAAAGACAAATGTGTCGAGTATGTGTTTCCCATGCCTCACTTATTTTTGTGAGAGGGCAGGGGTAAGGTTTGAACCAAATGATCAGATGTTGAGTGAAGGTTATATGGGTATAAAGGTATACAATGAGGCAACCGTACTTAGAGGGATTCCGAAGCTTGAATTAGAGAAAGCAAGAAAGAAGAGACTTCAGAAAGAGAGTAGAACCGAAAAGAGAGCCGCTGTAACAACTGAGGAGCAGGGATTTGATGGAGGAGAAGAACCGAGCACTAGCATGGAGATTCTAGCACCTAAGAGGACTACAGCACCTAGGAGAGCATCTGAGCCGATTCCAGATTAGAGGTAACTCTGACCACAATGGTTAGAGATTTGACCTTAAAGTTCAGAGCATTCAGAGACAGTTTCGGCAGTGATGACACTTACACCAAAAGGATCCCTCATCATCCAAGGAAGAGAACCAGTGCAGAGGGTCCATCGTCTTCTGCAGCCGACCGTTGATGCCGACTCAAATACAGATGCAGATACCTCTACCCGTCTCAGACTTATGAGCCAGGTCCCTATGAGCCATTTAATCCAGCTGCTAAGTTTCATAACGTATCTCCATATTCACCCACAGCTTTGATTCCATATCCCCCACCTCTACGGGTTGCGAGGCCTTCCCCATCGAATGACTCTTCAGACCCAGATGCGACAGATTACGAGATAGACTCGGATTGATTTTCTTCTCATAAACTTATTTACAGTTAGTATTTTTACATATTATACTTACTTTTAGTTTTTGCATAATACTTGCGCTTTAAAATTTTGGTTTTAGCGGATAATTAACTTAGTATGCACATTTATACTTTCGTATTTGCACATGTTTTAATTGCATATATACAGTTGTGCATATATACTTTTTGCCTAGATCTAAGAGTGTTTTTTGATGAATCAATGCTTAGTGCCTAAGGTTATATATTTCATTATTGATTACATATTGGAAGTAGAAAATGCTTTGTTTGATATTTTGGTATGGAGGATGTTTGTACATATTGATTTTCATCTAGGTGTTTCTTGGCCAAACCACCAAACCTATGAACTCATGTCTATTGTTCTTTATTGATTAAACATTAGGGGCAATGTTAAGTTTAGGTTTGAGGATGTGGGCATGTTAACATCATTGCTCTAAACTACATCTTTTTGTGTATTCTTGAAGTTTTGTGAATTTTTGTATATATTTGAAAAAAAATTTCAAAAATCTTTTGGTGAGTCGAACCTTTTTGAGTTTCATTTTAGTCCAATGCCGATCTGTATGTGCCAATGAGAAACTTTTGCATGTTTTGAGTGCTGAGTCTTGACTAGCTTTTTATCAATCTAGGATTTTCTTGAGCAAAGTGAGCATATTCTCTTTCTCTAATGTGTTAACAAATGGGACTCGGTGTACTTATGTTTAGGATTAATAGTGGAGACTTCCCATGAATTTTGTGCCATAACGTTTATTTCTGAGGGAAATTCCTTTTCTATTCCTATACAATCTTCAATTATAATTTTTCATTGTGATCTCAGAGCATCACTTGCATTGTTTGCATAGAACACTCATAAAATATGGATAACATATTGATCTTGTATTCCCAATGTAGATGGAATTCTAGAAATGATTTTAGGACCTTGTTAGTGTTTCATGACTAAAATTGTCTAAACATGTCCATGTCCGTATTCATGCTTCATGCAAACGTGGCCAAACAATCACCCAAACACATATTCCTACCACCATCACCATCACACACCTCAGCCTAAACACTCATCCTTACCATAGTTATTGATTTTGTCAAGGTGTACAAATTAGTAAAATTAAAGAAAAGCTCTAAATTGTTTAGTAGCATGTACCGAGGCATGTCTTGAAATCAAGCTAAGGAATGGCTTTCAAAAATGAAGTGTTAAAATGAAACACTCAAGCCTTTATACTTCAATGCCAAGCTACTTTAAATTTTGGAGTATCTAAATAGCACAAGTCAAAATTCAAAATCTTAAGCCCCGTCGCTCAAATGTAAAGTTTAAAGTTTAATAGAGCTAATATGTTGTAAAGTGTAATGTATAAATACCTTGACTTGAATAGTGATTTTTTTCCATATCCTATTACTACCTTTCCATCAACATAAATCACCTTGAGCCATATTATAAGTTAAGAAGAGTCTAATTGATCTTTTAGGAAGTCTATTTTAGGAATACAAGTTTTAATATGCTTTACCACGTTCATGGCATTCAATTCCTTCGTGAGATCAATTCACGTAAAATTGTGTGTTATTTCAAATACTCACATGTGTTATGTATTTGATTACCATTTACATAACTTCCAAATCTCATGTGTTAGATCGCCTAGGACTCTGAGAGAAAAATTGAATGAAATCCAATAAGGATTAGAGTTAAGGCGAATTACATCCAAAATGCTAGTGTGAGTAATCTTTGAAGTTTTCATGTTAAGTGTGGGATTCATTTTGTGAGATAAAATCAAATGAATGATTTCTAGATATTCTTCACTCAGAAATTCTAACATGTCCAGTTTCTCGTTGGTACTACATCATTGGCATTTTTTTTTCGTATTTAGGTTCTCTCACCTTTTGTTTTGTTTATCTATGTACGAAAGTTATAGTAGTATAAAGTAGTTTGTATATATGTGTCTAGTTTAGTTCAGCTTAGTTACTATCATATGTTTGCTCATGGACAAGCAAAGTTAGGTTTGGGGGTTTTGATCGCTCTAATTATGTATATGTTTTGAGTGCCTAATTCCTTCCCTTTTTGATCATTTTTTAGATGTTTTAATTGTTGAATAGTGTTATCAAGTGTTTTCAAGTATTTTCCTTTCCAATGTAACTTTTGGCCCAAGTTGGAGAATTAATGTGAAAAATGACATTTTTGGAAGAAAAGAAGAATCTACGAGTTCATACTCATAGAACCAACTCGCAGAAGTCATCTAGAGTGAACTATGACTTCAATTTGCTAGAACAACCTCGCATAACATATTTCCATATTTGTTCCAGTCGAGGCTGCGAGAAGAATCTACAAGTTCATATTTGCAGATCCCAGTTCAGACATATTTGCGAGTTATATCTGCAAGTTCCATCTCGCAGATTCTAGATCTGAGAAGTTCCCAAAGCCAGCTGCGAGTTAAATCTACGACATCATTACGGCAGAAGTGAAATCTACAAGTTCATTCTCACAGATCTTGCAAGTCAAATGCGGCCACCTCAAAAATCAACTTGATTTTTACAACCAATATATATATAGATAATATCTAGATTAACCTAATATACATCTTTAGACTTAGACTTAGAGATAATAGATATTTGTTAGATATATTTATCTTTGAAGAACAAAAATAGTTCTTAGTTTTAGATTGGATCTTAACACTCTTTTGGAGGAGATTGAAGAAGAAGTTTTGTAATCAAAGTTAAGGACGTTCATCCAAGCTTATAGGTTGTATTACTTTCTCTCTTTCTTTATCTTTTGTTGTAGATAAAATGATGTGTAACTAAATTCCTTGAGATTTAAGGGATTGATGCTCATGAGTTGTTAACTTTGATCTAAATCAATTTTCTCTTTACATTCATTCTATCTTATTTATGTATGTCCAATCAATGTATGACCATTACATTTAATGCAAAGTTTCCTTGTAAGTTAGCATTGAATATGCTTTTCAGTGGCTAGATAGAAATAAATGTGTTTGAACAAACATAACTACAATCCTTCACTTTTCTTTGTGGTGTTTATTAATTGTTCATGTCTATGTTCATTAATTTCACTAGCCCTCATGGAATTAAGTTATCTATTCTAAACATCATTTGATATCTTAGGATGAGTAGATATTGATCTTCTTTATCAATGATTAATTAAATTAGGGCCACATACTAGATTGATGAATAGTTCTTAAAGTTATATTGATGGATGACCTTAGTTAACACTCATGTTCTATCATTTTCCCTTATATCTCATTTGTTTTAAATATCTTACTCGTTACCTTAATTTTAGAACTTGATAATCTCTTGATTCACTTATATATAAGTAACTTTTAAAATCATTTAATACCACTACCGTTATATCCTCCTGGGAACGATAACCCTTGTGTCTACCTTACTACATAGTGATCTCATACACTTGTAGAGGGTTGTAAACTCGCGCACTCATCTCATTTATATTTGTGTGTACCATTAGTTTTTAGAGGTACGTTCAGTGTGCGTCATCCACACTTAAATTTAGTTGGTTGTATTTGTTTAATTTGGGTGATTATTGAATATTGACTGATCAAGAAAAATTGGTAATTAACTTGATTAAAACATATTCATCCCTAGGTATATTTAGACACACATTATTAGTTTCAATTGCTCATTGGAAATACCTTATGTGTAGTTGCTCTTTGGTCAACACTGCTTGGCGAGCCAAAATGGGAATGGTCTCTAAGATTGCACTGTATTCTTTCATAACCTGTAAATAGTCTTCCGAAGGTAGCTCAAAGAATGACAGGAGAAGGTTGATATGCATCCCCTTCAACTCGTACCATCTAGCCACATCATCGAGCACTATGACCGTGGGTTGATTCCCAATCGACGGAAGGGTGTACTCTCCAATATTAAGGCTCAAATCTCCCTTTTGATCTTAAGCCACATGCTTCGGTACAACTGGTGGTACTTCATCTGCTATCTCTTCAAGATGTTTTTCTTCAAACTTTCTAACTAGTCTTCCAACACGTTGAATGTTATCGTTCGCCGGAAACAATGCACATCTCAATGAATGTCTACCATGCATATACCTAAGATCCTGCAAATTCTCAAACAAAAATACCAAACAAAATAAAAGACACTAAATGAAACTAAAACACTAAAGTAACACTACAAGAAATTTCACCTTTTACGACATTCATTTTACGGCATTTTATATATAAAAAAAAATGTTGTAATTAAAATCAATTATAGGGTTTATTATGAAAAATGTTGTGAAAGATATGTGTATATAATTTTTAGAGGATTTAAAAAATGTTGTTATTAGCGTCTCTTACATCAGTTTTAAAATGCTTTAAAAATAAATTTGTAAGAAAAATAAATAAAATGTGTTTTCCCTCTTTTATTTATTATTAAAACATAAATACAATACAGCCTTTAGCTTTAAAAAAGATGCCTTGATTTTACTTATTTATTTAGTCAAACCCATTATCATCGGGCAATAATTTCCCCAATTTTTTTTTGGTTGGGATAATTTCATAGGTTGGTTTCTCTCATATTCTCTAATTTGTGATTTCTTTCTCAATTTTCTCAATCTCTGATATCTAATTTCAAGTTTGTTGCTCAATCTTCAATTTGTCATCAATGTCCTGTCGACGTCTTTGGCTATGTCTCTGTCTTCGTCTCCATCTTTGTCGCCATTGCCTCCAACTGTGATCGTCTCCATCTATTTCACTATTGATGTCTTCTATTTGCCTCTTTGTAAGAATTTATTGCTTGAGGAGGTAAGAAAACCAGCCTCTGGTTAATTTTAGTTTGGCTACTACTAGAACTTTGAATAAGAATATGTTACCTTTTTTAGGTTTTTAAGAATAGGATTTGTGTTTCACTTTAAGATTCAATTTGCTTTAAATCAAAATTCTAAGCTCCTAACGAAATGTGTTTTACTTTAGAATTCAATTCTAAAATTCTATTCTAAAATTCTAAGATGATTTAGGTCTTGATATGTTATATAGTAGTAGGCTATGTAAAATGATATTTGGTACTAGAAAATGATTTTTGGTTATATCATTTTGATCTTCAATATAAAGTTATTGTAATGACATATATTTGACTTCTCTATTTTGGTTCAATTTAATTATCTTTTCATTCGCAATAGTTTCTACATTTTTTACTATTCTTTTGTCTCAAAGCTTCTTTTTATACGGTATTTTTTTACAACGTTTTTTTACTGTTCCAAAATAAGTCTTTTACGGCATTTTTTGACTGCCCCAACACAAAACTTTTATGGTATTTTTAAGCTGCTCCAAAATACATTTTTTGCAGCATTAGTGACATGTTGCATTAGATTAGCAGTCTCTTAATACTCCATTTACAAAAACATTTTACTAAATGCCGTAAAAGAGGTTTTACGACATTTTTCAAAACTCGTAAATGTCAATTTTTCTTGTAGTGTAACTAAATAAAGACACAAATACCAAAATAAATTCATCACTACTATACTCGCCGATCAACGGCAGCGGCACCATTTTGACAAGTGCCATTTAGGTGTTGAAATAGCTTGTCAAAAGAATTTATATAAGACCTCAAATGTGTTTACAATGCTTTCAAAAGAATAAGTATAATGGCAAGTGAGGTATTGTCCACATGAATCGTAGGATAGCAATGACTAAACTAATACTAGTTAAGCTTAAAAGTAAAATGATAATGATTGGATTTTGAGATTAAAAACTAAAAATGCAACTGTAATTAATCTAAATGACTAAAATGAATTAAGTTAAAATGCAAATGTGTGAATGTATGATAATGAAAACTAAGGAGTTGATGGATCCAACATGCGAATAATGGGCAAATCAAGAACTCTTATGAATGTACATTAATCTTATGTAATCAACCTATGGTGTATAGTGTTGATTATTTATCTCTCACAAATGACCAACCTAGGGTGTATAGTATTGGCCATTCACTTGAGATTGTCCCTCATAAGTAATCAACCTAGGGTGTATAGTGACTTAAAGTATTCCAACTAAGTTGGCACCTCAAAAGCCTCCATCCCATACCAACAACCCATCAAGATGACAACTTATACTGATAAAAACACAAAAAAGGGTGAGAAACACCAAAACCCAAAGTCAAGTGAAACGGTAAAATGGTAAGGGAGACTAATTTCTATAAATAAGTCTATTTTAAAAGTGTAAGTCATTTTCACTTTGTCTATTTCTTTACTCTCTCGATATTTTCATTCCTTATGACAATATGTATCCAAATCCTTCGACAAGTATTCCCTTGACCGGCCCTCTTTCAACAAACCATTCTCCGACATAAAGTTTTTCGCCACTCCAAAACTCACACCGATTCAACCCATATTATTTCATTAACTACCTACCAAATTAGCAGTTTACTATGGTTCCTATTCTCAAACCAAATATCTCATTTCTTCCTCTCACATTTTTCTTTAAGGAATCTTTATTTGTTTGAGCAGCAGTAACGATTCTATTAATCTTATTTCTTTGCTCTAAAACCTTACTTTTTTGATCAAAAACATAGTTTTTTTCTTCCAAAACACTTTTTTTTTCCTTTAAAAACCTTGCCTTTTGGTTCAAAAAAAAATAAAGGTTCAAACTTCTTGTTTTTTACTTGTTTTTTGTTCTTGGCAATTAATAGGTGCTATGTTTGATCAAGCGGTTGAGCATTACAAGTTTAAAAACAAATTTCGTCTTCTCTTGGATTGCATGAATAATCCATTTAGAATGTTGTTCATTGTTTGGTCTCTTTTAAAAATGTAATTTATTTTCACTTTGTCTATTTCTTTACTCACTCACTCTCTCAATATTTTTGTTTATTATGGCAATGTATATCCCAATTCTCCGACCAATCTTCCTCCAACTAGTCTTTTTTCAACCAACTATCTCCGACCTAAAGTTTTCCACCACTACAAAACTCACTTTGATTCAACCCATATCGTTTCATTAACTACCTACATAATTATCAATTTATTATGGTTCTAATTCTCGATACTAAATATCTCATTTCTCTCTCTCATATTCTTCCTTAAGGAAGCTTTCTATGTTTTAGTAGGAACAACAATGATAATCTTGCTTCTTCTTTTTTCGTAACCTTGGTCTTTTTTTTTTTCCAAAACCTTGTATTTATGTATAAAAATTTCAAATCTTCTTGTTTTTTTACTTTGATTTTTGTTCTTGCAGTAGGTGGGTACTCTGTTTAATCAAGCGATTGAACATTACAATTTAAATGACAAATTTCATCTTCTCTTGAATTGCTTGAAAAATCCACTCATAATGTCATTTATTGTTTGGTCTTTTTTAAAAGTATAAGTTATTTTTTATTTTGTCTATTTTTTATTGTTTGATCTTTAGGAACTAAAATGTAAAAAAAATAACAATTGTATTACGTCTATGCATGAGCTTTATCTACTTCCGTTCTTGGGAAGTACCAGAAGTATATGTCCGAGCTAACAAAAACAATATTTTTATTGTCTTTCGGGCTATTTTCTATAATGTGCTGCACCTGGTGATTATGTGGTTCTTTTCTTCTAATAAAGATAAGAAAGAATGTGAAACTATTTAAAAGAATTAGTATACTACTAACCAATACCCATTATACATAAGTATCTACAGACTAATACAATGGAAAAGTCACATATGAAATGAACACTCAATAGATGATATCTACATCTTCAAAACTTAAAAATATTCATTAATTTGTATTTATTCTATCAACCATTTAATAACGATTAGCAACCTAAATGAAAATCTGTATCATATACATTACAACATTATTTCACTAAAACTGCTAATTGTTGAAGTAATGTTAGTTCATGTCTTACCAATGTCTATTGCCCTCGTTAGCTTCAAAACTAAGCAGTTTTAAATTTCAATTAAATGGAAAATTACTTGAAAATTTTCAAAACACCCATATTTCAATTAACCAAAAAGACTTTTTTACCCTTATTCATATTACTTCATATATATATATATATATATATATTCAAGTCAGTGCGCACTGATGTAAATATATAAGGACATTGAATGTGAGCTACTCATTTTCCATGTTTTGACTTAGTGTGTATGCACTTGTCAAAACTTCTCCATAATGAGTGGCTCACATTCCATGTCCTTATATATTTACATCAATGCGCAATGATGTGAACGGGACCGTATATATATATATATATATATATATATATATATTGTAAGTTTAACATTAGCAATGATAAAATTGTATTTCAGAATTACAATTAATGGTAAAAGAAAAAATCATTTTCAAATGACATAACTAACTCCCCCCTATTAGCATCGTATACATATTTCAAGTCATTTTTAAGAATGTGAATGATATAATAGTAATTTCAATATCAAACAAAATATATGGGGCTATGATTCTAGAATTCATCCCATTTTCTTATGTAGCCAATATATTTTTATATGTTCTATCTCTTTGTTGAGAGGCATACACCTCGCCTTGTCGAAAGAAAAATGCCTCGATATTAAAAACGTATTTTAAAACATTGGTCACATCACATTTTATTAATGAGTCGTGGTGTTTGCTAAATTGAATTGAGTATGATCCTTATTTTTTATATATTACCTAATGATTATTCAATTTTATATCATTTAGTTAGTTAAGCTTTTACATTACATTTGTTTCAGATTGCATTAGTATATATTACGTTTATATATGTGTCATGTCCATATGTAGCAAAGACAATTTGTGAAGCTTTACATGATTTTGTGATGGATTGGAATCTGGATTGTGGTTTGTCTACATTAATCGTTGATCATTGTAGCACGGATGATAAAGTCATTGAGTTTATGTTAGAAAAACTCAATAAAAATGATTTGTGGTTGAATTAACAATTGTTTCACTTGCTCTTTTGTGCTCGTATTTTGAATTTAATTGTCAATGATGTGTTAGTGCTGATTGGGGACAAGATTAAGAGAATACGTGACAATGCTGTTAATTGGGTGGCAATACCAAAAAGAATAGAAAGATTTGTGGAGAAGGCAATTGAATATTGAATATAAACAGGGGTTAGTTCTTGATTGTAAAACTAAGTAGAATCCATTTATCTTATGCTTACTGTTACATCGAAACATAAAACAGTTTTCTCTTGTTGGAGTCCACATGACCAGCAATTTAAAATTGTACCACAATAAAAGGATTAGACGTTGGCTTCTAAACTATAAAACAATTTGATGAAATTTTATGTCGTGACTGAAATATTTTCTAGTATAATAAATCCAACCTATCAATCTTTTTTTTTTTTTCTAGAAGTTTGTGAAATTAAATTGTCATTAACTGATTGGCTTACTTCTAAGAGTGAAGTCAGAAGTGATAAGAAGGCGGAAAATATGATACAAAAACCATGAGCAATATTGGAGAGTTCTTCATGGAGTAACGGTTGTAACGACCATTTTAGATCAAATGTATAAGCTTAAGTTGATTATGTTTTATTTTTATTATCTTTTTGGAAAGCCTGAATTAGAGTTTCATATTAAAAGAAGTTTTAATCTATCTCGTGATTTGGTGGATGAGTTGAGTTTAAAGTTTAAAGTAAGTTAAGGGTCATCTAGTTATAGTGAATCTTTATCTTCATCTTCATCCTATCGTTTGGAAAAATCCATGTGTAGGTCCAAGAAACAAGATGAACGTATGTCAAGTTTTGAAGCATATGTGAATGAAATCAACCTAACTTTTAGGTAAGAATTTGATGCTTATTTGGAGGAAACTTTTTTGCTTAACACCACAGACTTTGATATACTTACTTGATGGAAGGCAAATTGACGTAAAATTGGCTAGAGTAGTTATACAAACCCCACAATTGCGTTTTTTATTTTCTTTTATTTTTTTTTATTTTTAAATATTACACCTATTACAATAGGACTATCGGGACTTGCCGAGATCAAACAATACAGGTGCAGTCCTGATATCTACTCTCATAACGGGAGATAACTACTCTTATAACCTAGGAAGAAAACTCCTTACACATACTTTTATATGAGCTTTCAGCACTTGTGATAGAGTGGTTAGTCCGCATTGCAATAGATTGCACCCCAACACATTATAGCCATTGATGTGTGTTCAAAATTGGTTATGGGTCGATAAGAAATGTATGAAATTTAATACACATTTAATTAATATTACTTTATTATATTTATTCGATATCAATAAATATTTGCTTTGTTCAGATATACATGTCGGCCACGTTCAAATATACAAATAATGTTTGGTTTGAAGAAGATAGTTATAATGATAATGAAGAGGTAAATTATGTAATTAATATTCTATATTGTTAATGTTAATTAATTAATTTTACTAACTTATATATATATATATATATATGTATATATATATCAGTAATGCTACACATCTTACCTACAATCCCACCATTTTCATCTCAACACATGTGGTAGCTGAGGTGTCACTTGATGAGTAGGTAAACATTAATTGGTGAGTGAATACATAGATAAGAGAGATAAGTATCAATTAATGTATATTCACTCACCAAGTGACACCTCAGCTGCCATAGGTATTGGGATGGAAATAGTGGAATTGTAGGTGTGATGTTTAACATTATTGTATATACATATATATATATATATATATATATATATATTTACATATTTGTGTTTGAAACAAACCATGCCTTTTTTAGACAGTAATGGCAATGTTGGATGAATTTTGATATTAAAATTTTGTATGTTTAAACTATTTTGGTGAAGATATTGAATGGACTTTATTGATAGTGAAAATGTCATATGTATTTTGTTTAAGTTGTTTTGGAGTTTGTACTTTACTTATGAATTTAATATTTATTAAAGTCAGTTGTTTTGTAATATTAAATTTAAGAGTAAGATTATCTCCGATGCATATGTCAATGTCAATATTAAATTTGGTACAAAAAAAGAGAGTAAAATGTTATATTTGGCACATCAATTTAGCATTGTGCTCCAATGCACAATTCTATTTTCAATGTTATTTATATTATTTTATTAATTAAAATTATAAAAGTAAACGCTTACCATTAATATATTCATTATTTATTTTAATGCTCTAATACAAAGTTTCATTAATGCATTCATTATTTCATTTAATATGTATTTATAATTGTATTTTTTAATTAAAAAATAAACATTTATTGTTGTGCCAAATTTGGCATATGCATTTGGCACACAATCTGCATTAGAGGATGGTTTTTGCAACCTGTGCTAAATTTTAGCATTGACACAGCTTTGGAGATGCTCTAATGCTATACAACACAAATAATTAACCAAAATGATGTAGTGAGTGAGTTGTCATCACCATACACGATATGGAATGATGTGATTAATGAAAAAACAACTTACCACATTATTTGGGTTGGAATGTGGGCTAATTTTTGGGTTGTCTAGTATTAGTATAAATTTAAAGAGTAGCGATATTTACAATCCTTTAAAACTGTATGTACACCCCAAATTTATATATTTTCAAAATTTCAATATTATCCTCAAATTAAATTATTAACATTTTAATCATTATATATTATGTTTTTAACAAATTTTTTTAAATTTTTTTACTAACTAAACTATTTTTTTTTATTTAAAAAAAGATACAATGTCTTATGAAATTTCCACAGCAATTTCCCATTGCAAGTTTGCATAAGATTTTTTTAACACGCAAAAACACCATGGTTTATTGTCAACATACTCAAAATCATATGGTTTATTGTCAACATACTCAAAATCATAATGTCAACCCAAAACAAATATGTTATTTAAAAAAAAAAAAAAAAAAATTCCAATGGATGGTCATTTTATAGATTATCACACTAAAGAGAAAAATGAAACCCTAAAAAAATAAAAAATAAAAAATAAAATGAGTAGAAAGATTTGAATGCAATTTTTGCTCAAAGATAAAGTACATAAATAAGGACTCGAGAGAATAATTGATTTAGAAAAAGAAATGTAGGACGTGCGGCTGCAGCGGCTCCCTTCTAATAAGTGAGAGAAGAGAGAAGAAGTGACTTAGAAAAAGAAATGGAGGAGGTGCAGTGCAGCGGCACCAGTTTTTAAATTTTAATTAATTTAGAATATATTACAGTAATTTATAATATTTCTTATCAAAATTACAAATATATATATATATAACTGGTAATGTGTTGGGTGTGTATACAAAATATAATATTTTTAAAAAATTAATGAGGTGTATATACAAGAAGGGGTGTATATACAGTTTTTGAGAGGTATAAATATCGACAATCAAATTTAAGGGCTAGTTTGGTATTACTGTAACTTTTATAATAATCATTGTTAATTGTGCTAAATGAATAATCAGTTGTGAAGTTAATTAGTAGATGTTTGGTTAATTGTATTTTTAAAACTATTGTAAAACTCAAAAGTAATATACATATGTTTGGTAATTTTATTGCAAAAATGCTGCGATTAGTTACAATGATTAAAATATATATGAGTTTTTGATCTTTTTTTTTTAATTATTATAATTAATTATATATATTAAATCAATATTTAAGTAGAATATTTAAATTGAAAAAAAAATTCCATAAAAACAATAAAAATGTTTTTAAACGATTTTATAAATCAAATCAATATTTAAATAAAATATTTAATTTTGAGATGAAATAAGTTATATAAATGATTTTAACTTGATTTCATAAGGATAATAATGATATTTTAAAACATGCATTAAATGCTGAAATAGATTATTCCATAATCACTTTCAAAAAGTGATCCCCTATCTATTTTTCAAAATCACTGTCAAAACTTATCAGATTATCAATTAATTACTTTTAAAAGTTTTACCAACCATTATTTTATATTAAAATTATAAAATAATATGATTTTAGTTTTTCAAAAGCAATATCAAAGTAGCCCCAAAATTTAGGTATGAATTTAAATTAAACGGGTCATTCGAGTCTGGTTTGTGATGGAAAATCGGAAACCAGTTTGAGTCACGGGTCGGATTTTGGGATTTTGTAATTTTGTATATTGGGCCTGGGCCATGTTGAACAGCAGAGTACGCTATTTAAATACAAACAAAGGTAATGCCTAAGGGTACCTCGGACATTTCAAACAAATCAACGGTGTGGATGATAACAACCTTACAAAAACCCTAATATTAATTCTTAACACTGCCATTCTCTCACAATTTAGCCGTGCAACCTCTTGTCACCATTGAAGACGGGATCTCTCCGACCAAGTAAAACCCATTTAACTTTTGTGTTTCTGTCATCGATTTCGTTTTTGTTTTATTGAATAATTTAGTGTGTTTGTTTTAGGAGCAGAAATGGGTGAAGTTGCTGTGGTTCCGGAGTCGGTGTTGAAGAAACAAAAGAGAGAAGTGGAATGGGCCTCATCTATGAAGCAAGAGCTGGAAGCTGCGAAGAAGAAGAGAGCGGAGACTCGCAAGCTTATCTTCAACAGAGCTAAACAGTACACGAAAGAGTACGACGAGGAGCAGAAGGAGTTGATTCATTTGAAGCGAGAGGCCAAGCTCAAGGGGGGGTTTTATGTCAACCCAGAAGCTAAGTTGTTGTTCATCGTCAGGATTCGTGGGTGGGTTTGCTTTTTATGTGTTATTGTTGTTTTTGTTAATGTGTTTGTTTTTTTTTTTTGGTGCTCGAGTTTTGTTTATCATTTTTGGAATTTTTTGGAATTTTCAGTATCAATGCGATGCACCCGCAGACCCGGAAAATCTTGCAGCTTCTGCGTTTAAGACAGGTAATCCTTCAATCAAATAATTAGTTGTTTGAAATTTTGATATCATATGCAAAGTAGTCGGAATAAAACTTGGAAAAGAATTTGAAGTAAACATGTTTCCTCTTTTCAAGTTTGTGCAACTCTATATACTGTTTTTCACATGAATAAGTTATTGCATGGTATTAAGCCTAGGTTAAGTCAATGAACTAGTTTCTTAATCATTATCTTTGCCAACTCTAATCAGACTTCAATTTACAATGGTAGTGTTATTTACCATCGAGAGGGGTTTTCTGTTTTATTGGAGTTTCTTTTTATAGCTGATATGATCACGTGTAGCTTGAATACAGAGTTTGGTACTCTGAGAGTGTGGATTGTTGAAGCACTTAGTTAAGAAAATATTGTTCATTTTATAGCCATGTACCTTCCGGTTACTTGGCAATTTGTCTCAGTTGCCCCAGACAGATTGCAACCTAATTTATTTGGAAAATAAAATAATAAATACCAACAGGGACAAAACCAAAATCTTTTTTATTTTGGGTGGGCCATTGACAATTTCATATAGCTAAAAGATTATACTAAATAAAAAAAAGAATTGGCAAATCTCGATGGTAAGAGAGAATTTTCATTAATTAAAATAAAAATTCTCAATTTCCTTTTCACCTTGAATGATAGTTTTGAGGCATATTTTTTAAACTTATCAGGCTTATTTGATTTTAAAAAGTATTGAAAAGTTTAATGAACTCTTTTTAAGATAAAGAACAATAATTTAAGTCCAAAATCGGAATTGGGTTTGGGAGGCTTATATTTGATTGCAGTATACTTAGAACTATGGGAGAAACTTATAATTTTTATTCGAAATACTAGGTTGGGTTATAGCCCGGCCTAGCAAGGCCCAATATCGCCCATGAGGACCAAGGTCTTTTAACAAGACCGATTTGATACTTCGCTAAAGGACAAGCCTCCATTATACTTAGAGTCCATTCAGCCCTTCGTATTCATGGGCTGTAGCCTAGCCTAGTATTTTGAAAAAAATAAGTTTCTCCAATATCTCTTTGAAAAAAATAATAATAAGTTTCCCCATTTAGTTCTAAGCCTTCCAAGCCCAATTCCGATTTAATACTTTAAATTACCTTATTTTTCTTTATCTTAAAAACATCTCATTAAACTTTTCAATACTTTTTTAATTCAAATAAGCCCAACAACTTAAAAAATATGTTTTGAACCATCATTCAAGCCCATTGTATTTCCTTTATCAAGTGAAAAATGAAATTGAGAAATTTTATTTTCATTATTGAAAATTCTCTCGTACCATACTCTTGGTTTGGTGGAATCCAAATCCAACCAATATGTAGGATTCTTGAGAGTGATCACAGAATGCTATGTACCCAGGGTGCATATTTATTTAAGAGTAATGAATCTTTTGAATCCTGGAATATGTTTGTTTTCCTGTGCAGTGAGTTTGTGACAACTATTTTTTCAACAGTAAACAGCTTTAATAATATACTTTAGTAGTCATTCTTTTATCCTTTCTTGCGTTAAGAGGCTATGGTTGTGCATTGACCTTAGGGATGTTCTGTTTTAGCCACTTAGACATGACTATAATTATACACCTGGAGAGCAGGTGATATTTAAGATATGGTTTACTAAGATGGAACCTTTATTGTAGTTTTTTTTTACGCTTCTGCTCTTCACCTCTAGGATCAAGTTACCTTTGTGCGTATGCCATTTTTTGTCCAAAGAGGCAAAACTTGATCAAATTCCTTTATTGCTTCTCCTGGTTGCAGATATTCAATGGTGTATTTTTGAAAGTCAACAAAGCAACAGTGAATATGCTGCACAGAGTTGAGCCCTATGTGACATATGGGTATGTATTTTTTATAAATGGTTGTCATGCATAAACTAGTTATTATATGGGAGTAATCATTTGCTCAATGTGTTGATGATACTTCAAAATGGTTTTAGGTATCCCAATTTGAAGAGCATCAGAGAACTGATTTACAAGAGGGGATATGGAAAATTAAATAAACAGAGAACTGCTTTGACCGACAACTCCATTATTGAACAGGTACATGGTGTGATTAGCTACAGGGTTTATTGATTTAAACAATCTGCTGTTTGGTTTTCTGCTAACATGTTTTTGCATTATAACTATAACAGGCCCTCGGCAAGTATGGAATTATGTGCATGGAAGATCTTGTCCATGAAATTACGACTGTTGGACCCTACTTCAAGCAGGCAAACAACTTCCTTTGGCCCTTCAAGCTCAAGGCACCATTGGGTGGCTTGGAGAAGAAGAGAAATCACTACGTTGAAGGGGGTGATGCTGGAAACCGTGAAGATTATATCAATGAGCTTATTAGGAGGATGAACTAGGTTTCTTTCCAAATATTCTTGGTTTCAAGTTTTGATGGTCTATATCTATTTTTTTTTTTATAATGTTTTTGCAATCTCACCAGCCAAGTAGAAACTGTAGAATTTGAAGCAGAATAGATTTGCAATGTTGTTTTGGGGAATCCAAATTTTACATTTGCTATTCTTGTCTAGGAAGTAAGGTTGATCTTTACCTATATGAAGAAATTGATCTTTTTGCAAGATATACAATTGCTATGTGTAAACGTGACAGTGATCCAATTTCAGTTTTGCAATCAACAAACCATGAAGGCTCATTCATTCACTTTTAACATTTTCTTAGGAAACCATGTCGCCTATGATGCATATAAAATGATTAACAAAGCCACCAAGTTTCAACTCGACAGTTGTGTTTTGAATAGCACCGAATACTTGAGTTGAGGCGGTTGTTGTTTTATAATTTGGTAGTAATTGGAGGGTAAAATGAGGTTTTGGCATTTCCATTGTTGGACGTGTAGAGTCCAGATTGAAAGCATGTGAGAGCAAAAGCCACGTGTAGAGGTTTATTGTGAACTATAAAAGCAAGAAGTGATAAGAGGAGAAAAATGGAGAAGCAAAATGGAGGCGGGAAAAGAAGAGAAGAAGAAGAAGAGCAAAGAAGAGGAAGAAGAAGAAGCAAAGGTGGGTCCGTCGCCGAAGGATCTGCTTCGTGAAAGCATCATCACCAACACAGACGACAGTAACAAAGATAAGAAATGTTCAGGGGTTGCTGAGAATCCAGAGGATGTGCTTGCCTTCTCGCGATCCGTTCACAAGATAGACTCTTCTCTTGACTAGAATCTTCAGGGTGACTTGGTCGTGAGTAGTTCTAGGTTTGTTTAGTTGCAAATAATGGTGCCATCAATCTAATGATGTGTTGGTACTGCATGTATGGTCTATAAATGGCCTATATTGAAAGAAATAAAGCTATACACAACAATGCTCCTTCCTCTCTAATTTCTATCTTTCCCTATTCTTCCTCTCTTCTTCTGCTTCTCTCAAAATTAAACATACATTTAATTAGTTCTAATCATGAAAAATCCAATTTTCATTTTTAATCATCAATGGGTAGCTACAGCCTACTGAGGCTTCAAAGTTGTTATCATTTTCTGTAAGAAAATTAGCAAAATTGCATTTTTAGTGGGGGTACTCAACCTTTACTGCCAAGTTAATGAATAATATAGGATATTATATATATAGTAGTCACATAGAAGTGACAAGTGTCATCACATAGTGGCATCTGTATCGATTTAAAGGCTAAAACTTAGGTGCATTCGATGTACGGTGCATTGCCCACCCTAATGCTATCACATCAGTTACTTTGCTGGCGTGGCAGCATCAGAGTGGCGATGCACCGTGTATCACGTTGCACCCAAGAGTTTCTTCGATTTAAGAGGGAGCATAACGACCAACAAGAATAAATAAAGGCAAATGGTCGACAATATTTAAGAATAAATAAGTAGAAACAAACAATTGAGAAAATTTAGGAATAAATAATTAGTTCATACACTAAATGAAGTTGATTCAGTAGTATGTCTTTCGCATACACATCGAGTTGTAGGTTTAAGACTTTGAGTTCACTAACCCTTTAATATTTTAATAAAAATAAATTAAGTCAAATTTTTAAAATTTTAAATTGACAGTCTGATCCGAAACGTAATACATTGGATTAAAACTTTACTTTCCGTCATTAAGCTTAATGACCAAAAGCCAAGTCTTTTTTTTAGGAGGCTTAACACTTGAAATTTGTCTAACACAAGCCGATCGGACATTTGTCCGTACATGTTTTATTCCCAAATCCCAAAAAGAGTTTTTTGGAACCTTTTAATGGCTCTCTCTCAGAATCTTCTTGCGTAGTATTTTCTCTTTCTCTTCTCTAATGTCCATGGATCCAACAAAGATTTGTCCATGGCCCTTCTTTGCTCCTTTAGCCAAAGGCTCAATTGACAATTCTGATACAAACTCACAATGCCTTTCAAAGCCCAAAACTTATGCGGCTTTGCTCAAAACATCAGAAGCGCATGTTCAACAAAATCTTCTTCCTACCCCAGTTGTGAAAGGTGATGTAACATGCGTTCATTATAGCCAAAAACATTTCTAAGAAAGGATGGAATATTGTTGCAGAAACCTTTTTAGGCGGCTTCTATTAAAGAAAGGTTCCAAGCTGATAAAGCTTGACGAACTCAAATGCGTGTTGCAGTCCGCTTGGCAAGCTTTGCATCCATGGAAGCTTACTCCTTTTCCGAAAGGCTATTATGATATCCATTTCTTGAATAAAAGGATTTGAAAAGAGTTTGGAATGGTGGATCTTGTTCAATTTCAAATGGAGTTTTTCAATTATACCAATGGCAGTCGGAATCCAACCCTTATAGTCAACAACTTTCTCATGCTCAGGTTTGAGTTCGTTTTTATGGTCTTTGTTCAAAATATTGGCACCCTGGAACAATTATGGAGATCGCTTGAGGGGTGGGCATCCCTTTGCAACTGGACCATGCTACTCGAGACCAAACTTATGGTTTCTTTGCTCAGGTTCTTGTTGATGTCGATTTGAATACTAATTTGCCATTGAACTTAATGGTTGAAAGAGAAGATCATCGAGGCTTTCAGTAGCTGTAATTTATGAAAATCTTCCTAGAAAATGTTCAGAGTGTAATGGTTTTGAGCATGACGCAGCTAGGTGTAATCAAAACTCCGAGGATATTGGCGATAGAGGAAGATCACGTTCCAAATATCCTAGGAAAGCCTACCGTTCGATTATCATGGAGGGTGGGCCTTTTGAAATGTTGAATGATAAGGAAACAATGCAGATCGCTCAAAATGTTGATGCCATTGAAATTGTGCCAAATCACGAAACTATGGCTCAAGAGCAAGCCTCTAACCTCTCCAAAAATATTTCAGAGAAGGAGATTCACGGCAACCACCCCGAAGGATTGGCTGCGGCGACGGTAGAACCTTCCTTTCAAATTCCAACAATTCAGGTAACTATTGACCATGAGGAGTAAATTGAGGGATTTCAAATTTTGAATCATGCTATCAATGCTAGTGACCAATTTGGTAACAATCTGATTATTAATGTTGGAAATATGGTCAATAATAGCACATTAAATCCGGAAAAAGATTTTGTAAGCAATCAGGTCATTGATTCTACAACCCAAGAATCTACAGGCAATCAAGTCAATGATTCTATAGCACAAAAATCTGCAGGTAATCAAGTCAATGATTCTACAGCACAAAAATCTACAGGCAATCAAGTCATTGATCATCTTCCTTATAAGGATATTTTATTGAATAATGATTCTGCTATTTATTCAAATGATCAGATATACCAAAATTATGAGGGTCTTGGTGACACACTACACCAAGAAATTCAGCAAGTTTTGAAAGGAACTAACACTCCTAGAGATAGGAGAGAAAAGAATCATTTGGAGAAAATCTCCGAAGAAGACCAAGATATTTATACTTCAAATTCTACGCATCATCAAGTAGATCACATGCTACAAGAAAATGATTACATGTTAGATTAAGATAATTGGATCCTAATGATGACCAGATCGAAAAGGAAAGTAAAGCCGACTTTTAAGATGTTATCTATGACTAGTGCCAAGGGAAGACATTCTAAGCGCCTCTAATGAAGTTGATATGCATTTCTTCCGTTTTATTTTTATTTTAGTTTTAATAATGTTTGTTTTCTTCTCTCGTTTGCATTTCCCTTATTATAATAAATTTCTCTTAAGTGGTTACTTTGTCACTTAGGTTTATATAAAAAAAATAAAAACAAAAAACAAAAAACAAAAAAAAATCCCAATTGTCCATACTTTTAATCTTTTATTAAATAAATGGAATTTGAACCCATCACAAATATGAAAGAAAGGTACACAATTAAAATCTATTTAAGAGTCTGTGGGTATCAAAAACCTAAACTATAGCAACCAAAAACACAAGTAAAGAACCACATTAAAAAAAAATAATAATAATAAATAAATTATAGAACCAACTTACAAGAATGTTAATCTATTTATTTATTTGCTTTTAAAGAAAAGCACATGTTTATGGGAGCTTCATTGTTACATCTAAATTTTGATAAGTTGATTGATAAATGATATATGTATATTTTGTTCCTTCATTGATTTTGGTATATATGTTTATGGACTTCTTCTCTTTGTCTCACCCATGACAAAAGAGCAAGTGTAATAGATTTTATGATTATGCATTGATTACTCACCATATTGTGTGCTTGGAGATTTTATTATTATTATTATTATTTTATTTGTGTTTTTTATATATTTTTAGGTTTTCACACATGAGACTATTGAATACATCAGCTTAGAATTTAATTAGGCATCTATGTATAAATGTGAGGATTTGTGATTTATACGTAATGGTGAGGTTTTCTCATGGAATAGCTAAAAAGTGAGTGTAAAGTCTAGGTTTTGTATTGGCTGGATTATGTGAGTAAAATGCTAGCACTTTGGTTGTATTTGTTAGTTGAATTGCTTAGGATTTTCGTCGCTTGGAATGGTATGTCTCGAAGACTCATTGGACTCGAGCATTATGACAAGCAACGAGCCAACGATGACTCTTCAAAATGTTTGAAAAGGTACGTAACTTCAATTACCTAATCAAGTAGAGATAAGAAAGAGCGATTTGACACTATTGCTTTTGTATGGAGAACCCTAACAAGAAAATGCCATACTTGTAGTGGAAGTTTCTTTTTGGACTATACTTACGACGGTTAATCTCGTCATGTCTCAATAGATTCCTCCTAACCCAACCGGTGCCAACCTTTAAAAAAATAAAAAGTCTTCTAACATTTACAACTGTGTAGCACATATATACCATGTGTGAATTATAAATGTACTGTTATCCTTTTATATAAGTTGGAAGTGGCTGAGATTTCATTTTCTTTCTTATGCATATAAATTGCTAGCTGTTGCAGTGGGGACCGAGACCGAGTAGTCAGGTCCACAGTACTGCAGTGTCATGAGGTTAATCAATTTAAAAAATACAATAACATATGGATCATAACAGTCAACAGATTTCCTTCAAGCCATTAATGAAATATTGAAGATTCACTGTCCCTCTCGCATATTCGCTTGTACTATCTATCCACTCAAGTTGATTTATTTAAATTTTGTCATCTATATTTACTCTATTTTTAAGTAAAATTTGGAAATTACCTGCTAGTATATACATAGATAGATGATTCGCTTTACTGGTTTGGTTTCAAATCAAGTAATGTTTGAATGGCTCAAAACATCAACTTAATGTCACAAGCATCAGCATGCATATGCATATATATTATATATAGAGGGAGATTCACAAACATCAACTTTATGTCACAACAATGTCAGTTTGCTCAAATCCAATAACGTGATCTTGCATATTGTGATAGGACCACAAGCAAAAACTATAAGGAAAAAAAAAATGCAATATTAGATGAGAAATGTTTCAATACATTTGACATGCATATACGTCTAAACCCACTTAATATGTATTTTTCATGTGGTTAGTTATTAACCTTTCATATGGAATGAATTGAGTGAGTTTAGACGTATACGCACCGGAGCATTCGTCATGTGATATGTGATATATCATATATATGATGATATAAACAGAGAAGCACTTGAGAGTAAGGAGAGGAGGAAACATTACATATAAGGGTGTAGGAAAAGAGAGGACCACACTATACATATACATGATAATATGAAAATTGAAATATAAGAAGTTAAAGGAGTTGTAGGTATACAGCTTTGTAAAAGCATACAAACCACTTACTCACTTTGGTACTTACGTTTTAGTCAGAGGATATTGCATTGCCCTACAACCCACGTCCCTCCCCCCAGCTTTTATCGCAAAAATCTTATTTCAGATTTCGAAAAATTTCATTTCTTTTTGTCTATTTTATTTGCAGAATTTTTAAATTATCATTAATTTGATTTCTTTATTATTCCGTTAATCGTTATTAGACAAACTTAACAGTTTCAACTTGAAATGATTTATTAATTAGCAAAGCATTCCAATTGATCAACAATATTGCTAGATCGAGTTGGTGTGCCTTTTGAACATGTTTGCTTCATGGAATATTCCTAGGTTTCGACATAAATCTAGTTTTTTGTGTGATTGAATTTATTTTTTTCTTCCATCTTATTTTTCTACATATACATTAATTATCGTTTATTTGTGGCTATTCGGCCAGCTTCCGCGTAGCATTTTTTGCTAACAACATTTCATGGGTTTGATTGCATATTTATTTTTTTTGTAATTTATGAACATGAATCGTCAATTATCCCAATGAATTAAGTCTGGATTTGCTAATCGATCACAGATTTGTGATAGATCCCTTAACCGTAATACATTTTTAATAGTTTTCATAATATACATTTAGTAATTTTCCATGTTCGGCATCGGCACCTAAATCGCATAGTCCTCTGCTCCATTGCAATCGATGTCGTATTTTCCCGTGATGGTGAATGCCTCTTTCTCTCTTTTTCTCTTTATACAAATATATTTAGAACGTGAAAGTTGTTTACAACTCAAAAAATGATTTTAAATTGTTTTCAATTTTGACTTGAGTTTCCAGACCGTGTGAAATTATATTCTTCACACCAGAGGGTCAAAAAAGAACTGCACCGATATATTATTACAAGGGAGATTTTCAAACATCCCCCTAAAGTTTGATTCGTTTACAAAAACAAATTTAGACAACAACACCCTGTAAGGGGATTTTTTTATTACTCAATTAAGGGGTTCTTTAATTAAACTTTATATTATAATGCGAATTATTATTATTATTATTATTATTATTATTAACATATGGTTTTTGGATTTACATTAAATTAGATATCTACAACAACAACCGACAATCAATGCCCAAAGAAAAAAAATAAATAAATAAAGATCCGCTTATCGGTCTTTATTTTTCATTGTCATTCTTTGACCGTAATTCAAATACCGAGTTATATGAGAGAGAAAAAAGTGAATCAATCTTGACCATACATTTTATATTTTATTTAAGTGATATTAGATTATGGAAAATCAAGACAATAAGTGCATCTTGATCCAAAAAGAATTTAGTAAAAAAGCTGATTAACTTTGTGAGCTGTAATTAGTTAGTAATAATGATGAATTAAATAGAGCATTAACTGTGTCAGAGGCACAGAGCATCAAATAGACAATTCTTTGATTCTGTTCCAGTCCTCTTCACAGTTCACAATCAATGCCTGCACCTTTGTTTTTTAATTCCAGGTTCACTCTTCTCCACCGCATACAACCAAAACCCAACAAAAATAATATTAAAAAAAAAAAAAAAAAAAAAAAACATCTTCACATATTCACGAAGAAGAAGAAGAAATCTTACACAGAAACATCAAATCATATATTTTGATTTTTGACGCCCAAAATAAAAAAGAGAAATTGAGAAAAGAATGGGAGCAAATGAGTAATTATTAATTTAATTACAATACAATTCCAAACGCCTGGCGCATAGAGTACAAAAGAACTTACGCTTGATCTTATAAAAAAAAGGCAAGAAGCAGAATCTGCACTGTCTCTCCACATCCATGGCCACTACTTTGCCACCGCAGTGTGGACATGACCCCGGAGCTTGTTGCCTTCCCAGCTCTCTCTCTTCTACCTCGCACACAAATCCAAAACACATTTTCTCTCCGGTCTCCGAGTTGGAGTTTTTTATTTGAGAGGATGTTGTCGAATCGAATCAAACGCAGAAAACAATTGGGACCAACACCAGCTTTTATACACAAAAAGCCTTTTTTTTTTTTAATATATATATATATATAATAATAAATAAATAAATAAATAAGCTTTATTAGTTGGAGTTATTATCTGATGGATAAGTTTTCGCTTTAACCTTTTGTTTAATTGTTTAAAAAAAATGCTATTACTTACTCTCTCCCCCTCTGTTTTTCTAATGGGTAATTATTATAAGTAATACTGCTTTATCCAAATTTGGTTTCCAAATAATGTGTTAAATTTAATATAATTTAAATGAAAGAATAATAATGTTGACACGTCATTTTGTTAACATTATAGAATTATTATTATTTCAATATCAAATAATTGTAGATGTCCCTGAAATTTAGCACAAATCATATGCAATGTAAAATTGTAAATCTTAAATGAACGACAAGATGAGGTTAGTCCGGTGGTAAATTTTTCATATCTGCACCATGATATTGTGGGTTCGAATCTCTCTCCTCCCTAAAAAATTTCCAAATTTATATAATAGTGTAACATTAAAAAAAAAAAAAAAATCTTAAATGAGCTTGTACTTTTCTTTAAATCATATTAAGGGTGTGGTTAGTATGGTTTTTCAAGTAAAACTTCTAGAATATATCTTTTTGTAGTAGAACTTCTAATAAAAAAAAACTTTTGGTTATGTAAATTATAAAAAAGGTGTGATCAATGTATTTAAAATGAAAGAGTTATAATTGAATATCTAAAATGTATAAAGGGTAGTTGAGACAATTCATATGTTTTAAAAAGGATAAAAAAAAAAACCTTTTTAGAAAAGCCCAAATTTTGAGCTTCTCCAAATAAAGAATAATTGAGACAATTCATATATTAAAAAAGTTGTTTTGAGTTTTGTCAAACAATTAAAAAACACTTCAAAATAACTTTTTGATCATTTTTAAAGCTATACCAAACACACACCAATACTAATTGTCTAAGTGATTTCGTATTTCAAAAATTCGTTACCTACTATTTTAGTATTTGTTTGAACGAAACAATTTTTTTTTTTTTAATAACTATAACTTCAAACCGTTGTACCCATAGTAAATGTTATATAAAAAAAAATTAACGATGAATCAATAATTTTAACATTTAAAAGTTAACTCATAATGTCCTCATTCAATTGGTAGATTGACGAGTTTGAGATTTATAGAAATAATTTATAAATCAATTAATCGAATCCTATCTAATACCAATAACAAAAAAACTTTAAAAAAAATACTACTTAAAATCACTTTTTCAGTTGAATAATATCTTCTTTTTTTCTTTTAAGTATAATATCTCATACTTGAGTATATATATATATATATATATATATATGTTTCTGCTTAACATGAAAGATAGTGTTACGATAACAATTGTGTGTAAATGATAATGATTAATATTCATTCGGACAGTAAATTATCTCTATTGATGGTTGCCGTCAATTCCCACAACTAGAAAAAAATAATAATAATATTCAATCTCATTTCTCAGTTAGGAATTTTTGTTTTTGTTTTTGTATTTAACATATTCAGTTAGGAACTTAGGAAGGGCTTATTTGACATTAAATAAAAGTTTTGAAAGAGAAAGCCGAGCCTCGGTTGGATGCATGCTACATCTCTTCCTAGGAGTTTGCCACGTGGCATGACGTAAGATACATTCAAATGTTTTCCTCTCGGCAGACACTAATAATAATTTATCAATTCACACTTTAATAGTCTTATTGGTTTCGATTGAAAATGTGTGATTACGAGTGTGATATCCAGCATTATATAAGGTATCAGGATTTTCAGCTGTACCGATCTTTTATCCGATTTAAAGCATTTGAAAAAAATGATGATATATCAATATTGTCAAGCCAATTACTTCATATATGAAATATAACTAAACTTGATAGACATCAGAACAAAAAAATGTTGTCCAATGATTTACTTGTAAAATATATGTTTTTAAAAGCATCTATAATGGTAAGACCCAAAAACAAGACTCATTTGTTGTCACATCATTAAAAATGAGTCTTCTTTTTAAAAGGTTTCGATTCTGGTTTTGAAGGTTAGGTTTTGGTTCCGGTTTTAAAGGTTTGGTTTCGGTTTCGAAGGTTTGGTTTCGGTTTCTCGATTCCGGTTAGAGGTGGCCATGGTTTTGGTTAAACCGACAGTTTTGCCCGCAGTTTAACCGAAACCGTACTTCCAAAAACCGTCCCAAAACCGAAACCGAAACCGAAACCGGCGGTTTCAAAACCGGTCGGAAACCGGTTGAACAGGTTACGGTTTCGGTTTGGGTACTTCCAAAAACCGGCGGATTTAACCGCGGTTAAACCGCCGGTTTTTTTATAAAAAAAAATTTAAAAAAAATCGACTAATCAAAAGCTGACACGTGGCATTTTTTTTGAATTTTTTTTTGAAAAACCAAAACCGAACCCAAAACCGTCGGTTTTTAAACTGAAACCGTAAAACCGCCGGTTAGAAACCGTGTACCAAACCGGTTTTCCGGTTACGATTTCGGTTTTGGATGGCCACGGAACCGAAACCGCCGGTTTCAAACCGAAACCGAACCGTGGCCACCACTAGTTCAAGTCCAATTTCGGTGGTTCCGACTGTTCGAGTCTGGCGATTTCGACTGTTCGGTTTCAATTCCGATCCGATTTTTGACTCTTCTGACGGTTCAGTTCTGGTTTCGTCGATACTTGTTTGGTTACGGTTCCGGTCCGATTTTTGACGGTTCTGACGGTTCAATTTCAGTTTCGATGGTTCCAGTTCTGACAATTTTATAATTGAAATTAAAATTATTTATATATATTTTTTCATTACATATATAATTATTGAAATTAATAATAGTATATTTAAATTATAATAATTTTTATATATATGTTAAATTTATTTATATTTTTTCATTATATATAATTATCGAAATTAATAATTATATATTTAAATTTAAATAATTGAAATATATATATATTAAATTTATTTATATTTTTTCATTATATATATAATTATTGAAATTAATAATTATATATTTAAATTTAAATAATTGAAATATATATTAAATTTATTTATATTTTTTCATTATATATATAATTATTGAAATTAATAATTATATATTTAAATTTAAATAATTGAAATATATATATTAAATTTATTTATATTTTTTTTCATTATATATATAATTATTGAAATTAATAATTATATAATTTAATTTAAATTATATATATATATATATATATGCCCAACCCAACGATTGGTATTGGAAACCCGATTCCAATCATTGAGTAAGACCTAAATGTGTTCCAAATTTAGAACCTAATTTGGGTCTAATGAGGTGAAGCCTACATTTGGATCTTCTTTTTTGGATCCTTTTTATTTTTACAATTGTGACACAATAATATCCAAATAAAAATGGATCTCTTTTATCCACCATTATGAATGCTCTAATGACATGTCAATTTATTATTAATCTTCTTAAATATACTTTAGAATTGTTGAATAAAATAAAGTAGAAAACAATAGTGGTTGTTGATTAGATCAACAAGATGACTGTCTAACAGACCCTCTGAAATCAGAGAGATATGTTGACAACCTTTAAAAAAAAATTTTTACCACAGTTTGAAGTTGTATCAATAAGATTGCATTGAAAATGAATTTTTTATCAATATGGTTGTTCATCCTAAATAGCATTTAATTTTTTTATGAGAGGTGCTATTGGCACAATTTATGCCCCATTTGTTTACATTTTAATTTAATTAAATAGAGTTAAATGTCTTTATTAATTTATTTTATTTATTTTCAAAACTACCCTTTTACTTATTTTTCAAACTTAATAAACCTCATCTTTAATATCTCTATCTATCTCAGATCTCTTTATATTTGGTTTCGTCTTTCTCCTACCTCCCATTAATGAATTTTTTTTTTCTTTCTTTCTTTTTATTTTTTTTTAAGGTTATTTTATTTTATTTTTTATTTTATTTTTATTTTTTATTATTATTATTATTATTTTGACATCAAGCTTTACAGAAAATGTCAGGAAGTCACAAGACAAATAACAAACAAACAGTCCCAAGAAAAGAGCAAAGAATAGAGCAACCCAAGACAAAGCACATATAGAAAAAAAAAAAAAAAACAATACACATACAAAACGGAACAAGAATTAATGAGCAAGTATTTGTTTTGATTATTATCATTTCACTTTCAGATTCTAAAAGACTAATGAGATTAAATAATAATCAATATCTCACATGTCTAATGCATCTTAAGTGTTTGATTTATTGTTTAAATATGATTCAGTATAAGTATTTTTAGGGTTTGAGAGTTATTTATTTTATTTTATTTTTTGGCATTGCAACACTCAAAATTGACAGAAAACCTTTCAACCGTAACAACACCCTATTCTGCCACTTCAAAAAAAAAAATTAAGGAAAATTTAAAGCCGTTAGTAGTGATGCCCCCAAATCTGGTTAAACCAGTTAGATGTGGTGTTTTGAGAATCGTTTAAAGTATAATCTCCAAGGGTTTGAGAGTTATGGGAAAAAAAAAAAATTAAAAGGAATATGGGGTTTTATTAGATTTATTTTATAGAATATTTTTTTTTTTAAATTATATATCTTTTTTAATAATTTTGATAAAGGAAAAAAATAATATTAAATAATTAAAAAAAATAGGACACACGTCAGCATCGGATCTTATGTATTTAAAGGTCAGACTGCCCACATGGCCACATCACCGCACACTACATCCAATAAGGAAATGATGGGACCCGGTCTGTACCGTCTGATGAAATATCAGCAAGGTCCTTTCTTGTGTTTGGGAAAATATGGGTGGTACTGCTACTGCTACATTGCGAAACTCTCATCCCAAAACATTTATTACAATTTAAATAAGAAAAAAAATTAGAAGAGTTTTGTTGATATATATATATATATATATATATATATATACACGGTTTTAGAGTACATATTAAATCAATATTTGAGTTTCATATTTGTAAATATACATATTCTTGAAAAATAAGAAATATTAATATAATACATACAATTTTAGTTAATATAAATGTTATTACATTGATTTAACACATTGAGAAAGTTTTAAACTTATGTGGATGATTTAATTATTTTTCTATTTGATCAGAAACCACCGTTTGGATTTTTTCTAAATATATATATATATATATATATATATTTTTACTGCATTTTATTTTATGCACATCTATTGTATAATCAACAAATCACAAAGTTTCACACAAATTACATTTCCACCCTATATAATTCCCTTTTCTTTTTCAAAACATTGAATACATAGAAAATTATATTTTTATCCTCAGTCCCATTTTACAATTTAAAATAATAAAAAATCCTTACTATATAGTCCATATTGTATTATTATTACTAAAATTTGTCTATTAAGTAATTATACAAACTTGAAGGGTTGTATTTGTCAATCGATGTCTAATGTAAATCTAAATGATGTTATAATTGAAATATTACTAAACTATATCTATTAAGTAATTATATAAACTTTTAGGATTGGAATTGTAATTTTACGTGTAAAGAAATTAAAAGAAAATGAAAGGAGGGCTATAATTTAGTCAATCACTCCACACTTTTATATACCGTATATAGATATGAGTAGCAAAAGGAATAGGTTTTTTTTTTTTTTTTTTTTTGTTTTTTTTTGTTTTTTTATATTACGTTTAAGTTTAAATTAAAATTATTAAGTTGTTTTGTTTATTTTTTTAAGTAATCAAACAACTTAAAAATAATAAAAATATAAATTAGAATAAAAATTAAGAAATTCTGAATTTTAATTTAATTCCAAATTACTGAATTGCATTTAATATATTTTCTTGCAAGAGTATCCTATCAAAGATAACATATTTCCAACTTTATTGTAATTTTATATTATACAAATTTATTTCTTTTAACCTATTATTTATGATAAAAATCTATAAAAAAAAAAAAAACATTGATTAATGTAATTTTCAACACCATCGTTGAACATTTAATTCTGTTTTTTATTTTTTGAAAATCAAAATCATTTTTAAGACATCATTTATCCTTTAAAAAAAACAATTATTTATCATATTTTAATCATGAGTAGTATATTGTTATTATTATTAAATTATTTTTATTTATTTAATTTGGCATCCATGGGTGTCCAGACCAGTTTGCGCCCATCTTGACTTATCCCATGAGGCCATGAAGTTAACGTGGGAGTGAAGTTAATATGAGGGTAAACCTCTGGTGGCCCCAAGAGAAACGTAGCTGTCAGGTATTGAACCCAGGACGTCCGAGTTTACGGCTCAACCCAGTGACCAGTGGCACCACCCCTTGGGGTTTGTTTTTTTTTAAAAAAAAACATTTGTTTACATCATAAAATAAAAATAAAAATACATAACAATTAATAATAATAAAAGTATAAATATCAAATTACTCATTTTTAAATCATAAGTAAATTAACATTCTATTTAAAGATGATAAAAATAAAAAACAAAAAACAAAAAACAAACATATTATTCAGATTCATGTTTTAATCACTATTAAAAAAAAATTCAGAACTGATCGATTTAAAAGAAGAAGAAGAAGAAGAAGAAAAAAAAAAAAATAGTACAGACAGCCCAAGGTTTTCCAAGAAACTTCTGTGTAACAACGTACGTGTGTTAAGAGACAAGACCGATGGGAACTGGTCTTGTTTGAACCGTCTCTTACAATGTAACGTAAGCACTTACCTTGCATGCTTTCATTTGTTGTTTTCTACTTTTCTGCTTCTCTCTACACCCCACCCCCACCTACTTCCCCCTATTACACAATGTTTCACTCCATTTCTTCCCTTTTCTCGATTGAATTAAAATTATAAATAATTATATAAATCAAATTAAATAATAATCCTATTTCTGTATCAAATCCAAAATAAATAATTGATTTAATTTAATCCAAACAGTGGTGTGGTTGCCGTAGTACTGGTGTAGAGTTAGACTTAGGATTAGATATTAGGAATTTTATTTTTTTAATTAAATTAATGTTTGGGGGAATGGGGTCTCCACCACCATCCCCCATTTGGGTTAAAATTTCCTCCAAACCCCAATGGGCCCCGTGGGGGATTTCGGCATCTCTACAGTCTCATAGCATTACTTCATTATGCAAATCTACAATACACCCGTACTCATCAAATCATATATTTATATTCATTTACCTGATTATCAATTTATCATCACTTTCGTAGTTTCGTCTTTCTCTCTCTCTCTATATATATAAAAATATGAGTGAGTTTTTTTATAAGGGATCCTTTATTTTAATTTTGGTAAGGACCACCATGAAGTCACATCGATTTGAATAAATTTTAATCTGAATTTTTTTATAAATGATAAGTTCATTGAAATCTACCAATGAATAAAATTTGATAATTTTTCAAGCACTAAAACTATTTTTCTTGATTTTCCTATATTTCACCTATTTTTCTGATGCCTTCATATTTAAAAAAAAAATTAGGAAAAATGGTTTAAGTACTTGAAAATTTTTCAAATTTTAGTCATAGGTAGATTTCAATAAACTTATCATCCACAAAAAAAATTCAGATTAAAATTCATTCAAATCGATGTAATTTTATGGTGATCCTTATCGAAATTAAAATAAGGGATCCCTTATGAGAGACTCATTATATATATATATATATATATATATATATTTATATATATTTCAATTTATCACTTTTTTTTATGGCAAAAGGGGATTTACATTATAGTCCCAAACTTAAAATAATAAAATAATAAAATAATAAAATAATAAATAAATAAATAAATAAAATAAAGGTTCAAGTTGAGTGATGATACCCATGTTAATTAATATACACATGTTAGGAGTGAATATAACTTATATTTATTCTCTTAATATATAAATCTATTTATTAATATAAGACAAAGATCTTCATTCTTACTTCAACTCGGTTAGCATTTTGGTGATACGTGATTATTATTATTAATTATAGGATCAAGATGATACATATTTGTTTAAATGTCAATTAAGACTTTTTTTTTCTTACTGACAAATTTTAAAATAGGTTTTTGACCAATTATCAGCAATCAAGATAAGTTTCAAAACTTTTGAAATTTGTCTAGGTTTAACTAATGATACAAATCCTTCAAAAAAAAAAAACATAATGATACAAAGGAGATTAATAATGTTTTCTCACCCTAAAAAGATGTTATTCGGTGGTAATCGATAAGTCTCTCACATCTACATCCAACGATTATAGGTTCGAGTCATACCTCTTCTCCAATCCCGAATATATATTCTCTAGTGTATCTGTTTCACCGATAAGATCTCTTTAACATTTGACAAACTGCCAATGTCTCCTCTTTTTCATTTTTTGTCCTCTAATTTCGGTTTGTTCAATTTAATTGAAAAACTAATGCAGTAGACTGTTCTCATGTTTTGTTAGCCGCCAATAATAGAAGAGGCCTTCCCACATTTATTGGGGTTTCATAAACAATGGTGAATCAATATATAAATGTGTTAACGTTTGAATCTTGATGGATTGACTGATTGTGTAAGTCTCAAACCACCGAGGCAATGAGCATTTGACTTCTTAGAACCTATTTTATGAGACAGTTTCTTCGTCCTTTTTATTTTTTACGAATATACTTTTTTCTTTTATAAGTATTACACTATTATATAAATTTAAGGTTTTTTTTTTTTTTAGGGAGAGAACTCGAACCCGCAACCTCGTGGTGTAAGTGTGAATGGTTTACCACAAACCAATCCCATCTCATCTATTTATTATGAATATACTAAAGTTTATTTATATCCTATTCCTACATGAATTAAAATGTAATTACTTGCTTTCATTTTTGCAAAAGTTCATACAATTGTTTTCCAATAGATGGTTGAAAGTTTAAAATAAGAATGATCAAATCATGCTTTAGATAATTTTTTTAAAGTTTAGTTAAATATAAGCCTCTTATCGCAGGCAACAGTGCATCTTCTCTTTTACATTGATGGTAGTATGTTTAAATCCCACTGTACACATTTTATAAATATTTACCTGGAGGTTTCCTTAGTGTCATGGAGTTGATCTTTTAAATAATGAATTATATAAATATATTAATATATATATATAAGGGTAGGATTCATAGCCCCGTTCTTTTACACAATTTTTTATACACTTTTATGACCCTAGAATCTAATGGGATTAAAGGGTTTAGATTTCATAATTTATTCTCTCTCCACTGTTCTCTCACCTCAATTATTTTTGACACTGGTATGGCCTTATGATCTAATGAGATTGAATGGTTTAGATTTCATGATTATTTATTTATTCATTTATATATGGGGCAGGATCCATGACCCCATTGTTTTTTTACACAAGATTTGTTACACTTTTATATCCATTAGATCCTAGGTGTTTGAATGGTCCATATTTAACGGTCATTAATTCACTTTTTTTTTTTTTTTTTGAAATACATTAATTCACTTTCTTATTTCTATTAATATTTGTATTTTTCTTTCACATAAATTTTATTATTATTATTATTTTTTTGAAAATTGGAGTTCATTAAGAGAACAAAAACGATTACATAGAAGATGGGCAATCACCCAAAACCAGAATCTCCGCAACTAACGGAGTTTAACACTCCAAAATTGTTAGTGAACAACCTTATTAGCTAACCTGGGAACAAAATTAATAGAAGAAAAAATAGAATTTTCAAACAAAATTAAAATGTCATGGATAATCACTCCAATCTTGGAATTAGGCACCGACTTCGCACCAATCAACTCAACCACCACCAAAGCGTTGGAGTCTAGAGAAGTCGGAATCAGCCCAGTTTCCAAAGCCAACTAAGCCCTCTAAAAATTGCCTTAGCCTCAGCAATGAAAGGAGACATATAGAGCCCAACATCCTGACTAAGAGAGAGCCATCACATTACCACAGCTATCTCTACTGACCACCCCAAGACCAGAGGTATTACTACTAGCACACATAGCCGCATCCGCAGGCGAGGGCTTCTAGATATCATCCAACTACTGCTTTGAAGGGGCAGATAAAAGAAACAAGAGCCTTGCGAAAGGAATCAAGAAAAATTTAAGCCTAACCAAAGACTTTCTCTTCTAGGAACAGAACATCACCATGAACCGTCTGATTTCTTCTATGCCAGGTTTTCCACCACACAACACAAAGGAGCATGAACTCAAGAATGGTCACTATGTTCTTACAAGCCAAACCAAAATCAAGAAAGGAAATAGATCCTAAAACTTTACCATAACCACTAAAACAAGAAGAATCACGCACACACTTCAGCGAAGAACAGTTCCATAATCCATGCAGGGTTGATTCATCTTTCTTCTTGCAAATAGGACACCGAGAGTCCATCATCAAACCTCAAGACCTCAGATTAATATTAGTAGGAATTTACCCGTTACAAGCTTTCTACATGAATATTTTAATCTTTAAAGGAAGCTAAAGATTCCAAAAGAATTTCCACCACGAAACTGACGGATTTAAACCCGAATAGCCCGGATTAAAGATAGAGGATTTCTACCACCACCACGAAGGAGGCTAACCGGTATCCATTTCTGACCGAGAACATCCCATATTTATCGAAATGCTAGAAAATGTGATCCTCTAACTCGAACATACTGAGAGGAATACCTAAAATAAGCTTAGCTTCCTCAACAAAGAAAGACCAACGCACCAGCATCTCATTCCACGACCTATTAGGCAATTTTAGCATGTACACTGTTGCTTGATCACCTAAAACTAGAGGTGAATTTTTTTTAAAGGTGAACATCCTCGGAATCCACCTATCCTGGTAAATACGGATGGATTTCCTATTGCCAACTCTCTACCTAAAGCCCCTATCCAGAAACTCTCTCCCCCAAGCCAAGTTTCTCCAAAGGAAAAAGCTGGAATTAGAAGTTTTTGCCTCACTAAAGGAGCAATCCGGGAAATAGCAATCTTTAAGAAGTCTGGCAATAAGGGAGTTTGGATTGTGAAGAAGTCTCCACCCTTGCTTGGCAAGTAAAGCCTTATTGAAATCCCCCAAGTCGCGAAAATCCAAACAACCCTCACTACGAGCCTTGCATAAATTCTCCCAAAAAACACCAATGCATTTTCTGATTGGTACCACTTCCACTCTACCAAAATCTTGCACACATGCGATGTAAATCTGAAATAAGGGAAACGGGGAGTCTGAACAGGTTCATAGTATAGACCGGAATGGATTGAACAACGGCCTTGATAAGCACTTCCTTACCACCACCAGAGAAAAAACGGTTGCTCCAACATTGCAGCTTATTCCAAACCCTCTTTTTAATATTATCGAACAAGATACGCTTACTTCTACTCGTGACATAAGGGAGGCCAAGGTATTTCTTATGATACTACACCACATTCATCTCAAGAGCACCGACAAACATACCACTGAAATTGGCCAAAATTTGCTTATTGAAACAAAAAGCATATTTTTGAAAATTGATACTTTGACCAGAAGCCAAAGAGTAATTCTCCAAAATCTTCTTAATGTTAACACATTCTTCTACAGTAGCCCAGGTGAAGAGAAGACTGTCGTCCATAAAGAAAAGATGGGTAATTTTCGGCCCCTATCTACCATAACGGAAACCAGAAAACTCACCACGTCTCTTCGAATCATTGATCAAACTCGACAGACCCTCCGCATAAAGAAGGTACAAATACGGAGAGAGAGGATCACCCTATCTCAAACCCCGAGAAGGAATGATATGCGCTCTGACTTTTCCATTAAGTATAAAAGAATAAGTAACCGAAGAGACAGAATCCATAATTTTTGAAATCCATAAATCAAATAAAACCCATACGGCGTATCGTACCCTCAACAAAATGCCACTCCACCCTATCGTAGGTTTTTGACATGTCCAATTTAAGAGACATAAAACCCTTTTTCTTTCCATTCACCTTCTGACGCAAAGCATGCATACATTCGAACTCAATCATTGCGTTTTCCGAAATAAGACTACCGAGAATAAAAGTGCTTTGCGTTTTATCAATCACACTATCCATGACCTTATGAAGACGATTTGCCTAAGCCTTCGATATACACTTGTAGATCACATTGCATAAACTAATAGGTCTTAACTCAACCATATTTTCCACCTTTTCACTTTCAGAATCAGACATAATAATGTATGGTTTATTAGTTTAACCGAACGGTTCTCATTAAGGAATTCAAGACATAGCTTAATAACATCGTTCCCCTACCACACCCCAATATTTTTGAAAGAAATCTATTAGGAAACCATTTACACCTGGAGCTTTTGACGGATTCATATGAAAAAGGGCATTCTTCACCTCATTTGCCGTAAAAGGGACATCAAGATAATCCCTAAGGTTCGACAGTAACCTTACCTTCACTGTATCTAGCACTGTTTCTAAATTGCTATAGTTAGGCTGAGAACTAGAGAACAAATCAGAAAAATAATTATTCACAACCACTTCCATATCATCCTCTAAACTCTTCCAAACACCTTGATCATCAAAGAGACCTTGTAAACAATTTCTTCGTTTCCTAGACGAAGCTTTAACATGAAATTTTTTCGTATTTCTATCTCCACCCTTCATCCAAGAAACTCTAGACCTTTGGCGCCAAAAGACCTCTTCCTCTTTCAAAAGATCATCCAACTCACACTCAACCCTTCTGTATTGCTTCCAGTCAACATTCCCATCATACATGCCATTGTAAAGACCCGCCAACTCTTTTTTCTTCTTAATAATATTCTCCACAGAATTTCTTTTGGATGACCTGTTCCATCTAAGAAATTGGCTAGCACAATTTGATAAACGAGACACCACCAAATGCATGGAATCTAGGCCATCAGCCAAGTTCCGAGAGTTCTGGACTAAGTCTTTGAATTCCTCCTTATCCACCCAAGCACACTCATAATGAAATTTTTGACCACCTTTCGTAGCATTCACACCAGCAGCAACATTAAGAACAATATGATGATAATCGGACTTCCAAAATTCCAAATGATAAACCGAGGAAACTGGAAACAAATTTACCAAGCCGAATTGCACACATAACGATCTAGCCTTTCTTGTATCAAATGCAGATCACCTCTTTTGTTAGTCCATGTAAATTTCGGACCTAGTTATCCCAAATCCATAAGCTCATAGTCCTCAAGATCCAATCTTAAATTATTCATAAAATTATCCTGACAATAAACCCCTCCCTATTTATCCGCCATACATAATATCTCATTGAAATCCCTTCCGAACAGCCAAGGGAGGGAGGATAGACCCGCTAACCTTCTTAACACAGTCCACCCATGGACTCTTTCACTCGAACTAGGGTTACTGTAAAAACTAGTAAGCCACCATTTTTTGTTATTATGAGAAGTAACCGCTGTGTATATGTGGAAGCGGGGAATATGATAGCAAAGTGACATCAATATCTATTTTACACAAGAGACATAAGCCCCCAATGTTACCAACCCGATCCACGACCAATTTTGCATCAAAACCCAACTTAATTCTGATAGTCTCCATAGCCTTATGATCACACATGGTTTCCATTAAAAAAACCACATCGGGACGTTGATCCTACAGTAACGAATGCAGAACTTGGAGCAATCGGCCCCTACCCAAACCTCGAGCGTTACAAAATAAAGTTTTCATTGAGTACAGCAAGCTGAGTCCTTTTCCTGACTCGCCGATATCTTAATTGGCTTAGAAACAAAAGTATTAATATGCCTTTGTTGTTTAGAAACTATAGAAGCACACATCTCCTCCTCAAAATAAATTTTCCTTTTCTCCGCATTTAAAATAGAAACCATACTAGGTTCTGCATCTCTTTGACCACCTTCTCTAGCCCAACGTCTCCACTTTCCCTTCTTCTTCTAGGATCCGAAGCTGTATCCATTTTATTACCTGATCTAGAGCTCGAGACCTTCCCTTTCAGCTTTCTACCCATATCTAAGGAAACTGGACTTTCTATCTCAGTAGTCAAGACATCATGCAAACCCTCAATGGCTTGCTTGGATAAATTCAAAAAGACTTCCTGCCCAACATTGACCAAATCATGCCCACCCGAGACTTGACATAGTTAATCCTTACTGAGCTGATCCTTCACATTTATAGACACCCCCGATGGCCTATCATTAGACCCAAAAACAAACTTAGCATCCCCACCTTTGTCAAAATATCCGCAATACCTTCGTCGACCAGCCTTGATTGCTTATTGTCTGACACCGTAACTTCCGTGATCACAGGATTTTGGACCAAAGGTCCCTGGTTACATGGTCTACTACCCACCAAATTTGATCTCCTTCGTTCTCTCGAAATACCTGATGTTCCGATTGGGCGCACAACATTCTTAAAACCACAATTCCTGACATTCGAAACCACTCCCTGATTTTGATAATGATCTCCTTATTTTGTTTGTCCTGGCCGGCTAGAGGCCCTCAACCACAGTCCGAATCAAACTCCATATTAACCCCACCTCTCCCTTCCCCAGTCCTGATATGTCATTCTTGATGGGAGTGGCCAATAATCCCATAAAGAAAACAATATTCTAGAAGTCTTTCATATCTAAGTAATAATATAGTCCCTTCCCTTTTCACCAATTTTATACGTAAAAAACTTTTAAGAGGTCTAGATATATTGATATCAACCTTAAGTCGAATATACTTTCGAAACATTCCCCTTTTACCCCAACATCGATCTTGACCAAATCACCAATAAGATGACCTAGAAATTCCCCCATCTCCTTTGTCATACAAAGCAAATGTGCATTAGGAATCTGAATCCAAAAAACCACCCTAGAATACCCTAGTTTGGCGATCTCACCCACCCCAGATAACCTTTCCAATACCAGAAGATGGTTGTCAAAACTATAAGGACTAGCCGCTTTGATTCTGAAACGATCTCCTTGATTTCAGAAATAGAAAAGAAAAATATTATCTTGCACCACATCTATATCTAGATTCGTTTGCCAAATTCTAGGTATCACTTGTATGAAAGTGTCCCAATTAATATGTTTATTCGATAAAACTTTGCCTACCAGACACAAATCAAGTTTCCTACTAACCGATTCTTTCAAGTTGTCCCTAGCACACCAAAGTTTTTCCTCCTTGCTTTGAATGGAGAGAGATGCACAAAGTCTAGCATTCTCATCCGGATCCATTAGAAGCAACCAGCCTTTAACGGGGAAAAAGAACAGAAAACCGAAACTCAACCGTCAAACTAACTACTTCTACACTAGGGTTTAAGAGAGAAGACTTAGAGTCCATGTAACTTGATTACCTATTTCATTTCATTCTCTCTTCTTATTTAAACTTCCTCTATCCTCACTTATCTTTTTCCTCTTTTACATCTCAAGTGTCAATAACAATAGTTTCTTTATCTTTTTCTTTTTTTTAGCAAACAACAGACAATAACATGTTTATTATTTCAATTTTTTTTTTTCTCTTTTCACTTTGATTTATTTTTATTTTTATTTATGTACAAGTATTTTCATTTCTCACTTTATCTATTTATCAATTGATAATGTTATATAAATTTCTAATAAAAATATTACGTAATATTATATTAAAATTTAATTATAACGAAAATAAATCCATATCTTTAAATGATAAATTTAATTGATAAAATATCTTAAATAAACTAAAATCAGTATTCCACTTACATTTCTTTTATAATATAAATTAAAACTTGTTAAGTATTCAAAAAGTCTATGAAAAAAAAAAACTAATTAACAAAATCATAGCATATAGCACTTTCGATTCTTTTTTTTATTTTTATTTTTTTGACATTTTGATAAGGGTGAAATATTAAAGAAATATAAAGAAAGAAGAAAGGGAAACAAAAAAGAATTTAGGATAGTGAGGAAAGAAATCACGTAGAGTGAGATGAGGGAGGAAAGAAAGGAAAGATAAAAATTAAATGGAGATAACATTAAAATTTAGGGGAGAGGATAGAGAAAATAGAAAATAAATAAAAACATTAATGGAAGAAAGAGAAAAAAAATTGGAGATTATTAAATCTGAACCATTCAAACGCCTAGGATCTAATGGACGCAAAAGTGTGTCAAATCCTTTGTAAAAAAAATAGAGCAATGGATTCTGCCCCTATATATATTTAGAGAGAGAGAGAGAGATTTTCCAATGAAGATTTTTACAATGCACACTTTAAGCACATTTGATGAAATTGCATGTAATATATTAAATCTTGATTTGATTTTTTGCATGCATCCTAAAAAAATTAAAATACACATTTGAAAAAATTTGGAAATTTTTTGGATTTGAGAACTATTTTTTCTTATATTTTCATATTTTTAAATGTTTTGTCTTCAAAAAAATCGGAAAAAATTAGTTATTGCACCCAAATTTTTTTTTCCATAAATGTATTTCAATGTTTTCACCATCCATATAAAAAATCAAATCAATATTCAATATATTACATGCAATTTCATCAAATGTGCTTAAAGTGTGCATTGTAAAAAATTTTCATTGGAAATTTTTTTTTTCTCTCTCTATATATATTTGGGTAGTGTTAACTTGTGATCCAGGTTAACAACCACTTTGCTTATAAAAATAAAAATAAAAACACATATCAATAACTGCATTTATTGTCCTGTTACAATAAATGCATTGATTTTTTTTTTTTCCTTTTTATAGCTATAAAGTTGTTATCCTGTGCCCCAAGGTTAACACTATCCTCTATTTTTTCAACAACAAAAAACAAAAAAAACAAAAAAAAAAACTTGTTTTTTTTCTTAGCTAAACAAAAAAAGAGAACACATGTTACTATATTCATAGTATTAAGGACGCTTTTACTAATCAAGAATGGAGGGAATCGGAATCAAGTTTCAACGAAAAGAGAATAGAGGAGAATCGAAATTAAATTACTAAATTCTATTCCAGTGTTTACTAACAATTTAGGAATCTAAAATAAAATGAAATTAATTCATTTTCTAGTGTTTACTTAAATAAGGAATCAGAATGATATAAATTTGATTGAAAAAATACTCTCTTCTTTTCCATTATGAAAACAATATTTTTTATAATATTGCTCATAACAATATTGTAAAATTTGATATTATATGTATATATATATTTTTTTGACAGTATCTACTAAATTTTGAATATTAGATACACACTTATGGAGACAACTTCAATAAAAAAAATAAAAATAAAAATAAAAAACTGAAGTCTCCCGGGATAATATATCAATTGAAAAAAAAAAAAAAAAAAAAAACTTTGCCACATTAATTAAAAAAAAACTTTAGCCGCATTAATTAAGAAATACATTATGTAAACCAATAAATCAACAAAAGCTTTGCCATATTATTATTATTATTATTTTTATACTTTACGATTCATTTTTTATTTTATATATATGCATTTATTTTTATACTTTATATATATATATATATATATAAAGTTTTTTTTTTAAATATATAAATATAAATTGAAACTTCAAAAACAAAACAAAAATGGTAGAATCTACGTGCTTGCGTTTATGAATGTGAAAAAACAAACAGAGAAGAAAAAGAAGAGCAAGAGAGAAAATGTATGTGCGTAGATAGTGGTGGACGTTTAATGGATCGGTTCATTTTTTAATAAAACCGATAAAGTTCAGTTTTTGAAAATATGAACCGATCCAATAAAATTTACAATGTCAACCGATCAAAAACCAACCAAATTGGACCGGTTCGGTTCGGTTTTTTCGGTTTTGGTTCTACAAGGCCAAATTCATGGGTTTTATTTATTACATATATTTTCATATTTTAATCTTTTTGGGTAGTCGACTAAATTAAATTATGGGCTTGAACAAACTCAAAATACTAATTTAAAATAATATTCAGTAAAATAAAACAAAGAAAAAAAATATGATGTGTCAAACTTTCATAGTTTTATGGTTTCATGGCCGTTAAATATTAAACTATGGGTTTTTTTTATATAAAAGTTGGATCTCGGTTTGGTTTTCCAATTTGGGATAGCAAACCGAGAAAAAAAAACCGATCTAATCAGTTTTCAAAAAAATGAACCAAACAACATAAGAAAACTAGAAAAAAAAACTGATTTGATCGGTTCAGTTCACTAGATCGGTTAAGTTTATTGGTTTTTTTCCCACCCCTATGCGGAGATAGATAGATGAGATTCATCTATATATTTAAAGTATAATATATATAGTAAGAGATCCCTTATTTTAATTTCGGTAAGGACCTTGATGAAAATACATCGATTTTAATCAATTTTAATCTAAATTTTTATTTTTTATTTTTTTTTATGAATGATGAGTTCATTGAATTATATCTATGAAAAAAATTTGAGAATTTTTCGAATACGTACTAAAACTATTTTTTTTTTTTGAATTTTCCTATATTTCGCCTATTTTTCGATGCCTTCATATTTAACAAAATTTGGATAAATAATTATAGTGCTCGGAAAATTCTCAAAAAATTTTCACACGTAGATTTCGTTGAACTTATCATCCACAACAGAATTCAAATTAAAATCCATTAAAATCGATGTGTTTTCATCATGACCCTTATCGAAATTAAAATAAGGGATCTCTCATAAGAGACTCGCTAAATATATATATATATATATATATAAATTATGTAGGGATATTTTAGTAAAAATATATGAATTCTCTTTTTCAATCAGGAAAGCGAACTTGATTCCCAGGGTCAGTAGAGGGAATCAAATTTCCTTTCATTCAGGAACTTAATTCCCAATATGTGTGTGGTCCATAGAATATAATTTCCCACAAAATTAGTAAACATATGAATTCAAAAATCAGGAACTTAATTCTCTTTCCCAAAAAGGATTCCTGATTAGTAAACACATCATAAGTTTAATAAAGGGATATTATTATTTCGCCCTTGTAGTTTGCCATATTAATAGCTTTGCCCCCTCTAATTTCAAAAATGGTTGGTCTTCCCCTTGAAAATCAAACTATTCGAATATTTACCCCCTACCATTAGGATTTCCGTTAAATAGTGGTTTGACCATTAAAATAGAAGAGTAATGTGGTAAAAGGTAAATTAAACAATTAATAATAATTTAATTAATAAAAATAATAATATTATTTAGAAAATATTAAATTAAATAATATTTTTTTTTATTTATTAAAAATAATATTTAAAAAAATCAATTCAAACCCTAATTTTCTTCTCTCCCCAATTCTCTCTCTCCCCCGATTGTCTTCTTTCTCTTCCTCTTCCACCGCTATTTTCTTCTCTTTCTCTCTCCCCGATTCTCTTCTTTCTCTTCCTCTTCCACCATCTCTTCTTCCTCTTTCTCTCTCCCCGATGCTAATCAGAACTCGTTTTCTCTTCGAGTTAAAGCTAGAGCCCCTTACTCTGTTTAACGAACCAGGGAAAGAGGAGAATTCTTGATCCACCTGAACCAAACCCAAACCCTCTCTCTTTCTTAAAAAAAAAAAAACCCTCTCTATCTATCTATCTATCTATCGAATCCCTCTCTCTCTTGAATCTTTGTCTCTCACACCTGTTCATCATCTCAAATCCTTCTCTCTCTATCGAATCCCTCTCTCTCTCTTGAATCTCTTTCTCTCACTACCAGTTCATCGTTTTCTATCTCCATAATCTGAAAGGAAGGTTTGAGTGGGGTTTGAGTGGTTGACCGATGGATTTTGGGTTTTGGGTTTGAGTGGTTATTGGTGTTCTGGGTTTTAAGTTTTGGTTGTTGCAGACGATCTAGGTTCCTAGTTTGGTTGTTACAGATGATCTGAGTTCTTTGTTTTGTAGTTACAGACAGTTTGGGTTTGGTTGTTGCAGACGATTTGATTTTGGGTTTGGTGTTGGTGATCTGGGTTTAGGTTTGGGTTTGGGTTTGGTGTGATAATGATGAATTTATGATGATGGTGGTGGTGGACCAGTGGTTGATGCGTTGGTGGATGATTCTTTTTTATTAATTAATTAATTTATTTATTTTAAGCTAAACTGGAAATCCATAAAGAAAATGAAAGATACAAAGAGGATGAATATCCTACCAAACCTTTTCAATCCATTAAAGAAAAGGAAAGATTTTGGAATTCATTTTTTTAATGTTTTTTTTTTTTTACAATTATATTATTTTATTATTTTTGATAATAATTTTTATTTTACTTTAATTATCTTCACCGTCCATGTCTAAGATGGATGGTGGAGATTAAAGCTGGTGATGAAAGGATGAGTTTTTATTTTTGTAATTCTGATTTTTCTTTTTTTAAAAAAAAAGTCAACAGCAAAGGGTAAAAATGTACTTTCATTATTACTTTCATTGTCAAACCACTATTTAACGAAAATCCTAACGGTAGGGGGTAAATATTCGAATAGTTTGGTTTTCAAGGGGAAGACCAACCATTTTTAAAACTAGATGAGGCAAAGTTATTAATATGGCAAACTGTAGGGGGGAGAAAATAATAATATCCCTTCAATAAATAAAGATGAACAATGGGACCATAGGTCCATAATTACACAAGTTAATGTAGTCAATTTGTAGTTCTACTTCTATATAGGTTATACAAATGTAATTAAAGAGTTTAAGTGGGGTATTGGTTTAGGAAAAAAAAAAAAAAAAAAGCCAGCAAGAAAGAAGTCTTTGACTTTTTAATTAGCAAAGTTGTAATCGTGAAAAACATGCTAATTGAGATTTTTTGTTTGTTTTTGAGACGCTAATTGAGACTTTTTGACTTGTTTAAAAAATGAGACTAGCTAAAAAGACAAAGAATATTGCTAATGCTACGATACTAGGATTAACAGTCCTAGTCTTGATACTCGGCTGTCAAAGCTATAGTTTGTCTAATGTCTATCAAATGATGACAAACTCATTATTTGTCTATATTATCACCTTTATTACAATAAAAAAACCTCGTGTTTTATTTAATCTATGTTTTTAGGTAAATCTGGTGAATAGAGGTCAAACCACTATATTAATTAGCAGTTTAACCGTATTTGTTTATTGGAGAAGATTAATACATAACTGATAAATATGTTGCTGGCTAATTCTAGGATTCTTTCCTCAATGTCTTACAGATACAGATCTTAAGAATGAAGTAAAAAATATCTAAGGTCCCGTTTGGTGTGTGGGATTGGATTGAACTATTTCATATGATTGGAATTAGATGAGACTGGACTAGACTAGATTTGACTAAATGAATACTACGCTGTGTTTGGGTAAACATGAGATTGGACTGAATTAATACTACGTGTTGTTTGGTGAAACATGAGATTAGACTAAATATAATAATATTTTTAATAAAAGAATTTTAATATGGGAAATAATCAAGAAAAAAGAATTTTGATAACATTTTAATTTGTTGGCAGATCTGGGTTTAGAACCTAAATCTTTATCATCAACTATAATTTTTCTTAAAAAATAAAAAAAAAGGGGTAAATTGAGAGTTCCCTTACACACAACAAAAGAAAAAAACAAAAAATCTCCATCGGAGATCACCGGTTCTTCATTCTCAACCAAAAATCAACCAGTTCTTTAAATCTTTATCACAAATTCTTCATTCTCAACCAAAACTCAAAATTAATATAGATTTTTTTCTTTTGAATTTTTCATCATCAAACATAAATTCATCTTTTTCAATCCTAAACACATATCAATCTTTTACAATATCAAATAGATCAAACTTCTACAATCTCAAACAAAAATCCATATACTATTATCTCTAACTAATAAAAAAAAAAACCAAAAAAACATTCAAATTTTTTCTTCTGTAAATCGATTTTTCATAAATTCAAACACAAATTCATCTTCTTTAATGTGAAACACAAATCAGTCTTCCAATCTCAAACTTGATGGAGGGCAGCATATTTACAAAAAAAATTTAAAAAAATGTGGAGAAGATTTAAGGATGATGAAAGAGAGAGAAGAGAAGATTTTGATCGATGATGAAATAGAGGGTAGCAGATCTACAAAAAATTTTAAAAAAAATCTAGAGAAGATTGAAGGAAGATGAAAGACAGAGAAGATAAGATTTTGGTAGAAGAGAGAAAATAGAAGATTTTGATTCGATGTTGAAAGATAATGAAAAGAAAAGATAGAAAAATAAATAAAAAAGAGATGGTTTTAGTCCTAGGACTAGTAAATCCACCGGTATAGGTGGGTTTATTTAGTCCCTTGTTGAAGGGACTATTTGATACTATTGGGAGATAAAGTCCTAGTTCTATGCGGTTGCCAAACATGGGTTTAGGATTAATATAATCCAATCCAATCCTAGTCCTAGGCAACAAACAGGGCCTAAAGGTATTATTGTTCTTTGTTTTCTTCACCTCTAGGGATGAGTCTCTTCGTTTGTATTTATACTTTTTGAAGATGTGTTTGAGTATCAAAACTTGAGTATTTTGTCTGACACACTAGGTAGCTTGGGCGGGGGAATCTGTTGGCTGACATCCACCTATCATTCTAGCGAATGCTTGTTTGAAGCGTGCTCATTTTTGATCTTGACGTGTTAGTGGATAGGAAACTCGGCGTTTGAGGGATACAGTGGTGACTCAGTTTAATGCATGGATTTGCCTGAGTACCAACGTCTGATGGTGTCTTTTTTCTCGCTGAGTGAGGTTATTTGGGCCTTTTTGGAAAAGGCCTACCCTGAGATCCGTGGTTTTAGGTTTCAGCATATGGTTGGTTTTGACAAGAAGCAGAAAGCTTAGATGGGTCGCCCTAGTTCCTAGGCCTTTTTGGGCCTTCCTTTAGATATTTGGATCATGTGGTAGTCGGCTTGAATTTTGGGTATAACAATTAATGGTGGCAAGGTTCCGGTTCCAGATACAATGGTGACTCAGTTTAATGCATGGATTTGCCTGAGTACCAACGTCTGATGGTGTCTTTTTTCTCGCTGAGTGAGGTTATTTAGGCCTTTTTTGAAAAGGCCTACCCTGAGATCCGTGGTTTTAGGTTTCAGCATATGGTTGGTTTTGACAAGAAGCAGAAAGCTTAGATGGGTCGCCCTAGTTCCTAGGCCTTTTTGGGCCTTCCTTTAGATATTTGGATCATGTGGTAGTCGGCTTGAATTTTGGGTATAACAATTAATGGTGGCAAGGTTCCGGTTCCAAAGGAACCGGCGGTTTTGAATCGGAATTTTTTTTTTTTTTTTTTTTTTTTTTTACAAAAAAATAACGTTTAATTTATAATTAAAAAAAAATGTTAAAAATGATATTGTGAAGTATTGGGTCGTGGCCCATAACACATGTCCAAGTAACTAAGTAAGTATATTTTCCTTTGCATTCTTCTCCTTTTTATATAAGTTAGACATCTTTACACATTTCTTATTTATCCGATGTGGGATGTAGGATTTTCTTATATTCCTTTTCTATTCTAGATTTCTACTTGTGATTTTCTTCTCTTATTACATAATTGTGACAAGCTATGAATTGAAAGTGAGCTTTTGGATTAAAAAACATGCTTTTGTTCTTGTACATAGATGGTTTTTCATTCAAGCACTTTCAATTGATAACTGACGATGTCCAACTAACAAATCTATGTCCAAATAGAAATTGATCGATGTCCAACTAACAAATCTATAATTGACGAAGCATGCAAAAATTTCAAAGCTAATGGGCATGAAAAACAATTGATAGGAGTTCCAAACAAAAATCAAAGTGCAATCCGAACATAATATTATAATTAAAAGAAACAAATTGATACTAGAGAGAAAGAAATTGAATGTAAAAAAGATAAATAAATATAACAATGGAAGTTATATATATATATATATATGTAAATAAATATGAATTCACAAATTAACATAAGCTATATATGCCTAACCTCTCGTTGTCATTTCCAGCATCACGAGCTGCTGAAACTAAACTCTTTGTATATCTTATCTCTTTACAGGAAAGCGGCTGAGCGTATTGGATCTTCAACTCTTTGAAAGTCTTCTGCTTTTGATTTTAAACAAATTATTTATTCTCCGGCAAAGGATAGTTTTCTTTATCATATATTAGATATTGTATGTAAAAAGAGAAGAAAATCCTAACTAGAATAGAAAGTATAAGAAAATCACAACTAAAATAGAAAGGATAAGAAAATCTCACATCCCACATTGGATAAAGAAGAAAAGTGGTCAGATGCCTAACCTATATAAAAATGAGGAGAATGTAAAATAAAATGTATATACTTGTACAAGAGTTATGGGCCATGGTTCAATACTCTTCAATGTTATTTCTCTTTTAAACATTTTATTTTTATAAATAAAGTGTTATTTTTTTAATTTAAAAAAAAATAATAAAAAAACTTGGAACCGCCTGTTCAAACCAGAACCGGAACCAGTTTTTCGGTTTTTTTGGTTCTGGTTCGACCCCGGTTCCACGGTTCGAACCGGAATCTTGCCAGGTCTAATAAAAATCCACATTTCTTATTGGTTAAAATAATGAGAATTAAAGACATAAATGGGATAGCAATCATAACCTTATGTCAAAACAATAAATCATCCAATTAATGATTAAGAATCATTTAACATAAAGTAAATTTGTTATGTATGAGGCAAGGGTAGTGTTGTGGTATGCCTATCTGCACATTGAAGTTGTGGATTCAATCTCTTAAACCCAATCCGAGCAAGTAGTAAGAAAGAAACGAAATAATGCTTTTGCTGTTGACAAGTCGTCAATCGAGATATCTACGAGTTGGGAGGGGTCTCTGATTTACCGAACAAAATGAAAACCTTGTTCTGGAACGTCCGAGGAGCAAGTGGAGGTCAGGCGTTTCGGGTTCTGCATTCTTTAGTAGTGTTGTGGTATGCCTATCTTCATATTAAAGTTGTGGATTGAATCTCTCAAACCTAATCCGAGCAAGTAGTAGGGAAGAAACGAAATAATGCTTTTTACTTTTGACAATTCGTCAATTGAGATATTTGCAAGTTGGGAGGGGCTCCCGATTTTCCGAACAAAATGAAAACCTTCTTTTGTAAAGTACGAGGAGCTAGTGGAGGTCAGATGTTCCGAGTTCTGCATTCTTTAATGCAGGTTCATCATTTTGAGATTGTTTTTTTGATGGAGACTATTTGTGATCATAAGGTTATGGAAAGTTTTGTATGAAGTTAGGTTTTGATTCAAATTTGGTGGTAGATAGAGAGGGGAATAGTGAAGGTTTGTATCTTTTTTGGAAAGCTGGAATTGATAATACTCTTCTTTCATTTTCTCGTTTTCATATTAATACTGTGTTGGTTTCCTAAAATGATAAAAGGTGGAGGTTGATCGGTTTTTACGGGTATCCGGCTATTGCTCAAAGAATTCATCGGTGGACTTTGTTGAGAAGACTAGCTAGTATGTCTTTCCTCCCCTTGGCTGGTAGGAGGGGATTTTAATGAAATCTTGAGTGTGGCTGAAACGTTGGGAGGAATATTCGACAGGAATTTCAAATGAATGATTTTCGCAACACCTTGAAGGATTGTGAGCCGAAGGATTTGGGGTTCTCAGAGCCTCTCTTTACGTGGTCTAACCGGTGGGAAGCTCTCCAAATAGTGTATGAACGGTTAGACCATTGTATTAGTAATGCTGCTTGGAAAACTCTATTTCCAGTTTTTTTTTTGTTAAGCATCTAGATTTTTGGAAATCTAATCATCGACCAATTCTTCTTGAAATTCCAGATAGAGATGTGAGTATTCGAGGTGGCTGTCGCTTTTTCAACGACTTGTATTTGGCTAATAAAAATTGTTGTTTGGACTTGATTCGTAATTCTTCGCAAATGGGTGGTGGTTGGGATAACATGTCTCAAGTTGTTAATAAACAATCAGACTACTCTAAGATATTGTCTCACTGGAACAAGTCTAATAAATGGGTTATGCAAAGGGATATCGGTTGCAAAAAAGAGAGAGATGGCGTGTATTGGGGATATTGGTGTATTTTTAAATTGGGAAAGGATGAGACAAGTGGAAAATGAGCTTGATGATCTCTTGCGGTGTGAAGAAACTTTTTGGAGGCAACGTTCTAGCATTTCTTGGATGAGGGATGATGACCGTAACACAAAATTTTTCTATGCAAAAGCATCTTTGAGAAGGACATGTAACATTATTCGTGGTTTGTTTGATGCTGGTGGTATTTGGAAAAAGAATGAGGAGGATATATCAGGTATTATTGGCTGTTATTTTTCATATATTTTCTCTAGTTCTTGTCCTTCTTAGGTTCAGTTGAATTCTGTTTTAGATTATGTTAGCTTGAGACTTCCTTCATCTTCGTAGGATTTCTTGGATGCTAAATTTACTGCGGAGGAGGTAAGGGTCACCCTTTTTTAGATGAACCCTTCTAAAGCTCCTAGAAATGATTGTTTCCTGGTTGATTTCTATCAAAAATTCTTGGGGGGGGGGGGGGTGAAGATATGACGAGGTTGTGCCTGGAAGGCCTTAATGATGGACGGTCAATGAAGATGATTAATCACACTTTACTTTGCTTTATCCCGAGAGTAAAAAGGTAGAGCGTCTGACTGAATTGAGGCCTATTAGTGTTTGTAATGTGCTCTACAAATGTATCTCTAAGGCTTTCGCAAATAGGCTTCAGAAAGTGCTTAACATGGTTATCTATAATTCCTAAAGCACTTTTATTCCGGGAAGGTTAATATAGACAATGCGATGGTGGCTATCGAATGCACGCACTATTTGCATCGAAAAATTAAAAGTAAAAAAGGTTTTATGGCTCTCAAGTTAGACACGGCTAAAGCATATGATAGGGTAGAGTAGTGTTTCTTGGAAGGTATGATGCGTCGTTTAGGTTTCTTAGAGGGGTGGATTTCAAAAATTATAGGGTGGCTGTCTTCGATGCATTATTATTTTATTCTCAATGGCAATACTAGATGGGATATTTGGTCGTCCAAGGGTTTGAGATAAGGGGATCCTCTCTCTTCATATCTTTTCCTTATTTGTGCGGAAGGTTTTTCTAGCTTGATTGAGAGGTCATAAAGACTTGGTGATTTCTAGGGTTTTCGATGCAGTCATTTAGGGCCAAAAATTAAGCATCTTTTTTATGTTGACGATAGTATTTTGTTTACTAGGGCAAATTTTGAGGATTGCCTTAATATTCGAAGGCTTTTAGAGGTTTATTCGTTTGCTTCGGGCCAACTTATCAATTTTAATAAATCTGGTGTTATTTTTAGCAAGCAGATCTCCTCAATGTGAAAAAAGGGTTAGCGGACATGATTGGTATGGAAATGGTAGAGTCTCATGAGACTTATCTAGGGCTTCCGTGTTAGACTAATAGGAATAAGAGGGCGATGTTCTCTGGTATTAAATAGTGGGTTTGGAACAAGCTTAAGAGTTGAAGTCATCTCTTCTTCTCTTTTGGTAGCTGTAAGGTTCTCCTCAAAGCGGTTATCTAATCGATTTTGGTGTATTCGATGAATTTATTCAGGCTCCCTTCTTCCCTTGTTTATGATATCCATATGATGTGTGCAAAATTTTGCTAGGGAGGGGGTGGTAATAATCGGAAGTTGCACTGGTGTACTTGGGAGCATCTTTGCAAAGCTAAGTGTATGGGTGGTTTAGGCTTTCGGGATATTAGGGCTTTTAACAAAGCCATGCTAGCCAAACAATGTTGAAGACTCCAAAAAAATCCTTATTCTTCGATTGTGAAAGTTCTGAAGGGGTGTCACTTCTCTGGCTCGTTTTTCCTTGATGTTAAAAGGGGAAATTCTAGGTCCTTTATGTGGAGAAGTCTAATGTGGGGAAAAGATTTGATAGAGAAAGGGTCTCGTTAGAGAGTTGGGAATGGGCATTCAATCCAAATTTATAAAGACATGTGGATTCCTCGTTTGTCGACTTTTAAGGTTGTTTCTTCGCTGGTTCTTGGGGATTGGACTACTGTGGATTCTTTTAAATTTCCTTTAAGCGATTAGAATGAGGTTTTAGTGAGGGATTCTTTTCTCTTGGAGGAAGTCGAAGCTATCTTGAGTCTTCCTCCTTATGCTTATGATTTGAAAGACAGCCTATTTTGGCATTTTGATAATTCTGACTGTTTTTCGGTGAAGTGCGGTTATTGGTTTGCCCGTAGTCTTATGTTGAATCCTAGTTGCTCGGGTTTGAATTCGACAGAATTGTGGTGGAAATTTTTTTGGCATCTCTATCTTCCTTCAAAGGCGAAGCTTTTCTTTTGGAAAGCTTGCAATAACTGGATTCCCTCTCGTGTTAACTTAGCATCTCATGGCATGCAGTTGGATGTTTGGTGTCCTATTTGTTTGAAAAAAGCTGAAATTACTTTGCATGCTCTTTAGAATTGTTCTCTACTGAAAAATTTACGAGCAGTCTGTTGTCTTAATGGGGGGGAAGGTGTTTGATTCTGGTTCCTTTTTGGATTTTGCAATTTCTTGCAGTGAAAGCATGGGTGTTCATGAGTTTGAAACTCTTTGTGTCATGTGGTGGTGGGTGTGGCATAGAAGAAATCAAGCTTTCCATGGCTTGCTGGTGCTTCCTGATTCTGATATTTGGGAGTGGACGAAGAATTATGTGCATGAGTTTCGTGAGGCTAATATTGTTGGGCGCCATAGTCAATCCATGTTGTGCCCGATGCCTCGTTGGCAAATTCCTTAGGTGGGGGTTTTCAAGATCAATACCAATGCTGCCACTCGTATTCGTGATAAGGTTTCCGGGTATTGGTATGGTAATTCGTGATAGCTCTAGGCATGTTAAAGCTTCTCTATGTCAGAACTTAAATGCGAATTTTCAGCCACAAATTGTTAAGGCTTTAGCTATTTTGAAGGGTATTCGTCTGGCTTTAGAAAAAGGCCTTATGCCTGCTGTTTTAAAGTTAGATGCATAATCAGTTGTGAATGCAATTCATTTGAAGGATGTGCCTCATACTGAGGTTGGAGTTATTGTTCAGGATATCATTTGTATGCTTAGGAACGTCAATGTTTTTTCGGTTAGTTTTGTGCCTAGATTAGAAAATAAGGTTGCTCATGGTTTAGCAAAGCTTGCTCTTGATCATGCATGCGAGTTTGTGTGGTTGGATGACTACCCTTTATGAGTCCGTTTGATACGAGGAAGGGATGGGACAGTTGTTCCATATTGTGTTTGGAATGTCTAGGACAGAATTGGTAACTGTGCTATTCTGCGTTTGGTATGGCTGTGACAGGACAAAACAGAACAAGAGGATCAAATGACCAGAGTACCCCTCTTTTCCTATCTAATGTTTATAACAATTTTATTAATTTTGAAGAAAATCTGTCCCTGTAACAAAAATACTCAAAAGTTAAAAGATTTGGAAACAAAATGCTTTAAAATATGAAAAAAATTGCTCAAAAATCAAAAGGTCTAGAAAAAAAAAATATCAAAAGATCTAGAAAAAAAAAAAATACAGAAAGATCTGGAAAAAAAGAGACCCAAATATCTGACAAAAAAATATCCAAAATTAAATAGGATTTGTAATTTTTGGAAATGCTCAATTAAATTGGATTGATAAAAGTACAAATCTTCCCAAAAAAAATGCCTTTATTCATCAGTATTTTCTTTTGGGCATTTCCAGATATGGTTACTCTTCCATTTCTCTCTCTCTCTCTCGCACTTGATTTCCTTTTTTTTTTTCATTTTTTTTTTCAGTTTCTTCTATACTTTCTTTCGTTTTATTGGTTACCAACACAAAATAATTAAATTAATTTCAAAGAACTATTCATCTTCTTGCCCCGAATCTCTGAAAACCACACCAAAAAATTTGATAGTGTTATGGATCAACACTAGAAAACAATACCACCTTGATCGGCACTGATCTTTTCGACGGCAGCCACCCCTTCTCTGAATTTGGTTTTCTTTCACTGGTTCAAAGACCCATCTGAATCAATCCCAAATGACTCACAACAATAGTTTCAGTGTTCTGGACAGTGAGATTTGTCTTGTCAAGTTTGTGAAATTTGTGTGGAAATACTTGAGTTTCAACGAAGAAACATATGAGAATTTTTTGTGGGATGTAATGAGTAAATACATTTAATTAATTAATTAATTATTATTATTATTATTATTTGTGTGTGGAATGCTTTGAATCTTTGATACATTATGACCACGTTGGCAGCAGGGATAAGATGGGAAATGGACTATTTTTAGTCCTTTTCCCATGTTTGACTCGGCAGTGGGATGAGATAAATTATTCCCGTTTGACTTTTTTATCCCATTGACGTGGGATAAATTAGTCCCGTCCAAAATGATGAGATTCAAATGAATCTCATCTCTTCTTCTCTCATCTAATATCATCATCTTCTTTAGCAACCAAACCAGAAAACAATTTTTTTCTTTCACAATCACAAAAATCAAAACCTTCAAGTAGATGATTACATATAATAAAATTAGCAAAAATAAGTGTACATCTAGTTGGATATACATAGATCAAGTAGATCTACATTAATTTCTGTAGGGAAAAATAAACAAATAAAAGTGTTACACGCAGCGGAAGCGATACTAAAGACGATTTAGTGACTTTTAAAATTTTTCCTTTATGAACCTTAAACCCTTTTAATCAATAAACATGCATATATATCAACAAAAGTAAATTACCTCTTGTCGCGTGATCCGATTGACTTACGTCGATGGTAATCCGCAAGACCTTCAATCCGAGCACGAACGTGGATCACCTAGGAGCGTGGTCTCCCTTTCCTTTGAATTGCAAACCTGTGAATGGACCAAACAAATACTTTCTTTTCTTTGTTAGTCACAAAACAATCAAAAGAATGTCAAAATTATTCCGGTCACTTTTGAGTTCACAATCTTATGATCGAAACTCGCGTGAACCTAGATCGATATCGTATACACAAGCTTATTGATGTTTAAGCAATTGTATACTATCAAAGAATAATTTTTCACTCCTTTTTGTCTCTCTAGAATAAAAACTCTCTTAGAATTAAGAAGAAGAAGAAAGAAAATAAAAACTCAAGCACCAATTAATTGATGTGGCCGAACCCTATAAGAACATATATATAGGTTGGCCGAATTTTTCTTCTTTTTCCTTTAGGGTTGCCGAATTCTATGTAGTATCTAATTAGGGTTGGCCGAATTTCATCATGTCACTTATATAGGGTGACTGAAATTCAACCCTAATTCTTTTTAACTTTATAGACTTCAAACCCTAATCCAACTCTTTTATTTTTATTCTTTTATTTGACTAAATAAAAAAAAAGACTCCTTATTTGATTAAATAAATAATACTAATTTATTTATTTACTTATCAAACAAGTCTTTTACTTTTAGGAAAGATTTGTTTCTTTAATTAAACAATTAATCAATAAATCAATTAATTCTTATTTAATTAAAACAAATGAAACAAAATAATATTTTTAGGTCAAAACCTTAACCTAGCCGCCCCACTTATATATAAGATGGGCCTAATATTATTTTCCTATTTCATTTAATCCATTGGACTTTAAATAAAAAAGCCCACATGTGAACCAGACCCATTCTTACTAAAAGAAACAAGCCCACATGTCTTTCATTAATATATTAATATAATTGAGCAGCCCATTACTTAAATAATGTGCAAATTATATTCTTAATATATTAAATGCAATTCTAGATGGACCCTTAAATTGGTCCGGTAGAATATATCAAGTGATCCATGCAAGTCCGTGTGGATTGGGGATCTTGGCGGGCCATCTAAATTTAAGCTTCAATAGACATAACCTAATCACAATCAACAAATAATTCACTTAGGTCCGATCCATTAATTTTAACTCATTCCACTAAAGAGCTAAAACTGAACTCTTAAATAAAGATAGAAAAGGAAGATGCTCCTCATTCATACCCTAGACAATCATATTGGAGATAGTGTATCCTCGTGATTAATATCAGTAATCGCCAAGAGTTCATAGACCGCCTATAACTCTCCAAGTTACCATATTTACTCATATGACCACGTTTTGAACTTGGATATTTTGACTTGTCCAGAAGCCATGTTTTCAATAGACACTATCGAAAACTCAACGTTGAGATTTAATATCCAATTACCTCAAAACATCCATATGATGATATTATACTCTCATTTAATTAAATGGAGCCACGATGTCCATATCTATAAATGAAGTCCTCTATCGATTAACAAATGAATATCACCAAACTATCGAGGATAGACTATGCGATATAATCGTACTCATTGATAACTCAAATGATATCACTTGCAACCATAAGTCCATCATTTATCTCAGGATTAAGATAGACTCTCCGATTGTCCTGATAATGAAAAGACTATTATCTATTGACGGTTCTAGATAAAGCTTTTCATTGTGATCCAGTTCAATGCACCCAGTGCACTAGATCCTTTTGCTCGAAGACACTCCGATGATTTTAGACTCATCATATCTCATTTGATCCCACTCAAATGCTAGCAAAAGAATTCTACAACTTTAACAAGATAAAGGTGCCCAACCTTTAACTTAAGTTGTGAACAATATTCAAGACTAACTAAAGAATTGTGTCTATCACATACATATCCAGATGTACGAACAATTCTTCTTTTCCCATAGTCTTTAGACCTTATGATTATTTACTTTGACAATTATAATACAAACTATAAATGCTATACGATTTGTTAAACCAGAAATCACTTTATTAATATGAAAAAGATTGTTAATTACAACATTACACTCTTGCTATTGAGCATAATCCTAACAATTTCAATTTAAGAAAGAAAAAAATTGAAAAATTAAAAATAAAAGAAGAAGATCTGGCCACTAATTTCGGTTTAAGAAAGAAAAAAAATTGAAAAATTAAAAATAGAAGAAGAAGAAGAAGAAAAATTAAAGAAGATGATCTGCAAACTAATTTCGGTTTAATAAAGAAAAAAAATTGAAAAATTAAAAGTAGAAGAAGAAGAAGAAAAATCTAGATGAAAGATGAATGGATGAGTTTTGATTCAACATATTTGAGATTGTTTTTGGTGAGAGAAAGAGATGAGAGCATGAGAGAATGATATTTTTTTCTAAATTCTAACGTGGTGACAAGTGAGAAAGAAATATAGGAGAGAGAATTGGAAAGATTCTCCAGATTGATTTTTTTTTTTTTTTGAAAAAATAACTTTTTAGTTTTATAATTTATTATTCCATTATTTTCTCCAATCTCACTACATACCAAACACAGTATAACACTATTTTTAGTCCAATCCTATGTTGCACCAAACACGGAAAACACTATAATTAATCTTATTCTATCATATCCAATCCAACCCAATCCCATCTCTTAAAAATAGTTCAATCCTATCCCATGCACCAAATGGACCCTATATGAGTAGTTACAGAGCATGTACAAAGGAGAGAGATAGGGAGAGAGAGAGAGAGAGAGAGAGAGAGATCTAGAGATGGGATTCAGAGAGAGGGATTCAATGAAGGAGAGGAAGAGATTTGTATTTTTTGGAAATATGAAAGGTAAAAATGTCTTTTTGAGACTTGTCCCATGCATGGGACAAGTTTGACCGACCTACTTAGGTTGGATAATTTTTTGTGTTTTTTGTCCCACATTGTCCCGTTCTGTCCCATGTTAAGGACACACCAAATGCAAGAAAAGAGAAAGTTGTCTCACTTTATCCTGTCCCATCCTGCATGCCAAACACACCCTATCTGTGGAGATTCTAGTCATGGGTGATTAGCTAATTGCTTTGTAACCTTGGTTTTCTTTTAATGAATTTCTTTTTTCTAAAAAAAAAAAAGAGTTCAAATAAAGTGCGTGTATATATAAATATATATGTAGGGTGAAATTCATTTTCGTCTCTCTAGTTTGACATAATAGTCAATCTGGTCTCCCGGTTTTCAGTATTATCTCGCTTAGTCCTTCCGTTAAAATTTTCGTTGAAAAAGTGTTGACTGACAGGGTCAATGGGTCAAATGACCCTGCTGCTCCTGATTAATATAATTAATGACCATGCTACCCGTCATCTCTTATTTAATAAACATATATATATTAAAAAATTCACATTAAAAAAAAAATAAAATCTCTCTCTCTCTCTCTCTCTCTCTCTTTCAAGCCCTCTTTTTCTATTCGAAACAAATCAACCACCTAACCACACTAACCACCAAACACCACAATCCCCAAAATAAGAACTTAGAAACCCAATCCTAATTGAACACAGAAACCACCAAACACCAAGCCTAAACCCAATTGAAAATAGAGGACCTTGAAGGCAGACACAGATCTAGAGAGAAGAACAAAGGCGTCGCTAGAAAATCCTCAGCTGAGGAGGCCAACTCCGATGAGCGTGACAACCAATCATTCAACGAGTCCAATTCAACGACTCAAAAAGCCGAAATGAGGTCAAGATCGAGAGATGAGATCGAGATTGAGCCCGTCTTATTTTTTTGGTGGTTAAAGGTTCGAGACGAGATCGAGATCGAGCTTGTCTTTTATTTCTCAACCCATAAATCTTCTTTATTTCACTCATCTGGTTAAAGGTTTGATTCGATTTACTGTGCGTGTGGGTATTATTGGTTTGATTTCTAGTGGGGTGGTGGCTGTTGATGAGGTTGAGTTAGGTTTTGGGTTTTGGGTTTGTTATGTGGGTTCTGATTTTCTAAGTTTGGGGATTAAGGGTTCAGATTTTCTAGTTTGAGGATGGTGGGTCGATCAACACTGGTTGGGGTGGTGTGTTTGTGGCTAGGGTTTAGTGATTGATGTTGAATGTGGTTGGTGTTGAACACATTCAACACCAGATGGAAGTGATGAACTGATCAAAAATTTTAGGTTTTGGTCTGGTTTTGATTTGGTTCACTAGATAGAAAATTTATGAATTCATAAATTGATAGATTCAATTTCACATTCAGTAAATAGTTATGATACATGCATATGGTGTACTTAATGTGGTGGTGAAGAAAAGGGAATTTCTGAGTTTGATCTGGGTTGTTGATGATGATGGTTGAAGAAAGTTGGATTTCTAGGTTTGGGTTTAAAGAAAGGGCGATTTCTGGGTTCGATCTGGGTTTCGATTTTTCTGTTTTATTTATTTATTATTATTTATAAATTTAATTGAATTTGGGTTGTGTTGAATATGGCGGTGGTGGATTATTTGTTGAATTTGGGTTCGATTGAATGTGGGTGGTTTTTGGGTTCGATTGGGTGTTTGAGTGGGGTGTTTTGTTATTTGAAAAAAAATCTAAAGAGGGTTGAATGTGATTGATGTTGAATCCAGGTGTGATTGCTATTGAATGTGGTTGGTGTGGGTTTGTGATGATGTGATTTCTAGAAAACTGAAGAAGTGGTGGCTGGTTGTGAAGAAGATGATGATGGTGATGGTCGATATGGTGTAATGGTGATGGGTTTGATTTTTTATTTTTTAATTTGATTTTTTAAAATATTAGTTATTTTTTAAAATCAATTTTTTTTTAATTATTTTTAATTGAAATTATTAATTTTAACCTTGCTTTTACTATTATACAATAATGATTTGACGGAACCCTACCAGAATTGGAAGGCTAGACCAAAATACAAATTTTTGGTAACTAGAGGGACCTATCAACATAATACCAAAAACTGGGGGACCAGTTTGGCTATTAGGTCAAATTTGAGGTACGGAAATGCATAAATGGAGAATTGACAAGTCATAAACTTTGAGTCAATGTATGTAAATCTAATGATTCACATTCTTTGTCATGATATATTTTATATCATGACAAACTGACAATAGAAAAGTTATATATATATATATATATATATTTAAAAATGTATTTTTAAGTTAATAAATTAATGATAATATAATTTCAAAAGAGACTTTGGTCAAGATAAATTATAAAACGTAAATCATAACTAAAAGGAAATTAAAAAAATTATTGGAAATAAATCAAATCTACACGTTTTCTTTGTCCTGCAACTCTGCAAGTGTTGGAACAAGTTATTGGCCGAGCGAGTTTGCTAGCACTCGAAATCTCGAATTATGGAAGTAAACGGAAAGAAACCATCACTCCATCGGTGTAATATCACAATTACGTAAACAAAAATATTATTTATTTAATTTGTTGGTGCATAACAAATCAAGCCAAACACAATAAAATTCATAACCAATAATAGTACTCAACACAAATTTTTATTTATTTATTTATTTATTTTGCCTTATTCAGTTTTCTCTTTGTTTCTAGTAATTAACTTTTAAGGTCAAATTACCTTAATTCTTGAAGTTAGGCATAGTCACAACAAAAAGAAAATTTTATTTTATTACATGAATAGGAGTGGGCAAAAAAACAATGAACTGAATTGAACCGGCGATTCAAACCAATCCAATTGGTTTTTTTTCCTGTTTTTTTATATTGACCGGTTCAATTCGGTTCATTTAAAAAAAAAAACCGATTGTATCTGTTTTTTTTTTTTTTTTTTTTCCGGTTTGCTATCTTGAACTGGAAAATCGAACCGAGATCCAATTTATATATATAAAAAAACCTTAGTTTAATGTTTAACTGTCTATGAAACTATGAAAGTGTGTCATAACTGATTTTTTTTTCTTTGTTTTTGTTTTTTTTGTTTTTTTTTTGCTGAATATTATTTTAAACTAGTATTTTAAATTTTTTCAAACCCATAATTTAATTTGGTAGAAGGTCCAAAAGGATTAAAATATAAATTTTTTTGTAATAATTAAAGCTCATTAATTTTGCCCAAAACCGAACCGGTCCAATTCGATTGGTTTTTTATCGGTTGACATTTGTAAATTTTATTAGATCGGTTCATTTTTTCAGAAACCGAACTTTAACAGGTTTTTTTCGATTCTATTAAAAAATGAATCGATCCATTAAACTCCCACCCCTAATGTGAAATGCTATTGAAAAGAGTTATTACTCTTTTTTTATATACCACAACACATGCATGTATAGCGATTCAAATATGAGATAAAGGGCAAACCATGAAATATTTACAGTCTAGGCTAGCTATATGTATATAAATTGTTTTTTTTTTTTTTTTTAGTATGCACTAACATTATAAAATCAGTACTTTAGCCATCAATAGTTGAATTTATCTACTTTTATTTAATCAGTATATTCTAATGCTTGATTAGTGACTCGCAAACCCTCACACTGAATTTAGAATTTTTAATTTTAATTTTTCTCCAGTATAATAAAGTCAGTGCAAGACATGTAATGATGTAAACAATTGATTAAGAATAAAATTTTTTATACGATTCTTGATGGAAGCATTTGTATAAATTTTTAATAATAAGAAGACATCGATTCAATAATGGACTACTTTTTTTATTATTATTTTTATATGGTAATAATGGACTACTTAAGAATATGAAATGTATGGATAATTATTTAAATTTACAAATGACTTAATAGTAAATAATACTTTTGTCAAATATGATTGACTGATTATAATTTTTATTGTTATATTTTGAATTTAAGTTAGAATTAGGGGTGACAATATGAGTTATCGTGTCGTGTTTGTATAAACTCAAACGCGACCCATTAACTTTTTGTTAAACCCGAACACGGCCTGTTAAGTTTATTGGGTCATAGGTTGAAACTCAAACACGACCCATTCAATTAATGGGTTACCCAGTAAGATCCATTTAACCCATTAATTTATAGGTTATAAATCTTATTATAAATTATAAATCCATTAATTTATTTCCTACTTAATTAAAATAATGGAGAATACATTTTCTTTGCACACTTTGATAAGTAATTATAAGTAGGTTGTAAAAGAGAGATTGATTTGTTAAAGCAATATTTAGGGTTTCTCTATATATTTGTAAATTACATATTTATCTTTAGTATTTAATCGTGTTAAATGAGTTAGCGGGTTAGGAGGGATTCAACCCAAACACAACCTATTTATATAACAGGTTTAGCGTGTTGACCCGTTAGTGACCCGAACCCAATAAGAACTAACCCAAACCCATAAATATCGTGTCGTGTCATGGGTGTTCGTGACCCATACTGTCACCCCTAGTTAGAATAGGCAAAAAAAAAAAAAAAAAAAATTTATTCTTTTAAATAAATTGCACTTAAATAAGACTATTAAAAGAATTATTAAACATATTTAATATTTTTTTATTTATCAAAATATTAATTATTTTTTTTAAAGAAAATAATACTAACTAGTTCTTAATTAAATTAAAAATTTAAAATCAAGGAGCATGCTAGAGCGGGAGCCTTCTCCCATGCTTTTCATTTTATTATTATTATTATTAATTATGTAGTTAACCAAAACTTAAAACAAACATAAATTACAATATTTTAAAATTAATAGGGTGCACATACGATTTTAATAAGGTAACATATGTACATACGTACGGTTTTTTAGGATTGCAAATATCGTTACTCTTTAGTTAAATATTTTCAAACATGTGAGAATTTTTGAATTTTAATATAAGGTTTTACTTCGGATATAAAATGTAATTATATAATTTATATTGTTAAAACAAAAACATTTTTGTAAGATTATTATGAATTAGTGGGCCATAAGCCCATAATAATGTATCGGGATTAAACGAAAAAGAAAAAAGCCAAAGCAAAATACACATAACTACATAAGGCGCGCCTGGTGTCTATCAATCTGGCAAATTCTCTGGTTTTGTTTCTATTTTTTTACAAATTATTATGTGTCGACAACACAAAAAACTCATCTGATTATTCTGATCGCGATCGCACTATCGTATCGTTGTTGTTTGAAAACAGTTTCTGTTGGAAGAAGATAATGAATTGTGAGCGGGACTGGAGGGAGCTTGATTTGGAGATTTGATCGTAATCAATCATGTGGCTTTCCTTTTGGAGATCCAGAGATCGATTTTCCTTGGAAGAACTCAGGTTTTTCTTCTTACGCCTTTCTCCGCTTTTTAGGGTTTTTATTCTAAAGGTTAATAGAAAATGTTATGTAGGAATTTTGATTATTGTAATGCAAAATTTGATTAATCATTTTCGTCAGATTATATATTCATTTATTTATTCAGTTGAATGGTTGGTGGGTTTAGGAATTTAATGACAAAGCTTTTAACTTAAGTTATAAAGTTGATTTTTTTTTTTTTTTTTTTTTTTTTTTTTGAAAGGTGAAAAAGGATTTTGATTGAAGTAGAATTCACATTTTATCAAGTAATGCTATGCTGGAAATTGGATTTATAGTTTGCGGTTGCGGTTTTTTATTTTTTATATTTAATCATTCAATTTTTGCATGATAAATAAAATTAATTCATAAAGCTAAAACTGTTTTTAAGGTCCTATATTGATTTTAATTCTATAAGTTATGTTAGATAAAGGTTCTGACTTAAATTTGCGACTTCAACTTTTTTCAATCTAGAATCCTTGGATTGAGAGGAAATAGATGAATAGATGAGAGTAAAAATCGCAAATTTAAGTCAACATTTTAAGTTGATATAACCTAAACTGTAGGATAATGGATCTTAATTTATTTACTTGTGTAGCAAACCAGCTTAGGTCTTTGTGCTCAATGAACACTGCTAAATATTCCTCTCTCTCAAAGTTTTTGAAATTTATTACTGTATTTCTCGGTGCAGATATTTAACTGAACAACTGCAGAAAGCTCAAATTGTTAATGAGTTTAATAAGGTGATTGATATTTCATTACTCCAAATTTAGTCGTTTGCTGTTATTGCCTTTGTGTTTTTTATTCCAATGTTCTCAAGTTAACTCCTTTATGAAGGATTTTGTTATTGAGGCTCTGAGATCAATTGCCGAATTGTTAACATATGGTGACCAGCATGACTCAGCCTTTTTCGAGTGAGACTCATAATGCTTACTGTTCATTTGATGTTTATCTTTTCGTTTCAGCAATTTTATGTCATTATCATTTTTTTTTCTAGATTTTTTATGGAGAAGCAAGTCATGGGAGATTTTGTACGTATACTAAAAGTTAGCAGAACTGTCTCTGTTTCGCTTCAGTTGTTGCAGACAATGAGCATTATGATCCAGAACCTAAAAAATGAACGTGCTATATGTAAGTTGCTTCTTCAAAGAAGAATCCAAGTATGCAGGTCATTTAGTTTCTCTGGTTACTTGTGAGTTGTGACAGCATTAATGGATCTAACTATCTTTCCTCTGGAAAATTTTGCAGACTACATGTTCAGTAATGAGCATATTAATTATTTGATAACTTATTCATTTGACTTCCGCAACGAAGAGCTATTGTCTTACTATATATCCTTCTTAAGGTCTGTTTCCTGTTTTCTAAAGTTCTAAGTTATGGTTGACGATTTATTCGCGTCCATTTTGTTTGTCTTTGGCCATGAATTTTTAATGTTGTTAATTTGACTGGTGTTTTAATGGTTTGTCTGCTGTTTTGTGAAGAGCAATAAGTGGAAAGCTAAACAAAAATACAATTTCTCTGCTTCTGAAGACTCAAAATGTATGTTCTTCCCCCTTTTGTATATTTAATTGATTTTACTAAACAATTTGAATTATTTTCATTATTTTTGTTAAAACCGCGACCTGTAATTAATGAGATTTAGTACTTGCAAATTCTTATTTAAGGGAATATTTGGCAGACACTTGCCTTGGTCATGGCAGCAGCCCAATTCCTAGAGTTATAGAAATCTAGTGTAGGTTTAAAGAAAAAGTACTGATTGTATATCTAACAAACCAAACACCTTGTCTCATACCAATGCAGATGAGAAAATAGAAAAAAAGAATAAGAGGCAGAAGTACAAAACAAAACAAGGATACCAGCTGATGGAATTCATTTGATCCTGGACATAATTGTTTTATTTATTATTATTATTTTTTTATTGTTGAATGACAGTTATTGCAACGTTTGTGTAGGAGTGATAGGTTGTCCAACTTAGCTATAATGATATATATAACTTTGAAGGGTTTTGGTTACAATGAATGAACTGGTTATATTAGTATACTTTTGTATAGTTCCCTTTGCTTTTTCCTAGGATTTCCCTGGGCATGGACATTCACCTTTTATACATTTCTTGTATCCTTTCTATTATAACACAATTTTCTTTTCTGATATAAGAACAAAAAAAATCCTATCTTTGTGCATCTAGGAGGAAATAGTTTCTTTTCCACTGTATTCTGAGGCAATACGGTTTGCTTTTCATGAAGAGAACATGGTTCGCATTGCAGTACGTGCTTTAACGCTTAATGTATATCATGGTGAGTTGTTTTAGTTTTTAACATTGCTTTCCTCTTATTTATTACTCTTTAAATGTAATTATATTGCAGTCCATAAAAATTATTTTCTCTAATGCCGTTACTCTGTTTTCAGTTGGAGATGATAGTGTGAATAGATTTATCACCAGCGACCCTTATGCAGAATATTTTTCAAATTTCGTTTCATTTTTCTGCAAGCAGTGCATCGATTTAGATAGATTAGTCTCACACACTAATAAGTAAGAGTTAGATTTTTTAGTCTTGTTATGACAGTGAACACAATGTGTTTTTTTCTTCTAAAGTATCTTTTGGTTACTGGGACAGAAACCCAAGTCCAGACTCAACCTCTACAATTCTTGCTGCTGTGGATGAAATTGAGGACAATCTCTATTATTTTAGCGATATTGTTTCTGCTGGGATCCCAGATGTTGGGAGGTTAATAACAGATCACATTTTGCAACTTTTGATTTTTCCGTTGCTTCTCCCATCTCTACGGATAGATACCATGAATGTACGGAACTTATCCTTTTTTGGTTCTTTTGTTCCTTTTAACTTTTTCTTTGCTTATGGAGTGCTTTAAACAGCTATCAAGTGTACCTATACAAGCTACTCGTTCCTATTTTAACTTTTCTAGCTTGTAAAAACAGGAAAGAGAAATTGGTGCTGTCACTTGCCTGTATCTACTTTGTTGCATCTTGCGTATTGTGAAAATCAAAGATTTGGCGAACACCATTGCCGCTGCTCTTTTCTGTCCACCAGAGGCCTACGTTTCAAATTTTCAAGCTAAACTGAATGGCTATATGCCTGCTCATGTTTCTACATATGATTACAAACAGTCAGATGATAATGTTAGTGGGATGGAAGATGGACATTTGAGAGTGACAGTGTCAGACATGGCTACTTCTTCACAAGTATTTCCTGAAGATGTGATCACACAAAATGATTGTAGTATCTCTCATTTTGCGTTGAGGTGATCATTCTTCTACTACTATTGAATTATTAGCTTAATATGATTCATATTTTTGCTGGTGCTAGAATGGAATACCCTTAAATCACAGTGCTTTAACATGTTAACCAGACAGATTTTAGTATTAGTATTTACTATTTACCACATTTCTGTTATTTTATATATTAGCAGTGTGAATAGCATGCTTGCTTAGTCAGACTTGGCTTTACTGTTTGCAATCTGATACATTGATTTAAAGAATTCTAAGCTTTGTTTCACTACTGAAGTAAATGAGTTTGAACTTTGTCCCCTTCCCTTTGATTTGTAACTATACGATTTTACTCATTCATTGATGTTGTTTATTTCAACCCAATACACATGTCCCTTATTTGCATGCTTAAACTTCTAAGTTGAGTGGTTACTAATATGGTTAGAGCTAATTTAAGAGAAATTCCGGGTTCAAGTCCCTCACATGATTATATTTGTATTTGTTATCATTTATCAATCTTTGTTTTGAATTTGAATCTATGTTTTTTTTTAGGTTTGGTCTACATGACAAGCTCATAGTCTAATGGATGTGTTAGAGTGCTTAAATATCATTTTCTAGACCCTTACTTTTAATCTTAAGTTTTTAGGTTGAGTGGCCAATAACACTTGTTACACAGTTATCTTACTCTAAGATTGGATTTTTAAAGTTAAAATTATGCTTAAAAGCAATTTTTTCGGAGGGTGGAACTTTGATTTTAGATGAAATTTGAATGATAGAGAAATTGATGATCCAATTTCCTTTTAATGTTAGATAAATGTTCTTTCAACTTCAAGGACAAGAAAAGATTGTGGGATAGAGACTTTTCCAAAATGTTTTCAAGTAAATCGTTTTTTTTAATTGGTTGCTGAAGGGTGAACCTTGCCTTCTTTTTTTATATGGTTGGTAGCTTATGAATAGATCAAGGCTTGTGACATTATTTAAAGGAAATATCCAAATATGTGTCTATCTCCTTGTTGGCATCCTTTGTGTAGAAACATGAAAAATGTTTGGATTGTATATTTCTACATTGTCAATTTGCATCAAAACTGTGGAACAAGTTGTTTTCGGTGGCTAATGTGTGGACGGCTCTGGAATCTTGTCCACCGTCTTTTTAAAAAATTGAAGCTTTTGGGGGTGAGAAGAAAGTGAAGGTGTTGTGGCGTGTTTGTTATATATATATATATATATATATTGTAATTTGGCAAGGGAGGAATAGAACAACTACTTTCTTTAAATAAAATATCAAGTAACATATTAATGAAGTTGTAGGGAGGACAACAACTTGCTTTAAGATAATTATCTAGCATCTTTGAGGGCTTCTTTTTCATTGGAGTTCAGGTATACTACTTGATATTTTATTTAGTTTATTTGGAAGGTTTGTTGCTTAATTTGTGTTTCTCTTGTTGTAGCTCATGTATTCTTGTTTGTTTCTCTTTTGGTTGATCACTTGTCCACTTTTGTACTCGCTTCTTCTTCCATGGATAAAATTTTTCTGTTAATATATATAAAAAAATAAATAAATAAATTAAAAAAAAAAAAATGGCTTAAAGCAGTATCAATCTCTGCTGCTTCTGGTGATCCTAGTGTTGGTGTTGGAGTGCGTAGTTGATTAGGTAGCTTATGCTTTATTTATTTTAATTTCTAAATTTTTTATTGCAATACTTTTTCTATTGTTTAAAACTTCTCTGGACTGTTTTTCTAATGCAAATAGATTTTTGGCATATTATTTACTAGGTTTTATAGTTGCTCTTCATTAGTGGTTTGTACACTATGGATCCAACATTCCCCATTCATAAGGGAGATTACATTACTAAAATGCTAATAGCTAATATAGTTAGTAAATTCACAGTTTGTAAGTGATCTGTTGTCACCATTTTGCTTCTGCAAGTGAAATGTCTAAATTATGATGTCAATGGTAAATACCCAATCTATCAAAAAATTATTCTTCTTTGTTTCTATTGGTTGTTAGGCATTTACTGTGTTGAAGAAGGATAGAGTCTTTTGTTTAGCTTTTTCCCTTCCTATTTACCTTGTATATGTGCTCAGTTATGAGCTGGTACATTGTCAATAATGAAAACATTTTTGCATTTGATATCTTGTATCATTTTATCATTGACATTTTTCCGTGTTGTGTAGAGAGGCTTTGCTTTCTTATGTAACAAGTGGGGATGATGTGCAAGCGTCGGGTTCTCTAAGTGTGCTGGCTACATTGTTGCAAACAAAAGGTTACATAATTGAACTTACTCTGTTTAATTTACTGTTCCAAGTTTCAGTTTTCTGATCAGATATATGCATCTCTGATCTCTAGAATTGGATGAATCAATGCTAGATGCTCTTGGCATTCTTCCTCAGCGTAAACAACATAAAAAGCTCTTGCTGGTAAGTTGTACTGAAGGGTTAATTTACTTATTTCTTAAACAGTGTGTATGGAGTTAATTGATACAGGATTATTTGCTGCATTTGTGTGTGTGTGTGTGTATAGTGCTTCTCTTGGTGAGATCTTGCTTGAATATTTAACCAGGGAAAGCAAATGTGAATGTGACAAAAAAAAAAAGACTAAGAAAAATTGTAGGATCCCATATTACGCACACTTACACACACGTACCCATACATACACATAGTGCCCGACAAAATTTCAACGAGTATATTTCATTGTTTTTATTATCCATAAAACAAATCTCATCAAATCTCTTCCTAATTGTCTATTTGAGTCTTTGAAACGGAAACTATGCGTCTAACTGTCTAAGCTGCCAAATTCTCATTAGGCAAAGTGTCTTGAATATCGATTGTTTGTCATGAAGTGTAATATTTTGGATGTTCAGATGTCCAAATCTAATTGAATGATATTTGTTTTCCTTTGCTTCACAAACTTTTTTAAAAAGTGTATATAACTGGATATTTTTTTTTGGGGGTGTTCATGTTCCTGCAGCAAGCTTTGGTTGGTGAGGGCTCTGGTGAAGAGCAACTTTTTTCATCAGAAAGTACTACTGGAAGGGACAGTATTGAGCTTGATGGCTATCTGCAAAAGCTGAAGGTACTGATGCCACTTGCTTTTATTTGCTCTCTCCCTCACCTTCCCTCTTTCCCTCTCGTCCCACCACCTTGCCACCACACGGTTTTCTTTTCTATCTTTCATTATTGATATTGTTTCAGATATTTTAAGCCTTTTCTTGGGAGGTGAGATCTCACTTTCTCTCATGTATGATGCCATTGTAGTTTTAAATTTTGTGATCTGAGTTTAGCGCATTCCAAATGAGTCTTTGGAATCTTTTTTCATTCCTCTACCTCCAAAATTTGTTAGTAGTTTTCCTTGTCTGACTTTCAAATTTCAATAGACACTCAACTGTACTCCTGTGAGAAACCTATGGCATAAGCAATCACCCTATATTGGAAGGATGTTTTACTCATTAAATGAATCACTGAGTTTAAATTCATATTAAGTATTGTGCACCTTTACTTGTAATAATTGAGTTGATCTTTGTAACTTTGATTAGCGAAGTTCAAAGCTCCAATTGAGACTGAATTTTTGGAATTTATAATAGTTAGAACATGTCTTGGGGTTGGAATTTAGTTGTTTCGGTGTGTTCTGTTCATCTTGTGCACATTTTAGCTTGCTCTGGTGTTTCTTTCAGATATGCTTTAAAAATGAAATGTCTTTGTCTTGTAGTATTAATCTTTTTGCCAGATATGGTTTAAATTCTACATATTCTACTATCAATTAACAGGAAAAGTATGGAGTATTGTGTTCTTTTCCGGAGGTGGTGATGAGTCCTCGTTTACATAGAAACCAGGTACGTTTATATGCATTTGATGCAAGTGCTGAAACAAGGGACAGTTTATTTTGTCCATTTTAATGGGAACAGATTTGCCCAAAAGGACCTTTTTTTTATTCAATAAGAAACAGAAAACTTTAATCAAAGACAGCAAACTGAACAAAAATCAAAGATACAAGAAAGATGATTAAATTTTCTTCAAAATTCTTGCATATGACGAACCAAGAGGGGAGAAGACAAAAAAAACAAATAAACCAAACAGGAGAAAGAAGGTTTCCTTGCTTAAAGATCCTTAGAAACATTAAAATTTCCCCTATGTCTCCAGTTTATCATAATGGAAAAGTTAGTAGATTTTAAGCTCCCAATAATCCATCTCCTCCATTTTAACCCAAACCCATATGCTTCCAAAACAAATCAAAAAAATCCCAATCAACATATGATCATAAGTGTTTCCAAAATAAATTTGAAACGCAACACCCTCTCTTTTCTCTTTTTTCTTTTCTACATTCCTCTACCTCTTCATTTGCCACCAAGACAACTTCTAGAATTTGTCTACCGTTAATAAAATCAGACTAACAATCAGATATTACAGTCCAGCACCTCCTTTAACCTAATGGATAAAACCTTGGCCATTACTTTGTACAAGCTAGTTACCTAACTTATGAGTCGAAAATTGCTAATTGTTAACAAATTAGACTTCTTAGGAATGAGACATATATAAATAACATTAGTGATCCTATATATAATCCCATTCTCAAAGAACTCCAAAAACTCTTCCATCAAATTAACTTTGATAATGATGGGATGAGGTTGATCCGGTGGTAAACCCCTCACGCCTGAACCACGAGGCTGCGGGTTCGAGTACCCCCCTCCCCCAAAAAAACCCCGAATTTATGCAGTAGTGTACTTCAAAAAAATAAAAAAACTTTGATAATATCCTAACATTTATAAAAGAATTCAATATTAAAACAATATGAACTTGGGCCTTTATCTTTACCTCATTCGAACACTGCTTTGTTAACTTCCTTTACTTTGAAAGGTCTACCCATATTTTCTTTGGTATATAAATTTTGGAACAACCGCATAATTTCCTGTTCAATAGCATCACCCTTTTCTACAAACGTTCCATTCCTTAATTCCAACTTATTAAGACACTTCCTGTTCATTCTTCCATTAACAACTTTATGGAAGAATTTTGAATAGCATCCCCATCTTTGGCCCATCTAAGTTTTTTGCTTTTTGTCTCCACAAAATTTCCTCAGACACCACGTTCTGTAGTTTCATCTTCAACTTATTTCTCTCCATCCTCAAGGGTTCACATAACTCACCTTGTCCTTCTACTCTATCCAAATCAAGTCAAAAAGGACAATTAAGAAAAAAAGAGTCATTTTACCATATTTGATTTTAAGTGCATTTCATTCTAGGTAAAATGTTTCAAATTTCTTTTAGTTTGAAATCTGCTGTTTATTATTGTCATGAAATATGTTTCCAGGTGCTTGATGCATTGGTCAGTCTTTTTTGCCGGTCAAATATATCTGCAGAAACATTGTGGGATGGTGGTTGGCTGTTGCGCCAGTTGCTTCCTTACAGTGAGACAGAATTTAACAGTCATCATCTTAAGTTGCTGAAGGTAAGTTAAGCTTGTGATCATGCAGTAGATGCTTGGACTGACCTGGCATTGTATGAGGCTATATACTGAACTATAATTCGTTGCTTACCAAGCTATGGTTTGTTGGATGTGCAAATTATTCGAGAGACTGGGGTTTCAGTCTTGATTATTTGATGCATTTTGTTTAAACATATGCTAATTGATTCTCATCTATTATATTTTATTGTTTTTCTCCTTTGAGGAATGTTTTTAATGTTTGGGCACTTTCTAATCTTAATATTCTTACTTTTAATAAGGTACATTTGGTCTAAAAGTTCTTATTTTAATTAAGTACTTAATAGGTCTTAATGTTAAGACTCTCTAATATGTTTGTGTTTTTAGAGATCCCTCAACTTAAATATGAAGTGGTTTGACTTTTACTATTGTAACCCTTATCTTAGCTATTTGTCTTCATTTGATAATAATATTTTTTAAAAATAAATAAAAAATAATAATTTAATATTTTATTCAAATAAAATTCTAAAAACAAAAACAAAAACTGACGGGAAGCCTCCTACTTCGCCGGTTTGTCAAGAGAAGGCTACTTGGTCTCCTCTAACTGTGATGATACCTCTGTTGCTGAGATTGGAGTAGGCCATGGTCTCCTCCCATCAGCGGTCAAGAAGAGGCCGGCCAGCTTCTCTCGTCATTTGCAGGGAGGATGCCAACTGCCCACCTCCGGTCATAACCCAGGGAGGTGGCAATGGCAGCGGTGCCTCCTCCTATAGTCCTGTGGTAGGTTCAGTTCTCTCCAATCAATAGTCTCCATATCATCAAGCTCACACAGCTGAAATCAATATACAACAAAGACGACAATTCACATCAGCATAACATAAAGAATCATCAATCACAAGAGACAAACAACTTTTGTTGTGGAAAATCCTCTCAAGGGAAAAACCACTATTTTTTTTATTATTTCCAGAAACAGATAATTTATCATTGAAGAAATAGACAGATGCAAATTATATTAAATCAAGAGCTTGGCATGACCGAAGGACTGAAGTGTTACCTTTCAAGAGCTTTTTTGTTTATTGATTGCATGTTTATATAAATTTTAGATGTGTTTCATGGTAATGAGTAGCCTAGTAGTTGGAAGTTCTGCCTCTAACTTAATAATTTACTAAGTTTCCTGTTCTTCTTCCCTAAAGAACTATCATATGTAGGGTTTCTTCAGCAACTAAATGATCATGGGTGGCTAAGGAAACTTTAAAGCAACCTCATCTGGTCAATAAAATATGTGACACGGATTATGTTTAATTTTGTTTTTGAAATTTGATTGTTGATATTTTGCAATCTTTGACATTAACATGTTTATTTACATCACTTCCCCCGGCCCCCAATAATTTATGTAGTTATGTTTATAAGGATATTAAGATAGCTAGGAAGTAATATGTTTTGTTAATCAGATGGTAGACTTCTTGTGCACAGGATTCATACAAGAGTTGCACAAGTGCTATTCTAGAGGAAATTAGAGGTATCTGGCCTGATCTAATTATAACAGTGCTCTGTGATGAATGGAAAAAGTGCAAAAGAGGTATATAATGAAACTCTGAATGCTGTGAATGATTAATGTTGTCTCCAGTGTTTTACTGATTTTTCTAATGAAACTTGTAGTAATTGAGGCTTCATCCCCGCGGAGAGATCCCAAGTGCTTACTTTTGCCATTACAGAATTCCTCTTCTGATGGTACAATAAACTATATTTAATTGGAAGGTTTGTTATTGAAGATTTAAGAAATAGACTAATGTATCTATTTGCTTGCACATACAGACATCCTTCCTGGTGAATCATCTTTTATTGCTGGTGAAAGGATGTGCGAGTTGGTGAAGGTTTGTGTCTCAGTTTTGTTTAAATAAAGCTTATGACATAGTATGTCTAATCTATAGCATGCAGAATCTGAAGGTTATAGTTTATAACCACACCTCTCTCTTGCTCTCTCTCTCTCTCCACCCACCCTTTGTCTGATCATTGATTTGTGGACATAATCCCTTTGCCTCTGTTAGCACAATCTTGTGTTTCCATATGCATGGTTCTGTTTGCTAATGTTTCTCTCCTTTTTTATTATTATTTTAGGTGTTCATACTTCTTCTTCAACTTCAAATTTTCTCCCTTGGTAGGGTTTTGCCTGATCGGCCCCCTATTTGTCCTCCATCTGATGTCCCTGAAAATTCTCATGCAAAAATTGCTGGTATGGATATTTCAGGTCCAAAGCCAGGCACGGAATTAAAATATGGTTAGTTTTCTATTTTCTATAATTATATATATATATATATAAATTTATAATTCTCTGATATTATTTTATTGTTATATTAAGACTTAAGAATCATGCAGTCGATTTTTTCATGATCAAATCACTCTGGTCACTGCAATATGCAGTTGATGCTGTGCCTTGTAGGATTGCATTTGAAAGGGGTAAAGAACGTTACTTTCGCTTTCTAGCAATCTCTGTGGGCACATCTGGATGGCTTGTCCTTGCAGAAGAATTACCTTTGAAACAGCAGTGTGGGATTATCCGAGTTGTTGCACCTTTGGCCGGCTCCAATGTATGTACTTCTTTTTCTTTAATGTTAGACATGGTACAACACACACAAACATACTTCCTTTATTTTAGATTGGTTATCACAATTTCTAAGTAATTATGTCAATAGTACATACTTCCTTTATTTTAGAATAGTTATGAAAATTTGAGTAATTATCAAGAGTAACTTTCTACTGAGGGATCCCACATGAAAAATTCGCGGGATCCCACACTTGATAATTTTCTATTATATCAATACAGTTCGAGTACCGGAGATTATGTTGGACGTGTTTTTCCCAATATGCATTTAGTTTGAAATGTTCAGATGCGATTTTCAAATTGCATTGATATCATTATCTTAAAAGATGACATAATTAGTATATAATGCTTTCAACCCCCCTCCTTTCCCTTTAGATGGCTCTTCATGCACGCATAATTTTGTATTGAAACCTATTATGTGCACAGTTGTAGTACTGTAGAGATGAGTATCCTTTTGTTGAAGACTCCTAATTATCATGGTTAGTACTTTATCATGCTGAATAGGGGTAGTTGTTCTTGTTGGACTTGGGAAGCGATTGGGTCGTTCAAGGTACTCAACTAAAGAATTTAAAGAAAAGAAATACATGACTTGGTAGCTGAACTCATAAAAGGTTTTGACCTTTCCTAAGTTGGGGAATAAATGTTCCAAGTCGACAAAAATTACAAGTTTAGATATTCTTACAAATGAAACATTGGATGTCAACTCGTGGTTGTGCTTTCTGGAAGCAAAGTTAAGAAGAGGTTGCTGCTTGGGGTCCTTGGGGACAGCTTATTGGGTGTGCTGACTTACAAGCCAATGCCCACCCAGTATACACGGAGACTCCAATTGTTAATGTTTTCATAAAGAAATTTTTGTTAAGTTTTACACATCTATAAAAATTAGTATGTTTAATCACTTTTAACTGCTCCTCTAATGAAAATTGTGGCTCCTCCCTTGCTCACCTTCTTGGTGTGTGTACTTTGTGTCCCCTTGGATTATAATATTCTTTAAAATATCCTGGACTTAAAAAGGTTTTTGTTTTTTTTTTTTTTTTGTGTTCTGCATTCAGCCTAGAATTGATGAAAAACATTCAAGATGGCTACACTTACGGATCCGTCCATCCACTTTACCGTTCACAGATTCTGCTAAAGCCACTGCCTACAGTAAACTAAAGGCAAAGGCTTTAGTTGATGGGAGATGGACACTAGCATTCAGGGATGAAGAATCTTGCAAATCTGCTTTGGCTATGATTCTTGAGGAGATGAACCTACAAAGCATCGAAGTGGAGAGACGATTAAGACCGTTGTTAGACCTTGAAAGAGCTTTAGATTATCCACATCCTCCCGAGGCTTCCTCACATTGTACAACATCTTCTAATTCGTCGTAGGTTACTAACTGGTTTGAGTTTTCTAAAAGATAGTTTGGGGTGGGAATATATTACCTCTTCACCCTTTTGTATATGTTTACAAAGCATCTTTAGATATACCCATAAATGTAGATTAACACCATCAATTGGGCATCATTCTTTGTATACTAGCATTCCTTGCCCTGATCTGTATGTTTATTGGCTTTTTTTGGTTCATTCTTTAGCATATCTAACCTAGCTAGGCCGTTCCATTTCCAAAATTTTGTAAGCTTGTAACAACATTGTATATGTGAGGCAATCTATAGTAAAAGCTTTTGTGTATGTTTGCATTGCTGAATACATATCATTCTTCTTTGGGATGTGAATCTTTTTTTAGCATAAATTGAAATTCCTGAACTGGCAGGTGAATCGGGAAAATTAGAATATACTCATTGTATTAATTAAAAGTTTTTTTATTATTATGATTTATGAGTAATAATGAAAAATATAAGTGGAATAATTGAATAACTCTTTTTAAAGTGATATTTGGAAGTCAGGTTAGATGGGATACAAATGGTTCTTCAACAGTTATACTGTGAAATTCACAATGCATGCCAGCTGTATTTATTTATTTTTGTTTGTTCTTTAATCTATTAATATTCTTGTTTTTATTATTATCTGGTTTCTCATATTAAATCTTGAGAGACTATGGTATTAAACTAATAATAAATGTAGAAGAAGGTGTGGGGAATTGTACAAAATATGTTGGCGTTGTGATGTTGTCTTTGCTTCTATTAATAAAGTGTCTTACTCTTCTAAAGATAAAAGATAACATAAGTTTAGTTTATGTTGGCAAATGAATTTATATTATTTGGGTATAAAAGTAATTTTGTAATTGGTTATTTAAGTAATAATGTTTTTTTTTAAAGAAAAAATGGGTTTGGGTAGAGATTTTATGGGTGGCAATAGTCTCACAAAAAATTAATATGTTAGGGTAGTGGGAGAAAACAGAACTAGAAATTTGTTAGATTTATGAGGATAGTTTTTGAAGTATAAAGTTAAGAGTAAAAAGTATAAAGCTAGAGTAATGCTAGACTTCTCAAATTTTTTCATAAATGAAGTTGACACGTGAAGTTTCAATATTTTATAAATCATAAGATTATGTGATATGATATTGACACCTCACATACCAACATCATTTGAGAAAAATTGTGGGAAACCTAGCAATATTCATAAAAGAATTCGAAACTCTTCAAAGAAAAAAAGGGTAAGAAATTCAATAATAGATAGAAAAAATTAATGGATATTTTTATTGCATTTAAAATTTTATTTTTCAAAACCCACAATCACCGCCAAAGTCTGCTTTGATGCATCATATTCTCTCTCAATCTCTTAGAATCTATAGGTGATATAAGGTGGTGCAAATCGAAGTTTTAGGATTATATGAACAAAAGATAGGCATCGGGTCACCCTGACTCGAAGTTTTTTTAATGGCTTCGAAGCCATGAAAAAAAAGCTTCGGGTTAGGGTGATCCAATGCCGGGTCACCATATCCCGAGACTTTTCAAGGTTTATTTTTCATAGTAATTCAATCTCCATTGACATTAGAAAAAAAAAAAAAAAACTTACTTATAAACTTGATTTTTAGGAACCATATATATGTATATATTAAAAAAAAAAAAAAGAAGTATATTTTTTTATATATATATAAAAAATTGAAATATAAAAATGTTTTTTGTTACTCTTGTAGATATGTGATTGCTTAGATAACTTTAATTCTTTCATTAGTCATAGAAATTTTGAGTTTAATTGAATCTAGTTGAAACAATTCAAATTTTCATATATATATATATATGTATATATATATATATTATTGTTAGTAAAAAACTAAAATATTCATAAGTTTTTTTTTTTCTTTAACTATTAGTTAGAGATTGATAGAGAAAGAATGAAAATATGATATATATATATATATATATATATATATATATATATTTAATGAAGAGAGATTAACCAAGAAGGGGTGTTTAATATAGTAATGACATATTTATGGAAGAGAGTTTAATACGTAATATTTAATCTAATGATTTAGGAGAGAGAATTTTTTTTTTTTTTTTTTAATAATCTAATTAGTTTGGAGTGTCTTAAAGTTTTTTATAAAAAAATTTCAATTTGGAGTGTGAATAAATAATTTGTGGATCGTAAGAAGAAGCTCTTTTAAAAATATTCTATTTCGTTGAAAGAAAATTACGAAAAAATCCAATTAAATATAATTCAATTCAGTCTAACTCAATATAATAAAATTATCCCATCCAATATAATAATATGACATTACCAAACGAGTAGAGCCAGTTTTTATCTTTGTTGGTTATATTCAATTTGAGTGATTGATCATATCTTCTTAAGAGTATTTGAAACGTTGGCCTATGTTCTCTTGGACCCATATTTGAAAATAATTTTATGAGATTATTTGTTCTGACCTTTTCTATTAAATTCAACTTGCTTGAAATGGGCTTGTTTTTGCTTTAAATAAAAAATTAAATAATAATAATAAAAAAAAAGGGGCTCAGTTATTGAAAAGTTAAAATTAGTCTGACTAGATATTTTAAATCTAGCTTAGCTCACATCAGCCTTCACATTTTACATTGGCATTCATTTTTCTAAGGTTGGTCCAGTTGCATGACCTTCACAGTTGCATGACCTTCAGACTTACGTCTTTGAGGTTGTGACTTCGAGTTTCCCCACTCCCCAAACACCAAATTAATTGTAATTGTTTAAAAAAAAAAAAAAAAAATTCCTAGTAAGGGTCATACCTAGTTAAATCTTCATTTACTTTTATTTATATATATATATATATATACATACAGTCTTTCTATTATCAGTTCGAGCAGACAAAAGTTATATCAGTTCCTTACATGTAGGCCACTGGATTTAAATACTTTGATTGACAAGTGCATAGAGCTAAATCAAAGTATTTAAATCCAGTGATCTATATACAAAGAACTGATATAACTTTTATCAGTTTAAACTCAGTTCGAACTGATAATAGAATTTCTGTATATATATATATATATATATATATATATATATTTCCTTTGATACCACAAAAACGGCCTATTGCAACCACTCATAAATAGGAACATAAATTAAAATAAAATCAAAGTTCGGGGAATGAAGACTTATGGTGTAGGTATTAAAAATATACTACTAGATCAGCTTTATCTAGTCGATACTAGAAATATTTGGTCCATTGAACAATTGCACACAAGTGTAAGAATTATACACAGTTAAACTATTTTCTAGGAACATTAATGGTTGTGGTTTTTTATTTATAGAGAAATTAGACGTACAAATTTAATGATAGTTGTTTTATTCTTTCCAATTGAAAGATAATTGATGGCTCACTAATTAAACAAAAAAGTGAGTTGGGGCCCAACTGAGAAGCAGATAATTAAAACTAAGAAAATAGAGTGAGTGTGATAATGATGAAGAAATACTTATCCAACATTTGCACAGTTTTTCATATGGTGGAATGTTAGAAAATATCAAGTATGATTCCCCTATGATAGACTACAACTTTTTGTTTTGTTTTTTTATTAGAGACGTTTGAGAGCTTTTCTAAAGTGGTGTAACAAATTTAAATTATGATATCTTAATTAATAATACTCCATTACATATATAAAAAATGAAATTATTGTATGTTTAATCATAAGAAGACATGCCCCACTTTCGCCGTTTGTTGTAATCATTTCATATATCTTTGATTAAGGTCAAAATAATGATGCACAAAACTTTGAAATTTCAAGTAGAAAACAAGTATTAATTGTTGGCTTGTAGTGGATTAATGGAAACTAATTAAGCCCAATCAAGCATGCACATATGAATATGAATATGATATTATCATCCCTCTTTTCTTCGTTATATATAATATGATGATTGCAGTCAAAAGAGAAATAAAGACTAATAATAGAGATACCATCATTATTTACAAAAGAGATTCTTAATAAACCATTGTAATTGTGGTGTGTTCCACGTCCTCCCTTTAAATTAATTTTTTTTTTTATAAAAAAAACCTATGTTAAGGTGTTTATTTTAATTATATTTTTAGGGAGATAGTCTTATCGAAACACTTCCTTTTCGATGTTAAATATATATAAACTGTGTACCAAAAACCCCTTTAGTAGGGTAAGATAATAAAAAGGATAACTTCAAGGAAATATTCAAATTCTTTCTGCATTTTTATCAAATTGATGTGATTGATGTCTATAAAAATTTCCTTATAAAATATGTAATAATATCTCTAAATAAAATCTTCCACCTTATGCCTTTTAAACATGCTTAGCTTTGTAACTTCTATTCTTCTTATCTAACTTCTTAGATTATTAAATACACGACCACTTAATGTGTTTTGGTTGTAAAAAGCGTTTATTCAATCTATCAATGTTCCAGGTTTCAGTCGCTATATCCAAATGTGGTATATAAAAAAAAAAACTCAGGTTATCAAATACTTAATATAGTGGATTAGGTCTTAATGTACCAGTATGGCAATATCCTCGTCAAATTATTATAATAAACTAATTTTCATGAGGATTATCTTATTGAGTAAAATATGGTGCAATGATTGTAAGGTGTTTGAAGCTGGGAGATCAAAGGCTCAAATAAAATGGTATTTCATAATGCATAGTTACAGTATTTCCAAAACATGATTTATTGTTTTTCCAATATGATCATGGTATATACCCCGGGGATTGGGGGACACAATACTAGGGATGTCAAAATTACCCATTGGTTTGGGGACCCGTCCCATTAGGGGCGGTTTTAACTGTACCATTTAAGTTGTGGTATGAGACTAGTATTTTTTTCAATCCTCGATTTAATTTTGATACGGTTATAGGATTTTAAGTCCCTGTTCTGCCTCGTTAAATATATATATAAACATAATTTTCCCTTATATTTTCCCCTCCCACCATATAATTTTCCCTCTTTTTTTTCTTCCAATTTTTTCCTTCCATTGAAATACTACTCCATCCCAGATCGTTCTATATAATATACCCTTCACACTATTATTTTCATATTATTCAATAATATTGATATGATCTTTATCAATAAATCATAAAAGAAAAAATACATTAATGAGATGTGAATGGTATGAGGTAAAAAACCGATCTCTTAATGGGGAATCCCCATACCCGTACTGATTATTTTAATGTTGGTATTCATCGGAGATGATATTTCTCATATAAATTAGTATCGGGGATGGTAATGGAAAACCCGTCCCCGACCCGTACCATTGACATCCTTACACAATACTATTTGACACGATTTTGTAATCATTGGATCTATAAGATTTGGATAACTTAGATTTAATCAAATTTTCCTTTCATTTTTCTCTCTTATCTATAGTTAATTTATTTTATTTTCCATATCATCCCTCGTAATTAATATTTCTTCTCTAATCGATCATATATAACTTTATTTTCTACCACCGCTACAATAACACTACAGCAACCCATTAAATTGAGGTGAAAGAGTTTTGTATACTAACATTAAAAAAAAAATTCAGCCGATCATGTTATATTGCGACATTAATTACTATGTGACGAATCTGTATGCATTATAAGTGATGTAGAACAGATTTCACTCTCGTATTTAGGTCGCTTGGAGCACTAAAAATGGGTCTAACTTCGCAGGGGAATAACTTTTGCATACGGGCTTGGAATTTTTTTTTTTTTTTTTTAATATGTTTTTGGAAAACTCAAGACAAGCTCTACGATTTATCAAAGAAACTTTTTTTCCCCCTTGATTAGGCCTAGAAGAGACCTAAAAAAATTCGTTTAGTTTGTTGTGCGGGCACTTTAAGTTTCTTGCGTAACAATTATGTGTTTTTTTTTTCCATTTTTGAATTGGATTAGATTTAGGATTTGTTTTTTAGTTTTATCCGGGATTCTTTTCCCGACTTAATTGAGTTGCTTTAGGAGTCTAGGAGTTTATTTTGTTCCCTATATAGTAGAATGTATTAGGGTTTGAAAGACAGATTAGTGGAATAAAAATTTAAACTTGAGCTTTTGCTCTGAAGTTCTTCTTTTTCCTAGCATTCTTTTGAATCAACAGGGATAAGAAAGCTTGTTGCTTCCTTGAGTGTGAATTTCCTGAGTAAAATCCCTTCTGCATACATTAGTTTTGGTATTAGAGCCAGGTTACAATCCTGTCGTCATGCCGCCAAGAAGACGTTAGAATGTCCCCAACTCTCGTGAAAACCCATTGGATGAGGTTTATGAATGTGAGGATATTGCGCAACTGCGACATCAGGTGGAGGCGCTAACGCAGCAACAACGTCAAGAGGCTCTGAATCCGCCAAACGCGGGGGAGGAAACTAGTGGTTTGCTCACCTTCAATCACAACAGATGAGGGCCGGATTTGATGAGTCAAGGCGCTGGGAGTCAGGCCTTAAGGATGATATTCTAGAGTTTTACGGAGGGTTACAACCAAAAGAGTTTTTCGATTGGATCAATGTGGTAGAAGAGGTTCTAGAATTCAAACAAGTTCCAGAGGACATGCATTTATCACTTGTCGCTACGAGGTTCATGGGATGAGCAGGGGCTTGGTGGCAATAGTCAAAACAAACCAGAATAACTCAAGGTAAAGCCAAGATTGTGTTGTGGGAAAAGGTTATGAAACACATGTGAGTAGCCTTTTTGCCATATAATTACTCGCAATTGATGTTTCAGCGATTACAGAAATTGAGACAAGGGAGTCACTCGATTGATGATTACAATTCAGAGTTTTACCAGTTGTCGTCGCGAAACGCGATTGTATAATTGGAGGAGCAGAGGGTCTCATGGTATATCGGAGGTATGCGAACCCAATTCCAAGATGTGCTTAACATGTTTGACCTATTGAGTGTGTATGCAGCTTACCAACGAGTTACACAACTAGAGAAACACCAGGTGCGATAGAGTACATACATGATTAGTTTCAAAAATTATGGACTGGGTGGCAGTAGTGGTGGCCGTGTAACAGCTCCACAACCTAGCGCTGTAAGACTAGTTGTACCATCATTAGCAGTGGTTCCAACTTTTGGACCTCGTTGCTTCAACTGTAGAGAGTTGGGACACCGATTTACAGATTGTAAAAAGGGTTCACGGAAGGGCTTGTTTGCCGATTCAAACAAGATTATACATGAGCAACTCCAAGGCTATGACAGCAAACCAGTTTATGACAGGGAAGAGGTAGTTGAGGAGGAGCATTTCTAGGGAGATGACGGTCAGTTGTTGATAACCAGATGTATGTGTCTTAATTTTATGATTGAATCACACCATTTGGAGGAAGAACCCGGTTAGTTATTGGTGGTTCGATGTAACTGCCTAGCACCCCGCAAAGCAGATGATGACCGGTTGTGTACTAATATATTTCAGTCCACATGCATGATCAAAGGAAAGGTTTGTTGGTTCATCATTGATTCATGAAGTTGTGTGAATGTGGTGTTTGAAGAAACGGTTCAAAAATTGCAATTGTCTACATAACCACATCCTTGACCGTATAAGCTCACGCGGTTAGATAAAAAGAATGATGTGATAGTGAATCAATGAAGTCAAAATTCATTCTCAATAGGTGCGACCTATAAAGATAGAACATGGTGTGATGTAGTCGCCATGGACGCTTGTCACTTGTTTTAAGAAGACCGTGGCTGTATGAGTAGAGGGTGATATATGACGGGTTCATAAACACTTGCACTTTTACATTCAACTCTACTAAGATAGTGCTATTACCAAGGAGAGAGACGATAGGAACCAATCCATCTGGAGAGAATTCAAATATACTGTTGCTAGCCAAGTTTGACGCTGAGATTGTGGAGTCGGGCATCGTGTATGTATTGATCAGGAAAGTTGGGGCAGATTCTGGTGACATCTCAATTGCTGCGAAGCCTTTACTAAATGAGTTTAATAGCTCCCGGATGAGCTACATGACGATCTACTTCCATTGCAGGATATCCCAACACCAGATTGACCTTGTAACAGGTGCTACCCTAACAAATAGACCCTATTACAGAGTGAGCCATAAGTGGAAGAGTTGCTAGCCAAATGACATATCTAAGAGAGTATTAGTCCATGTGTGGTACCAGCCCTTATGACTCCAAAAGAAGATGGGTTCTAGAGGATATGTGTTGATAGTTGGGCCATCAACAAGATCACAGTTCGCTATCAATTTCCAATCCAGAGATTAGATGACCTGTTGGACCAACTATATGGGGCTACGGTTTTTACAAAATTGGATTTGAAGAGTGGATACCCCTAGATTTGTATCCTTCCGGGGGACGAGTGAAAGACAACCTTCAAGACATGTGAGGGTCTTTTTGAGTGGTCAGTTATGCCGTTTGGACCACCATACGCACCAAATACTTTTATGAGTGTGATGAACCAAGCTTTGCGGCCTTATATCGGTAAGTTCATAGTGGTGTATTTTGATGACATCCTAATTTACAGTGTTAATTATGAGATGCACCTTTAACACTTACCTTTCTTATCGATCGTGTTCTATTTCTAGGTTATATTGTGTTACCAGAGAGGTTATCAGTGGACGACTCAAAGATTAATGTGATTAAACAATAGCTGCAACTGCAGACAATGATAGATGTAAGGAGCTTTCATGGTCTGGCCTTGTTTTATCGACGATTCATTCACCATTTTAGTAGTGTTATGACACCTGTGATAGATTGTATGAGATTAGACAATAAATTCATGTGGACTGCCGAGGCCAAAAGGGCATTTAAGGAGATCAAGAGATGTCTAACATCAACCCCTGTTTTGGTCCTACCAGACTTTTTGAACCCATTTGAGTTACACTGTGATGCTTCGAAGTTAGGTATTGAGGTTGTCTTGAGTCAGAATGGGAGACCCATGGCTTACTTCAGTGAAAAATTATCAGGGGCCAAGCTACGGTACAACACATATGATGTTGAGTTATGAATATATATATATATATATATATATATATATATAAACGTGTGTCTAAACAACCTGGGGGGGATGGGATGTTAATCCGATTAATTACCAATTTTTTGGATTAGTAAATATTACAAAAAATAACCCAATACAATCAAATACAATCAACATAATTAAAGTACAGAAAACAATACATAACATGTTGACCCACAACTGGGAAAAACTGGAAAAAACTCACGAGCTATTCTTTTAGCCATACACAGTCCTCAAATCCACTATATGTAATGATGTTTACAACTTAGGTTGACCTCTAGTCACACAATTCTTGGTCACTAACCCAACACTACTACCCGTATGCCTTTTATAGTGATTATAGACCAAAATGCTTGTGCACTACACACCCGTAGTCACAAGACTTAACTCTCAATGAAAAGATCAATGACCTATGTGAATATATGACAATATTCTAAAGGCTACACTAAATGCATATCTAGGAATTTAAGATGTCAATGAGAACAATCCTAGATATCAACATGTCTATATGAATGTTCATAAAGACCTAACTAGATGAAAACATGAAAGTCTAAGACCTAGTTATCAAACAAAGCCAAATCAACGCAAGTTGTCACACAATATGACAAGGACAATAAATATGCAATAAATAAATGCAATCAATGAGTTTTATAGATCAATGTCTAAATGCAAAACACAAAAACTTAGCTAGAGGGAAAATGGTCCTAAATGCTAGCTATCAATAAATGTGTAATCTCAACCAATAGACATAAACACAAACATACTCAAAACATGCTTAATCAAAGAAACATGCAATTAATCAACAAAGTAATTATTAACCCTAAGCAAAGATGAACAAACGGACAAGCTATAGGTTCTAGAACATGTTCAACTTACAAGGATGTGAAAGCATGAAGACCCATGAGAAGATGATGCATGGATGATGCTAGATGCTAGATGCATATGGGGTACTTGTTTGGTTGAGTAAAAATAAAGTCTTGGAGCTTTCTCTCTCTCTCTCTCTCTAAGAGTTAATATCTTTCTAACAATAGGTATATATATATATATATTTATTTATATATATACGAAGCCATAAGAGAAACGGCGTCGTTTTGGCAAACAGGCAGCAAAAACACGTCAAACCATTGTGTGTGCCGTAGTATGGACAAGGTGTCTCGACCACGGTACACACGGCATGGAAGCCTTAGAAAGCTTCACGGTTGGGACAGCCGTGGAGGCAAGGTCACTAACCACAGTACTCTACCCATGAAACCCACTGGTTTTTACCGTTGTGGGTGCCGCAGTATATGTAGGTGCATGAGGAGCAACCTGCACCATAGTAAGAGATAAAATCTCTTTTCCCATGCTCTCAAACAAACCTAAACTATATGAATTTTGTGCAAGTGTGAAGTGAATAAATAACATGCATGAGAATAGATAAAATCATGAATAATCACTAAGCATGTGACACATAAAAATATACAAGATATGAAAATGTAAGAGTGTGATGATAAAACATAAATGCACACAACTAAGAGAAACACAAATGCAATATGAAAGTGTGTGTGTGCAACTAAATCTCTTCAAGAGGTAAGTCAAGTGATTTACCTTTCACTCTTGCTTTCAAAGTCACGGAGATGCTTTGAAGCTTGCCATTGAGGACCTAAGCTACCCATTACAAAATCATCTCCAAATATGGTTTGTTAACAAAATAAGCTAATCAAAAACTGAGTAACTTACAAGTCTATACAGTGGTGCAAGCAATTAGACATTGAAGGCATTACCTCTTTTTGTAGGAGTTCGTTCTTTACACCGATCATGATGCACTCAAACACATGGGTAGCCAAGACAAAGTGTCCTCCCGACACGCTTCATGGGTAGCTTATCTACAATAGTTCACATTTGTCATTAAACATAAGCCGGGTTTTCTTAACATGGTAGCCAATGCACCTAGCTACATGTGGGATTTGCTGACCGACATATGCATGAAAGTGTTGGGTTTTGAGTTCTTTAATAGTCTTTATTCAACCAATTCGTTTTTCGATTTGGTGTTGGAAAAAGTTTAGAAGGGTGAGCAGACAGACTTTGCTATGCTAGATGGGTTTATTTTCAAAGGAAACCAATTGTGTATTTCCAACTACAGTCTTCGGATTAAAATCGTCTAAGAATTAAATGAGGAAGGGCATGTGGGACATGATCGAACATTTCAATTAGTGGAAGCTTTGTATTTCTGGCTGTCAATGGAGAGAGAGGTCGAGATATTTGTGGAGAGATGTCGGACTTGTCAGGTTTCTAAAGGGAGAGCCACAAATGCTAGGCTATATATGCCATTGCTAGTGCCTGAATAGCCATGGTCTAACATCAGTATGGATTTCGTGCTAGGTTAGCCCTAAACACAACATGAGTTCAATTCGATTTTTGTGTTATTGATCGATTTTCTAAGATGTCACACTTTATTCCATGCAAGAAGACCACATACATAGTTAATGTCGCTAAGCTTTTCTTTCAAGGGGTTTATCAATTTCATGGCTTGCCAATGTCTATTGTGTCGGATCGGGACACACGCTTCCTCAGCTACTTCTAACGTAGTTTGTGGAAGATGATGAGTACTAAGTTGAATTTCAGCACAGATTCTTAGACCGACGGACATAACAAAGTGGTGAACATGTTATTAGGCAACCTGATACATAGTCTGATGGGTGATCAATTGAAAACTTGGGATTGAAAGCTTAGGCAAGCTGAATTCGCCCATAATCATGCTATGAAACGTAACTCCAAGTTTAGTTCGTTTGAAATGGTCTATGGTTTCCTTCCATATTGTCTTTTAGACTTAGCTACTCTGCCAAGAAACTCCAAAGTCCATCGTAAGATAGAAGATTTCACCTTTTAGCTATGAGATATCCATGAAAAGACTCGACAGAATTTGTAGGATTCCACTGCTTGGTATAAAAGAGCCGCGAATGAGAAGAGGCGTTTGGTCGACTTTGATGCCGGTGATTTTGTTTGGGCGGTGCTGACCAAGGATCGCTTCCCTGTAGGCAAGTATAATAAGCGTTTGATTTTTTACGCATAGTATGTAAACTTTAAAAAAACAGCGAAGAAAGAATTGAGGTACACAATTCAAGAATTTATTAAATTTAAGCTATCCAAATTTCGTAAATCTAATGGCTACAAAACCGTATAAAATATTATGTTAAAAATTGTGTCCTCCAATCCCCTCATTCTATGTATATATATAAAGAAAACTTTGTAAGATTAAAATTGAGTATATTATTTTACTAATTATTTATGAAACTAATGATAGACAAATACAAAAAAGAAGAAAAGATTATAAATGCGAGAATAAACATTTGCTAACACTGATAACTACTTTATATCTTATCATGTGTCTTAAACAAGCCTACTTAATTTGGGTAATTAGAGAGACCAAATAGATCTCAAGGAAGCAAGAAAGCCCATCATTTTGGGTTAGAATCCATAAAATAAATATAAATTATCGTGAACATATCCACTATTAAAGCGAAATGAAATTAACAACTAATATACCATACCATTTAAACATTTTAAATTGTTTAAAACAAATTTTTTACACACCCTAACATTGTTCACAAAATTTTGATGGAAGTGAGTTTCGATAAGATATGTTTGAATTCGAAGTAGCTAGTGCCTAGTAGCCACACTACATTTAGATCTATTATGGATTGATTTCTGATTGTTATGCTAACAACTTAAAACCAAAGCTAGAGAGAGAAGAAATTAAACACCATAGAAAAGCTTATGAGAGTTGAAAATATTAAGTAAACCCAAAACACCCATGCTATTGTGAATTAAAGTAAGCAGTTACACATCTAAAGATGGATTTTACAGAAAGATCCCCCACCTAGTCCATGCTAGAAAATGTGATATTCTTTGGAAGACGTGAATTCTTGAATCCCCCCTGAGTTACATTTCCAATTATACCCCCAAAAGATAGCCTAATAACACGTATACCCCCCTCCTTCCCGCCAAGTTTAACAGTATTCAAGCTTGTCTGGAAAACCTCTTTAAGCCACTTACCAAACAAGCTGTTAAGAAAAGAACAAGACCCAATAAAAACCTCCTCTAAAACTCTATCTTCAACACTAAAACTTACTCTCTCTTGTCCCCTGAAAACCTCTTCAAAACACTCTTGGAATCTAGCCAAGTATACCCCTTTAATCTCTCTATCCTTGGTTGAATTTCGGTTGAAAACAAAGCGATTTCGGATCAAATCAAGGAACCCATTTGAGTTAGCAGGATTGGTCGAGGTCTCGCGAGTTAAATCGCTTGAGATGGGGCTTAGTTCTCCCATTTTCTCTTCTATTTCATCGTCCACATCATCCGCTTTCATGTTCAAATCAAGGGTGTTGAAGCTTGACTGCCTTGAGAAGTCTTTCTTGCTACTCACATTTTCAATAGCAATTGAAGATGCCATATCTTCTTTCTCTTCGACTCTCGGACTCTTGATCTTGTTTGAACAATCCCACTCTGCTTTTCTCTTTTGATCAGAAGTTGGATTTCTTTCATTCATCTTCAATGTCATGGGGATCACAGAATCTTCATAATTGGAGGAGGAATCACCACCTTTAGCTAAAATGAAGATTATTTGGCCACTTTTTTCTTCTCTTGACTCTCCAAATTTCCCAGTTTCAAATCTATCAGCAAGTAATTTCATGAACTTGGGATCAGCCAAATGAACATCCTCCACCAAAACAACAAGTTTCTCATGGTTCTTCAAGTTTTGAATGAGCAATTCAGAAAATTGATTGACATCATCATTCCTTTTGCTCATATTTATGCAAAAAAGCAGATCAGCTGACCCCAAAACCAATTCTGCAATGGCAAGTGCCAATCTTTTTTTACCAATAGTGTCATTCCCCTGAATAAGTAACCAAGTTTCTTTCTTGATTGATTTGGATTCAATCAAGGTATCTACTATTGAAGGAATAATCTCACATTGACAAGGGACAGTCTCTTGCAACGCCTTAGACAAATCGTTTCGTTGTATTGCTCTTCCATTTTCTGCTTTCTCTGAATTTCCTGAATCTGAGAACACAGAGCTACCAAGAGCAAGAGTGATCTTTACTTCTTTACCTTCACTAGTCTTGAGAGAATCCAAGCTTGGTTGATCACCTCCTTGAAGCTTGTGAGTACTATTACCAAAATCGAACTCAATAGTACTACAGGACTGCTGTCGTCTGAATTTAGGCACTGAATGGGGACTATTATTGTGCTTCAAGGCAGATTCTGCAAAGGAAATTGAATTCGAGTCGGGGAAAATGGTGCTCTGAGTAGGCCACCAAGGGTATGATGAAGCAAAGGAATAGCTCTTTCCAATCAAGCTTTGAGTGTGTCTAATTCCTTGGTGTAGGCTGTGGCATAATCTGTTCCACTTTCTTTTCAACTCAACCAATTCATCCTGAATATTTGAATTAAAAACAGTTGAGATAGATAAATTAATTTTCAAGAAATGAAAAGATGATTGTTGAGGAAGAAAAAGAAATTGAATTGAAGTTTAAGACCTTTTGATTGGCATTTGCTGCAGTATGTGATTGTAGCCATGGAGGCAAGAGTTTTTGCTGGCCTGACTTGAAAAGTTGAGCTTCCTTTTCATAATTGGAAGTGCATTCTGCACAGCAGTTGAGCTTGTTGTCTTCTTCCTCCTTGCAAGTGAATAGCTTTGTTTCTCTTACTGGTGATGAGTTCTGGGAAAAGCTTAACCTTGAATCATGGACACTGCAAACCATGTGTCCAAACATCAATAAATTACAACTTTTATTTTATTATTATTTATATGAAGGGCATTTTTGTCAAAATAAGGAAACATTTTACATCTTAAAGCCTTAAAAAGTTTGTAGTAGACAAGATAAAAATGCATGTACCAAGTGAAAATAATTGTGTCTTTGTTTTCTTTTGTTTCTGCAAATAGAAATCTATAATTTACAGAGGATAGCTATGTCATGACAAAACAAAGCAAAAACATTAGGACAGTGATTCCTATCTGTCTCACCAAACCATACTTTTCACAGTTGTTTTGGCCTCATTCAGGCATGAAACTGAAAGCTTAAAGCTAACAAAAGTTACAAAACTAAAGCTTCACTATATGTATATGACCATCAATGGAGGGTAATATAATATAATATTTTTTTTAACAAAAAAAATAAATAAAAAATAATTATATTTACCTGGAAGCATGGAGGCTCAAACCAAGTCCACCAGAGGGAACAGAAACAGCTTGAAGTCCCCACTGAATCTCCAATGGAGGTTCTTTCATTTGACACCTCCTATATGTCTGAAAACTTGCTGTTGCCACTAACCACACCTTTGAGTTTGAAGTGTTAAAGTCAGAGACTAACCTTGCTATTTCTGCAACTAGATGATTAACTGGACTATAATAAGAGATTTGATCTCCACTACTAAAGTTTTCTTGATGATCAACTGTCCATTTTAGATCTCCAGTGTAGATAATAGCACCACCTCCCGCTGATGTAAGAGCATCAACTTTCCTTTTAAGTTCATTGAGATTCATTTCAACATCTTCCTTTTTCATGAACCTCAAAGTCACTGGTGCAAACTGAAACTTGATGAAATGTGTTTGTTTCAACTCATCAGGAACATCATCTCTCTCCACCCTCCCCATAAGCTCTGAAACAAGCCCTTCAGTTACAGAGAAACAATCACCAACTATGACTGTGTTCTTCCTCTTGTTCTTCCTCAACAAGACCTCAAACACCAGCTTGATATCTTCCAAGTGGGTCGAGACTTTCTTTTGAGGTGAAAACAGAAGTGGGTTCTGCTCAGAAGGATAAGTCAAGAAATGGGTTTGCCAAAAAGTGTTAGGATTGATGAGTGGATGTTGATTATGAAGATTTTGAGTATGATCAGACTGAGAAGGAGAACAAGGAGAAGAAAAAACACCACCAGAATTAGTAGTGTAACACTGAAAAACAGAAGAAGCTGAAGAGTCTTCTATGTGATTCTTAACAGAAGTACTAGAGAAACCAGCTTCTCTCATAACCCTACTAACACTAGGATCATCTAAGATAGATATTATAAGCTGTTCTAACTCAACTTTAATAGTCAAAAGAGGCTGTTGTTGTTGTTGTTCTATGCAACCTCTTCTCTGATGAGCTTGTGCTCTTTTGAGTGCAGCTATAAGAGCATTAGAAAGAGAAGGTTGACCATGAAGAAGAGGACCAGGAGTTGTTGGAAGTCTGTTGAGAGCAACATTAAAACAAAGCTCAAGAGCTCTGCATTGAAGAGGATGTGAAGGTGAAGATTGATGAGGTTGAGATTTGAGACAAGCCCTTCTCAAAAGACTGGTTCTTGAGCTGAGCAAAGTAGCGGCCACGTGGAGAGGAGTGACCTGAGCATGGCCTCTCCTCCGAGCCAAGCTTAGAGAATGCTTCAACACTGAAGCAGCCTCTGTTGTGAGGGTCTGCTGAACTGCACAACCTCCTGAGCGCATAACTTGACCAAACACCACCCCCCCACACCACCCCCACAAAAAAAAAAAAAAAACAAAAACAATCTTTCAATAAGATTCAAGAACCAAAATTTTCTTCTTCTAATTTCTATATCACCACCCCAATAACTCTCTCTCTTGTACAACAATTACAAATCTTCAAGAGAAATACAAAGAGAGCTCTAGCTTAATAGAGTTTTAGAAACACTAGCTAGACTAGACCAAACCACCTTCTTTATACTTGATCAGTTGATCTCTTAATTTTTTTTTTTTTTTTTTTTTTTTTTTTTTTTTTCTTTTTCTTCTTAATAGTATGCAGCTTTTCTTTTTTCTGCTTTATAATAATATTCATTTACAGTTGCACTGAACTATCTTTTTTATCACCCAATGTCACACTAAAGGTTAGTCTCTAAATAGGATATAAAAACTAAAAAGGGTTGCTTTTGATAATTATATTCATTTTGTTGGGACAAGCAAGTATCAATACAAATAGTAAAATTTTTAATGGCATGGTGTATTATCAGATAATTTTACTTCAATTCCCAGATTATGAAAAGCTGCAAAAAGGAAGTTTTCAATCTATTCCCTTCACCCCTCTTTTTTAATGGAAATTAATAATGCACTTAATTTAATATTCTTAATTGTTCAACGAGAGATTGTATATTATATTACAAAACTCAAAACAAAACCTGTTTTATTAGCAATGGTATAATTAACTGTGCTTTACTTTGGGTTATTTTTATGCAAATTAATAAGGAAAAAAAGGGTCCACAATTCAAAATTTTACTTAGACTGAGAGAGCTACTTCCCTCCTTTTTTTCCACATCATCCTTTGATCCTTGAATGGACAGACAAAGCCAGCAGAAATTCAAAAAAAGTACTAAAGAGAAAAAGGTGGTAAAGAAGACAGTGTGTGTGATGAGAGATAAAAAGCAAAGTTGAATTCTTTTCTTTTTCTTTATTTTTATTTTTTTTCACTTTAAATTCTTATATTTATTATTTGTTGTTTGTAAATAAATACCAATTCTTATTGATCATGTGGGTATTACGACAAAATTAAACTTGTTCTAATCGTAAATTATTTATATATACTCATATCAATGAGATCATGAGTTGAATATGTATCAATAAATCCGTATTACGTTTAAAAAAAAGTATAAAATAAAATAAAAAATAGTAAAAGAGTTAGTTCTCTCTCTTCACACCAATCCTAGTAGAGAGACAGCATTTTATTCCCCAAGTACCCAAAAAGCAACCCTCTGTCTGCTATGCTTACATAGCATTATTGGTTCTTTTTTCTCTCTATCTGCCAACTGCAATGGCCTTTTGTCTTAATCCAAATTTCATTTCCAATAACTCACTTTAAAAGGCTATTTTTTGGCTAACCAAATAAAGCAATGTTAAAAAACTGAAAATCTACTGTGAATAATGTTCACATTATATGTATGCTTATGTAATTGTGTTTGTTTTGTTATAGACCAAAAAACATGAGTCTGAAAGAATTTGATAATGGACTTTCGGTACATAACTTTTTTGACTACTTTCATCTCTTCTTTTTTTATATTTCTCTTTTATTTATTTATTTGTTTTTGCTCTAACAACTATCCAGTTGCTTTTCATTGTTCTCTTTTGTTTCTTACTGCCTACAGGAGGTTGAAATTTGAGCCAAATATGGCAACATTGCATTGCCTTTAATTTCCTGCTATTTATAACCATATCTCCATCTATAGCTATATCTTTGGCAAGGAAATTCATTGGGGTAAATTTCACTAGACCACTCATCTAGAGAGAATAATTTTATTATTATTATTATTATTATTTTATACTAAAAATCTGTGAACTTTATTTAGAGCTTATGGAAGAAAAAATGTATTCAATTCAAAATATTAACTAGGCATAACTATAGTATTTAATCACCTTACATGCAAGATCAATGGCTTTACCGTGTGGTTTGAATCCAAATAAAAACATTATAAATTTATATAACAAATAACAAATTTAAATATAATCATGTGAGAGACAAAAAATCATGTTTCTCTAAATGCGTACAGGATACCGATACAATGTTAGTAATCAACAAAGTGACAAACCCAATAAATTAATCGAGAGAAAATGTTGAACAATAGTATTTCTAAGGGTAAATCCTTGGGCGTTGAAATACTAGTCTAGCCCAAGACTCCTTTTAACCAACCAACGTCGGACTCTAAAACTTGATAATTCCCCCAAGAATTGAATTTGGTAAGACCAACCTCTCACACAAACACTTGATCAACCTCTCATCCATATGCTCATGGTGTTTTCTGGGTATGAAGTTGAATATTTAATCCAAAAGACAAGTTTATTTCGTAGACTGACTTATCTTGTTAATTTGTAAGCACAAGACCTGCTTGTAACCACTAACCCGATTATCACATGGTTTTATTCCTGATTTTCTCCGAAAGAGACTCTTATATTGCATATAGCTAGACTTCATTTATTTTACAGTGAAGTGGGCAGCAGTAGATTGCATGCATGCATGCATGGCAAGGCCATTTAACATTGAATTTGTTTATCAGTTTGAAGTGAGTTTCTCCATTCGTGACCACCCTCCAGGCTCCATCTAAATAATTATATTTTCTCAAACCATTAATTAGATGCAGTCAGTTGATATATAAATATATCCTATTCTTATCTTCATTTATCACTTTTATTAGTAAGTTTTTATTTTTTATTTTTTATTTTTTTTTATATATATATTTTTTACAAATATTGTTAATACACACAGTACGACTATTTGCCTCAATTTTTTTTTTTTAAAAAAAAAAAAAAAAAACACGCAGTACGATAATTACGAATTATAATATACCAGCGTCATTTTCCTAAATTGAATTACAAAAGTTGGAATAGTCTTGAATGAACCTTTTCTTTCAACATGGAGAAAAGAGAAAGAGCTGGTCAACATACAATAGTTATTCACATATTATTGCTAAATTCAATGAATAGACATTCACAGCTACTATTGATAACTTTACAGAGTTTGCAAAAAGGATTGCAGTATATTCTCACACTCTAATATTACGTACAAAAAATAGTATACATACGAAACCCTAGAAAGAGAAAAGGACAGACTACCCTTATATAAAACCAAGGGTAAATCCATAAAATATTTATCGACCGGGTTAAATTATATATATAAATTGTCTTTTTTTCTTTAGTATGCCCTAATATCATAAAATTAGTTTTAGCTATCAATTGTTGGATTTATCTATATTTATTTAGTCAATATATTATAATGTTTAATTAATGACGCAAACTCTCATATTATATTTATTAAATTCGGTGTACACCATAGAGAAAACTCTTGTAATTTCTTCATCAATGCATAATAATATAATAAAATCAGTGTAAGACATGTAACATGTGTGCCATTGATTAAGAATAAAAATACATTTTATATAATTATTGATGAAAGAATTTGTTTATTTTTTTTAATAATAAGATGACACTAACTCAATATTAAACTATTCAAGAATACGAAACACATTGTAAAATTTATACATAAACAATTATTTAAACTTGTAGTTCAAAAAAAATTAGTTAAACTTGCAAATGACTTAATTCTATAATATTAGAAGCCATAACATAATATGCATTTTAATAATTACTTTAAACAACAAAATATATATATTTCACTAAGTTTAGACAGAAAATTAAATTTTTGTAATATTATCAAATCTTAAGGGTCGTTTGTGTAATTAACCCTTTGTATAATGAATTTTTTTTCTCTGAACTATAGCTCAGGGCAGCCCTCTCATACATCTGCTCATGCATAAAACATATATATAAAAAAAAAAGACAAAGAAGGACCTAAACGAAAAGACTACTATAAATCGACAAAAGATGTATTAATGTCATAATCACAAAGCTCTTCTAAAACATATAATCCTCCTTCTCTATTGTCTACCCCAATAAGCTTCTTTGAATGAAAATCCTGCACATAACATGAAGTAAGAGAAAAGCGAACAACATAACCGGAATCAAATAGTTGGTTAACATGAATCAAATTTAAAAAAAGTTGAGGGTTGCAATAAACATTGGTCTAACACAAATTTAAAGACAGAACAAAATTAACACCTGCTAACGACATAGAAGTAACATTAGCAGTCAATATAGAAATCGGATGGCATGGGGATGAAAATGATGAAAAAACATAAATAGCAATATTGGACATGTGTGTGTACGTAGCACCGGAGTCAAATACCCAAATGGATCCAGATATACTTGAAGGAGCTGAAGGGGACAAAAAGGCTGAGGACAAACCAAGGAAAAATGAACTGTAGTCAAGGTACGAGGCTAATGTACTATATTCCTAGATGGAACAAATGTTGTTGTATGAGATTATCTAGATGCTGAAAACTTGAGTTGTTGATTCTTTTTCAGAACAAAGACACTGTACCTTCCAATTGCATTATACCTACAAAAATTGCATCCATCAAGAGCATGTCTGTTTCGTTGGCTTTATGAGCCTATGATGAGCCAGAAAGAACTTTAAACGAAGTCCAATACCACCAACATGAGACTAATCGAACTTCTTTAGCTAGCAATTCATTAACCATATAATAAATAGAAGGAAGATGATTCTGATAAAGAATAGAACCCCACAAAGCTTCAAGGTCTAATCAAGGAGACATTAAAAATTGAACAAGTTGTTGCTAATCATTATGGGATTCATCTCATCGATCTTCTTGAGCTTCACATGTGGGTTTTCTAACATAAACATATCTCTCGGGTCTTTAGGGGGGGGGGGGGGGGGTGTTGTTAATTATCAAGTTTTCGATTAGTCAAGATTAATCACAAAAACCAATTCAAAAAAAAACAACAAAAATCAAATTAGTGTAGAAATTTAATAACACTTGATTTTTACGTTGGAAACCCCTAACCAGGAAACACCCACTGGGTTAGCTCATTAGCCACTTAGTCACAGAAACTCAATTCATTGAATATTTGTTTACAACCCACGTTGACATCCTATTCACTTTTCTCAAGATTTGTAACATAAACTATTCTACCCGTAGACCTTTAAAACTGGGTCTTGATAATGCTTGTGCAACTACCACATGTAGCCACAAGACTTGGAACTCTGATGAAGAGAATTAAGTCTAAGTGAACATATAACAATGTCCTAAATGCAATAAAGTGCAAGACAACACACAATATACTTAACTAGAAAGATAGAAATGCATTCTAACAATCCTAGTTATTAAAGATGCCATTCTAACAATCCTAGTTATTAAAGATACCTAAATGAACATACAAGAAGGCTTAACTAGATGAAGAAATTAATTCTAACGATCTAGTTATAAGCTAACTCCAATCAACGTACATGACTTCAAGAAATATGCATTAAAAGAAGTCTTTGCATACAACAATACAATAAATGAAGTATCTTGAGTAAGAAGAAATAATAATGAGGGATATGAATGTTCTTACTTACCAAGTCATGCAACAGTGAAGACCCAAGCCTATATGATGCTAGATGATGCTTAGATGGTCAAGTGGGGATTTGAGAGTTAAAAAGGCAATCTTGGTGCTTTCTCTCTCTAGGAACTCTATTCTTTCACTAGGAAGTGTGAAACCTAGAGTTCTTAATAAAGAAGATACAAAAGAGGAGTATTTAAAGAGTCCAAATGAAGCTACGTTGTTTTTGACAAAGATGATATTTTCGCTATCTTGTTTGCTGTCCAGTAGGGCAAAAATGTGATAGCAAACTTGAGAATATGAAATGACATGCCAGAATTCGCTGTCAAAGAGGGCGAAAAATGGACAGCAAGAATCTCTAGAGCAAAGTTTGTTGTAGAGTTCGCTGTCCATCGCCACGAAAGGACATTGAGAATCTCTAGAAAAGAGTTCACTGTGGTCCATAGCGAAACCTAAAGGAAAATTGCGATTCACCATGGTGAAAAAAAATACACCAAGCAGCACATAAGAGAATTAACATGGACTTCTCAAGTGGCCTACCACACTTATTCTAAATGCATGAAGTGATGGTGTGAAAGGTGTGATGCACACTAATAAAATGATTAAACACAAATAAATGAATAATTTTGTGTGTGTGTGTGTGTGTGTGTGTGTATGCAACTAATTCTCTTCAAGAGTTCAGGACGAGTGTTATACATTTGAAGCTCTTCGCTCTTGAAGCTTTGGGGATGCCGGAGGGTACTTTGATCACGATCAAGTCCACACACTTAAATCTACCCTTACTACATTAACCTTATTAATGATTTGTTATAGAAATAAGTCAATCTTAAATATGTGAAACTTAGACTAACAACTATTAATTACTTTAATGGTGTGAAATAGATGTTAACCATGCAAATTACAATAAAAGCATGTATAGGCAAATTACATTATGGTGCGGAAATTGATACATATAAATATGATAAGCACACCCATATTTATAAATACACATATGTCTAAAATTTAAAATTAAATCATTACTATGAGCACTCATCTTAATGCCAATAGTACCTTTATTTAAATGAATGTATTCATTTTAATACAACATATTTATTAACCCTCTTAAGTTATTAACACACTTAATTTCACAAATGATAAATTCTTAAGTTCTCAATGCTCAAAAACACAGTATAGTAATAGTAAGTTCTTTGCCATCAACAACTGCATCAGATATATTCTCAACATTTACAAATCTCAAGCATCGTCCATGTTGATAATAATTAAGTTGTTGATATTTATTACAATAGATTTCACTTTCTCATACTACTGTTGATCTCTTGGATACACAACGATGTACTGTTATCTTTTTTTTTTTTTTTAAACAAAAAAAATTACTTCTTACATTTTGTTTATCGATAGAGTTCATAACTCAAATAATAATAATAATAAAAATAAAAATAAGTACCTCTATATAATCAGAGTTCTCTGGAAATTCTTTTCTATTACTTTATTATATGATAATGTGAGATTTTGATACTTGAAATAGAATTAGGGTTTAGTTTTTTTCTTTTAATAAAGAGATATGGGTGTATATAGTATTTTATTTATTTTTAATTAAACTGATTTGTCCTTATTGATAAATTTTTATTGGGATATTTTTATAATTAACTTTTTTATTAAAATATGGTGTGTTTATCATATTCATGAGTATCAATATTGGCACCCGATACATTATCCACTCAATTAGTCTTATCATATAATCGAAGAGCTATATGTAGCCATTTTCAACAAGCTACTTAGTCAGCTTCATATTACTAATAATTTTTATTTATTTTTATTTTTTTTTGGAAGTACTACACTAATCATTTGCTCATCTAATAAACTTATCAAAACTTAAAAAAATTTATGATGCTTGATCATTATTATTAATATATCCCATGTTACTTCTTAGTAGAGATGGTAGTGCACTTCCCTTCCGCACCTGATGGTTAGGGGTTCGAGTCCCATAATACACATTTTACAAGTACATATGAGAAGTAGCGAGTAGGAGTAGTGATCAGGACCGCACATGTATTATCTGATCTTGGTAGGTCCCAACAGTCCTATAGTAATAGCTGTAAATGTAATATTTTTTAAAAAATATTTTTTAAAAAATATATTAATATATCACGATTTTCTTTATTAACTGCCATCCGAGTTTTTATTATTTTATTGATTAAAAGTACTTCATGTGCTCGTATATATATGGTGCCACCCAAAAAAAACTATTTGTACACCCATTTTTTATAGGCAAATTACACAAACTTATTCTGATTATATGAATAATTACACTAAAACTGGTAAAAAAAATAATGACACTAAACTCCCCTTGACTTGTTGACTAACAGTTAACCACCCTTAGTCAATCATGGAAAAGGATCAATGTCCGTTTTGCCATTGTTCTAGTTTTTCGAAATATCATATTAAATACATTATTGAATTAAAAATTAGAAAAATATTTATATAAAAAAAAAATCAAATAACTGTAAAAAAAAAAAAAGAATTCAATTTTTTTTTTCTTGTTGAAAAAAGGGATATAAAAATCAAATAATTAAAATAAATCAGAAAAATATTATAAAATTAGAAAGCATATATAAAACTAAAAAATATAAAAATATAAAAATAAAATGATCTCTCCATATCTCCATGGAGATCAAATGGAGGAGAACTCAATCTCTATTAGAGGAAAACTAAAATCTCCATTAATGGAGACGACATATCTCCTTATCTCCATATATCCATTAATAGAGATTTTGGTTCTAAATCTTCTCAAAAAATGGAGGAGATCCTGATTCTCCATTAATGAAGATTTTTGTTCTAGATATCCTACAAAAATGGAGGAGATCTGTAACCACATCTCCTCTATGGAGAATCTCTATTATACTTTTTTTTTCTCTAAATTTTTTAAATAATTTTTATTTTTGATGTTTTTTAAATAATTTAGGGTTGTGATTTGCTTTGTACTGGATTGTGATTTGGTTTGTTTAGGGTTGCAATTTAGTCTCTAAAAATTGAAGAATAGAATGAAGTAGATTTTTATTTATTTATTAATATTATATTTAATTAATAAATTGTTATGGCTGATGTGACGATATGTTATTGGATACTTTTTTTTTTTCATTTATTTAATAATACTGAAAAAAATACCAAATTACACTTCACTAGTTAGTGACTGTTTGTTGTCAATGGTTTGTCGATCGTAGTTAACGAGTCAAAGGTAAATTAATATTATTATAATTTTTTACTGGTTTTAGTGTGATTATGCAAATAACCAGAGTAAGTTTGTGTAATTTGTCCATAATAAAGTGGGTGTACAAATAATTTCTTTTGGTGGCAATATATATATATATATATACATTTTTTCTATTGTCAGTTTGTGTAGATATAAAATATATCAGGACGAAGAACGTGTACCATTAAATTTACACACTTTGACTCAAAGTATGTACTTGTCAAAACTTTTCTATAATTTATGGTCCACATTTTTCATCTTGATATATTTTATATTAGGACAACCTGACAGTAGAAAGATAATATATATATATATATATATATAAATAAATAAAGTAATATCCAAAATAGAAATTCATTTCAATTTAAAAAGAGAGAGAACAAAAAAGAGCAGTAACGACTTGATATATATCGCAAATACCAAGCGTGCTTTCAAAGAATAGAATAAAACAGACTCGAAAAGTTAGATTCAAAGGGTAAGTTTTATACCACTAAAAGTAGCGAAAATAAATTTACCAGTAACTGTAGTGCTCCGCTGAAATCATATTTGTTTTTATTAACATAAAATTTTGATCTATTAATTTTCTTACTGTCCAAAGTCCATTGATCTATATTTCCAAAACTGATACAAACCCATATCGTGTATGAACACAAAAAGTCAAAACACACAAACAGATTTGCTTTGCGAATCATTTAATTTTCTCAAAATATAATTAAATAAAAATAGAAGATATCTTTTTTGGTCAAAAAGGGGTGGGGTAAAATAACAAAGAGAAAGAGGGCAGTCCAACAAGTTCAACTTTTATTCTTAGTTAAAAAAAACAAGGAAGAACACTTTTACAGTGAAAGTCATAGATATCGTCTACGTTAATTTGTCATGCTCATGGCTCATGCTATAACAAACAATAACCCTTTTAAATACTCTTGTCGTTTACATCTTCTCATCATCACAATCTTCATCATTTAATCAAAATTGCTTACCATGAAAAAAAAATAAAATTAAAAAAGTTAAAAAGCTGAAATAAAATAAGACTATACGTCTATACGGTGGGGCATGATCGGCATCTCATATTCCCATATATATTAGAATTCTTTCCTAAGTGCGAATGTTGATATGTTTTCTTAAAATAAGTATTTCCAATATGTAAAGGGAAATTGACAAAAAGAAAGAAATAACTACTTGTCCCACATCCCATTCGATTTTTTGAATTATTACGATCAATCTGGATTTTAGGAAAATATGATATGATGATTTGAACCCACAAGACCACAACTTCAATGAAATAAGTGTGGGGAGTCTCTACCATGCAGTCAACCTCATCTTATAAACATACGGAGTCTCTACCATGCAGTCAACCTCATCTTATCAAACATACTATTTTTACGAGAGAAAGTGGGATGTGCGGGCACTCGAAATGCTTTATACAATAATGTGTTATGCAATGATGATAAGTTTTATATTTTAGTTAAAGGGAATTTGGGTGCTCAAATCATTGGGAAATAATATTTCAAAGTTTAAAGGGGAAGAAAGGAAATGAATTGGATTTCTCTACTTAGAAGAAAAGCATCACTTTATGGATTAATTGAGAATTTCTTTGTGAAATGAATGCGACATGATGCATCTTCTTTCTTTCTTTGAGTCCATCAATGATTTTGCTTGCATTTTCGCATACAAATTTTCAATAAAGTAGAAATAAAGGATAAATTACAAGTTACATTAAATAGGACATTTAGGCCCACTACTCACAAGATAAAACGACACTACTGTTTTTTTTTTTTTTTTTGAAATATTACGATAATTCGGGAGGAGGTGGAGAACAGACTCGAACTTACAATCTTATGATATAGATATGAAAGGTAAACCATTTGACCAATCTTATCTTGTAGACACTACTGCTTCTTTTATTTGGATTGTTTCTTCAAATTAACCTCTGCTTCATATTTGTAATTAGATTGAATAAGTCGATTCATTCTTTGTTTGGATTTAGAAATATTTATGTAAACTTTTTAAACAATAGTTTTTGTTTAATTTTTTAATTTTAGTTCCAAGTTTACAAATATGAATTGAACTTGGGATTTGACAATGGACAAAAGGTTTACAGCTGTTCAAATTCAAAAATCTTAGTTGCTTTTACTTATCATGAAGATTGTATCCAAATCATTATTTCAAACAAAAATCTACCCCAATTCTATTCAAGTTAACGATATTTTTTCATTTATCCTATTTCTTTTTTTTTTTTTTTTCTTTAAAGGAAAATTCATTCATAAAAGAGCAAAAAGCTACAAAGAGCTAGGGCAACCCAAAACTAGACTCTCCATCGACAGTGGACAGTCTTCCATCCACAAAAACTCACCCTCAAAATCAAGAGCAAGCTTGGCTAGACTATGAGCAACACTATTAGCTAATCATGGAACAAAATTAACAGATGAAATATTGGAGTTCCTTAGCATACAACGAATGTCATGGATAACCACTCCAACCTCCCCACAAGACATAACCTTCGAATCAATTGCGTTAATCACCGATAAAACATCCAATTCCAAAGAAGCCGGGACCAATCCAGACTTAATAGCCAATCGAATACCCCTAAGAATTGCCATTGCCTCCGCAATTTGGGGGTAAAAATAGGCTTTGATATTCTGGCAAAGAGAGGCCATAACATGACCATTGTTGTTTCTAATCACAACGCCAATCCCTGTAACCTTATTATTATGATTGTTCAAAGCCGCATCCGTATTGATTTTGAAGATGCCAACAAGAGGCACCAACCATCTCGGGACCAAGAACGTTTCATAGTACCACACTTCTCAGTTTCATTAGCAGCTCTATAATCATTGATAAAACATGAAGCCCACTCTAACACACAAGTATTAGGCAATAAAATCTTCAAGCCCATTGTTGGTTTCTTCTAAACCAAATCCTCCACCAAACAATATAGAGAAACTCAAAGAACAGGGTATCAACATTGTCTTTACAGGACAACACAAAATCGAAGAAAGACAAAGAGTCTAGAGCCTTACTAATTCCACTAGTGGAGCAGATATTACGAACAAACTTTAAATAAGAGCAATGCCACAAGGCATGTAATGAAGACTCAACTTTTTGAGAACAAATTGGACACAAAGGAATCAGCTTCACACCATGCATAGCTAAATTAACATTCATAGGGATCCAGTTATCACAAGCTTTCCACATAAAATTTTTAATCTTCGTAGGGATACGAAGAAGCTAGAAAAATTTCCACTAGGACTCAGAAGAGTTCAAGCCGGATCCATTAAGATTTTAATCAGTTTCTTTAGCCAACTAGTAACCATTACGAATAGAGTAGCTTCCGGATTTATCAAAGTGCCAGAGGAGGTTATCATCCAAATCAAACTTACTAGAAGGAAGTCAAGATAGCCTCTGCCTTCTCTTTAGAGAAAGACTGTTTCATTAGCCCATCATTCCAATTCCCATCCTACAGCCTAAGAAGATCATCTGTTTCCCCTTCCCCCAACAAAGAAGAAGAGAAAAATTTGAAAGTTAACAAATGAGGGATCTAACGATTTTTGTAAATTTTGATTGACCGACCACTTCCAACTCTCTATCTCAACCTTTTCAACATTAATTCCCTACCTCGTAGCAAACTGCTATAAAGAAAGGATTCAGACTTGTTCTTCTTCGCGTCAAAGAAAGAGGACTAAGGAAAGTAGGAACCCTTGAGAACCCATGAAACTAGAGAATTAGGATTGTTAAGAATCCTCCAACATTTCTTAGCAAGTATCGCCATATTAAAGGTACCAAGATCATGAAAACCCAGACCCCCCTTCACCACGGGCCTTACACAAATACTCTCAAGAACACCAATGTAAACGACATTATGAACCTTTTCCACCTTACCAAAACCTCACACTAATCCGATGGAGCTCAGAAATAAGGAAGCAGGGATCCTGAACAAATTCATAGAATACACCGGGATTGATTGAGCCACAACCTTAATGAAGAACTCACGACCACCACCTGAAAAAAATCGACTACTCCAATTTTGAAGCTTCTTAGACCATTTCTTTAATTCTATCAAATAGAACCCATTTGTTTCTACTTGTCACACATAGGAGCCTTAAATATTTATCATGTTGCTCCACAATTTCCAAATCTAGAATTTCAGCCATCTCTCTCCTATTAGTGTTTGAAATTTGTTTACTAAAACACACTACAGACTTATTAAAATTGACAGTTTGCCTAGAAACCACCGAATAAAGCTCTAGCAATCTCTTGATATTGACACATTCATCTATAGAAGCTCGAGTAAAAAGAAGGCTATCATCTGCAAAAAAAGAGGTATGTGATTTCGGACCCAATCTGCTGGATCGAAAGCCCGAGTAGACCCCACACCTTTCAGACATCGAAATCAAACTAGAGAGTCCCTCCGCACATAGTAAAAAAAGATACGAGGAAAGAGGATTCCCTTGTCTCAAACACTTAGAAGGCTTAATATTCCTTCTAATCTTACCATTCAAAATAAACGAGTATGTCACTGAAGTAACACAATCCATAACCTTCGCAATCCAGTTTTCAGAAAAACCTATACCCTCTAAAAAACACCACTTAACCCTATCATATGCTTTAGACATATCAAGCTTCAGAGAAATAAAACCCTTCTTATTTCCATTAACTTTCCTACAAATAGTGTGCATACACTCAAAAGCAACCATAACATTGTCTGTAATAAGTCTTCCAAGAATAAACACACTTTGAGTATTATCAATCACATTACAAAAAACCTTTCGGAACTGATTCATGAGAGCTAATACATTTATAAATGACATTGCAGAGACTAATTGGCCTTATATCAGACATTCACTCCACATTCCTCACTTTCGGAATAAGACACAACAAATAATGGTTAATCATATTCACAAACCTACCATCATTGAGACAATCTAAACACAGCTTTACAATATCATCCCCCACCACACCCCAGAACCTTTGGAAGAAATCAGCAAGAAAGCCATCAATACTCGGCGACTTATCAGGGTTCATCTAGAAAAGAGCCTCCTTCACATCCTCCCTCACATCCTCCATGGTAAACCGGTTGTCAAAATAAGTCCCCTATCCCAACAACAACTTTGCCTCCACAATTAAAAACACAATCCAACTGGCTTCTAGAAGGCTGAGAACTAGTAAATAGATCATATAAATGCTTAGAAATAATTCCTTCTTTCTCATCCTCTCTCAACTTTCTCACGCCATTGTCATCCATCAAACTGAAAAGATAGTTACGATTACTTCTAGTCGAGGCTTTTGCATGAAAGAACTTAGTGTTGCGATCTCCCTCTTTCAACCAAGATACTCTAGAACGTTGTTTCTAAAACACTTCCTCCTCCTTAAGAAGCTCATCCAACTCAATTTAAACCTTTTTGCACATATCCTAATCGGCCGAACCATTCACTTCCGTAATACTAGCTAACTCATTCTTCTTAAAAGCAATATTGTCCTGAACTCTTTTTATTTGATCGGTTCCAAAGCTGAAGCTTCGTTGCACAAGCAGACAAATGATTAACAACATTAGTCATATTGTTGTGACCATCAGAACCTTCCACGAATTTTGAACCAACTCAAAACATTCATTTTTCTTGTCCCAACAACGTTTATAGAAGAAACGCCTTTTCCCATGCAACAAAACCTTAACGTCCACCATATCAAGAAGAATCGGCTTATGATCCAATTTCGCAAAATCCAAGTGTTTGATGGAAAAAAAGAAGAAGAAAGAGTTATTGCCACTCAACGTTACCAACACATCGATCCAGACATTCCTAGACCAACTGATCAGAGTCACACTTTTTCATCTAAGTAAACCAAGGATCCGAGTACCCAAATCTTTCAACCCACAGTCTTTAAGATCAGTTCAAAAATTCTCCATCAACAACTCCTATATTGCCACCCCACCAATCTTTTTAGACAAACACAAAATCTCATTAAAGTCCCCACTAACCAGCCACGGAAGAGAAGCTATACCAGCCAATCTTCTTAAAAGGGTCTAACTGAGTTGAGTTCGGGTGACAATAGAACCCTTTCAATCTCTATATTTTATTATTCAGAGAAGTAACCATTATATCAATATGGAACCGAGAATACGAAAGAAAAGTCACATCAAAATCTGATTTCCAAAAAAGACATAAGCCACCACTATTTCCTTCTCGATTCATAACTAACTTAGCATCGAAACCTAATTTAACCCGAATACCCTCTACAGCATTGTGATCATAAATAGTCTCCATCAAGAAAACACTATCATGATGATTGTCCTACATTAATAAATGCAGGACACGGAACACTTGGCCTCCTCCCAAGCTCCGAGCGTTCTAGATTAAAGTTTTCATTGAGTCTGGAAAGTTGGGGACCCATTCCCTTGACTCGTTGATATCTCAATTGATCCAATATAAAAAGCAACTCAATTCTTTTAATTCTTAACATCAACCCAAGGACTCACATTCAGCATATCACTATTTCTTTTTTTTCTCCAATCGATTCTCGCCCGTAGGTCCCTTGACCCTTAAGCCACCTTCTCTAGTCCATCGTTTCCACTTACCTTTCTTTTGACCTGACACTGAAGCTATACCAGAACCATTATCAATGTGAGACCTAACATAACTTTCGTTATGATTCACTAAGAGAACACCATCATTAATAGATTCCAACTTTCCTATATCAAGAGCCATCAACTTTTCATGCACAACATTAGTACATTTTTCCTTAAAAGCCACCCTTTTTCCTTTAACACCCTCAAGTTCCTCCATAATTACCAAGTCTGGTCCCATTTCCCTGAAGACATGCTCATTCCTTATATTAATATCCTCCATACCATTCGCATTCATACCTAGTTGGGCACCTTCGACCTCCATCAGATTTCGATTTTGAGAAACTTGTTTAATACCACTGTCGCCTATGTGTATCGTTCTTAAAGCGTCAACATTACTGTTTTGAGTTTTATGAGTTGAAGGAGGTCTCTTAAAAGCTTGCTCACTGGAATTTTGTATCTCTCCATGAGATTAGTACTAACCAGCCGCTCTATTTTGACCTAGAGGATTCGTCCCCCTTATCCAAGGTCCATACTCAAACTCCATGTCCACACCCCTTCTATCCCTTTCCTTTCGGTTATGGCATTCCCGATGAGAATGACCAATGATGCCACAATGAAAGCAATAATTAGGTAGCTTTTAATAATGAAGAAGTAAAAGAGATTCAGTCCCTTTCTCCTACAACTCCACCCGTAGAAATCTCTTCAGAGGTTTTGAGACATCTATGGCCACTTTAAGCCGTATATATTTTTCGAAACACTCTCTAATGACACCAACATCCACGTCCACTAGATCATCAGTCAAATGACCTAGAAATTCTCCCATCTCCTTCGACATACACATCAAAAGCGCGTTTGGAATCTAAATCCAAAAGTCCACCCTATTAAAAGCCAAGTTAGTGATGTCACCGGTCCCACATATCTTCTCCAGAACAAGAAGAAAGTTATCAAAGCAACAAGGTCCTCTAGCCAATATTCTATGGCGATCACCTTGATTATGGAAATAAAAGAGAAAAGTATTATCTTGCACCACTTCAATATACATGCTTGTTTGCCAAATTCTTGGCATCAATAGGGGCAACATTTATGCCATATTTAATTGCAATCAATTGTTATGTATTTTCATTTGATTCTTGGGAATTTGTTATCTTTATATGATATATATCCTTGGAAGGAAATATATTAAATACAATTAATAACTGATTTGGTATTAAGTGAAAAGTCTTAATTTTTTATTTTATATTTTTAATTGGTTTTGAGTAATTATAAAGTTGTTTAACTACTTACAAAAACAACTTAACAGTTCAAATTCAGACGCATTAAGTGTTAAGTCTAAAAAAACAAATGATCTTGACTATCAACCAAAACCGATACTTATTTTTGGAATTTTTTTTCTTTCTCACTTATTTTATTTATTTGATATTATCAAAATATCTCCTCTAGTTTAACAGATTCTCATTTTTCCCTCTCCGGTTTCATTAATGGCCATTATCCTCATCTATTTTAACCTATTCCTCATTAACCACCTTTCTGTTGAAAAAGTGAATGCTGACATGTTCAAAGTATTAAAAGACATCCTTACCATTGAGGTTATTAAGAAAATACATTTATGTCCTCGGAATCATATAGTTGGGCCACAATCTTAAAAAAAAAGAAAAGAAAGAAAGAGATTATATTTTTATTTAATTAAAAAGAAATAAAAAAAGAACAAAATCGAAAAAAAAAAAACCCCATCCACAAACAGATTCATTTGCTAAAATTTCTTCATCACATTCATTCACCAAAAAGAAGACATCCATATGGTGTTGAATCATCATCATATTCAACACCAAAATCATATTCCACACATCATTATCTACCACATTCATCACCTCAAAAAACAAACAAAACACCCCTACAACCCAACCATCCCTACCATCAACCACCACCTCTTGGCAGAGGATATTAACACTCTAACTCTTCAACGTCCAAATCAAATGCAAACCAAACATTCTCATTATCAACTAGCCCTACCAGAATCCCCAACACCAGTGTCGATCTCTTCTCAATAGAGGAGTTTGGCGCTCAAACTCGCCAAATCAAACTAAAACCTACTAACATCCTCATCGTTAACTAACCCAACCAAAAAACCCTTAGACAAGTATGGATCTTCTCTTAGTGGAGGAGATTAGCACTCGATCTCACCGGTGGCTGAATCAAAACTCAAACTGGCAAGATCAAAACCCAAACCAAAGAGATTAAAACATATGAGAGAGAATGGATTCAGATAGACGTTTTTTAAATTTATTTTTTAGTAATTATTTTATTTTATTATTTTAATAATATTATTTTATTATTTTAATATTAATACGGTGTTAATAAAGTGAGGCCATTCATTTCTTTCTTGTTTAACTTATATTATTAAATGCATAAATTCTTCTGCCTTTCACAATTAAGGAGCCGATATTGACACCCATAAATATGGTAAGCATACCCATATTTTAATAAAAAATTTATTTACAAAAATATCCCAATAGGAATTTACCGATAAGGATAAATTAGTTTAATTAAAATAAACAAAATACTATTTACACCTATTAATTACACCTAAATCTTTAACTATATCACTTTATTAAGAAAAAAAAAAACTAAATCCTAATTCAACTTTAATTCTATTTCTTTAAAAAAAAAAAAAAAAAAAAAAAAAAAAAAAAAAAGAAACATTGAATTCATTGAAGTAACATCGCCAACATTGCTGCTCACTTCCCTACCATATTCTGGATCTCAAGGGAACTCCCTGCGTCACTAATGTTTTTTTTTTTTTTTTTTTTTGGTTTCTTGGGTATCCGGTATTGCATATTTCCTGTTCTTGTTTGAAATTATGGTGTCATCTGGTCTGATTATTTTATAATAGTTGCGTTGTGTAGTGGATGTTTTTAATGAAGCCAATGTTTTAGTGCCAATCCTGTTTCTTTATTATTTCTTCTTGCTTTGTTTCATTTTATAATTTCACTTGTCTTCAGCAATTCATCACTGAGAAAATGTGACTAGCGTGCTGATTCTAATGTCATTGCCCTTGCTCTGCAACTAAGATGCAGAGGAATTTAATTTTGCATTAAACTACTTCATCATGTAACAATTGTAAAGAAAAATATTAGTGACGCAGTAGGTTACCAACAACATACTCTAAAAAGTATGTAACACTTAATGAAATATTACACAATAACTAGCTAAAGATGATACCATCCCAAATGCTAACAGAGTGTAGATAAAGATATTAAATAAAAGTGACAAATCACCTTACTCTAGTACACAAAACTATCAAACCATCACTATCTATAGAGGTGCTACTAGAGAAGAACTAGCTCACCATGACATTAAAAAGCCTAATTTATATTAATGATCTATGAAGAATATTTTTTATTTAATAGTTTTCTAATGATGACGCTTTTACTAGTGTAAGAGTGTAATATTGTTTTCCTTTGTTGTTGATAAAGAACAAATGATAGGATTTTACTTTGGAGGAAAGCTTGATAGCTAAAAGACTTGATATTTTTTTTTTGTTATTACTCTTAATATTTCTTTTGGTAAAGAACAAATAACAGGACTTTATTTTTCATAGCGGCACTCTCAAGCACTCTTGTTTATATAATAAATATAATAAGTATGCCTTAGGTAAATACACAGCCTAAAGTTGGCCAGAAGTAAAAATTCTCGAAATTTAAGAATTTAAGAATTTATGAGACTATGTTTTCTATCATGAAGAGCATAAAAATTTATCATTTGTAAAATTGGGTGTGTTAATAACTTATGAGGGTTTATAAATAAATTGTACTAAAATGAAAACATTAATTTAAATAAGGGTACTATTGGCATTAAAATGAGTGTTTCTAGTAATGTTTTAATTTTAAATTTTAGACATGGTGTACTTATAAATATGGATGCACTTATCATTTTTATGAGTGTCAATATCCGTACCCTCACAATTAATGTCCTTTATATATCATTTTACGTTTTACCCTTCAGGAATAAGTATGTGTTTGGTATGGCTTTCAGAAAGGCCAAAAACGTTTTTTTAATGTTAGAAGCTATTTTGAAGTTTTTGGTTGTTGTTTGGTAAAAATCAAAACAACATTTTTAATATATGAATTATCTCAACTATTCTTTATAAAAACTATTTTATGTCTACCAGAAGAAGCCCAAAATTTGGGCTTTCCCAAAAAGCTTTTTTGAGCTTTTTTTAAAAATATGAATTGTCTCAACTATTATTTATAAATTTTAGATATTCCACTATACAATTGTTTCATTAAAAATATATTATCAACGGATTTTTTTTTTTTTAATAATTTATACAATTAAAAGTTATTTTTAAAAATACATTGTCAACACTTTGTTATTTTTTTTTTAATTTATACAACCAAAAACTATTTTTTTTTTTGGTTAAAAGCTCTATCTATTTTAGAAGCTTTACTTGAAAAACTATACTAAACACGTCCTAATTCCCATTAGGTACAATTCATGATGTCCATTTACTATTTTGTCCCTCACTATCAATGCCCAACATGTCCTTCTAACAGCAAAAGTAACGGAAAGGGGATAATTGGGAATGAAAGAGTACAGTTGAGTGTAATGTCTAATGAACTTAGATGGGGTGATTGGGTGAATAGGTTATACCCAACTTTCGTTTAAATACACAAGACAACACAATTTAAAAGATAGTTACACCCTCAAGTCGATTTACAAATCTCCCACTCTTACTTACCCCAGGTTGGTACACCTTACCATACCACTCTTGGTGAGGTTTGATTTCCTAATCCCACCACTCTTGAATTATACCGTATCTAATCGATTTACCTCACGGGCCTTTTATTAGTGATCCCTAACAATTTGCTCACACAATCGAGCACCTTCGAATTTACAAGACTTCAACTCAATATCAGAAGATAAGGTCTAAGTGATATGCATGTAACAATATCAATGGACACTGCTAGACTAATGAGTTCAAAAAAACCACATATAATGTCAATACAAAGTCAATTAAATTGACAAACCTAATTAATCAACAACCAATGAAATCTAACAACGTGACAAACAAGATACTAAAGAAATCTAGGATTTCAAGGCCAAGAGAATCTCTAAAAAAAAAAAAGATAACTCATGTCTAAGAGGAATAACTTACCATCAAGTACTCGATGTAAGTACTAAAATGTCGGAACCCGCACTTTAGAATAATAATATTAATTTATCGATTTTGTATGGTCTTAATTATTAATTTATGGAGATTGTATATACATATAGTAAGTAGTTTTTCAAAACTATTATAATTCAAAATTTTTAAAAAAAAAAAAAAAAAACAAAAGATACCAACTCGAATTTGTAACCTCATTAATGTGAAATCTCAATACTATGAATGTGAGAGATATGCAAGCAGACCCACCTTATTTTATGGATAAAATGAACAAATTTAAAATAAGCTTTTTGAGGGTTTGGGAATGTGAGAAAAGGAAAAGAAACGGAGAATGTTGGGATGGGATAATGGAATAATGGGACCTCTCCCCGACCCAGCTAACGATAAAATAAAAACGAAAAGATAAAATAAAATAAAATAAATGGTGGAATGGAAAACTCCAAGATTATGTTTTGAGTCATTAGAGAGACTGTAAACAAAAAAGTGAAAAGAAAGCGTGCAACTTTATACAATAAATGTCGATCAGGACACAGTACACATCATTCTTTAACTCTTTTTTGCTTTTTCTTTTTCCAATTCCCTTCCGTTGTCTCTTTTTACGTACTCTCTTAACTCATTACATTCTTTTCTTTTCTTTTCTTTCTTTTCTTTTCACTCACCCTTCAATACACATCTCTCATCCTCTCTTTGTTACACATGCATGCATCCACAACATTTTTATGTTGTTAATTGTTTATCAATTTATATTGAAAATAAATCCTTTTAGAAGGTGCACAAAGCATCCAAGTAAATACAAGAAATATATATATATATATAATACCTTTGAAAATACCGCATAAATGTTTTAATTTATTAGCGTAAGTTCCTATAACATATATGATATTATCCGTTTTAAGTTTAACCTAAATATTTTAGTTACAGATTTTTAATTTGTAATACAACTTGTAACGTAACCAAAAATTGAAATATCACTTAATTATTAATTTGGAAAGAAAGTAGAGGGATATATAGATCTAACTTTGAAGAGGGGAATGAAGTGCGGGGTTGGAAAAAGCTTTTCAGTTATGTTGGTGGATCAAAATGACAGAAGTACATGCAGCTTTGTAATTATGAAGTTGCCATGCAAAAGTATGCTAAGCAAAGCAGCTGAATGTGATTTGTAATCACTCTGCAAATGATACCCTGAATCATTTCATCACAAAGTACTGAATTATGAATCACCTACCTACACTTTTAATTTCCTTTACATCTCCCTAGTACCTACTACTCCCTACTACGCGGTATATATATATACACACACTTTATAATGGGCGATGTACATTACATTAGTGTAACGGTATGTGATCATATACGATTCAATTGCATGTGATCTTATATATATATATATATAATGTTATCGTATATAAGTTGTATGTGATCATACAAAAATAAAACTAAAAGTTTAATGTGAGTGCATGTGATCACATGTGAGTTGATGCAACGGTACCAAAAATGACAAGATCACAATGGTCGCACAAGGAGAACCATATATATATATATAGTCTTTCTTTTATCAGTTTGACCTGATATAAAATACATCAGTGCCTTGAATGTGGGCCATTAGATTCAAATGCTTTGACTAAATCTGTATGCACTTGTCAGATGTATTTTATTTTAGGTCAAACTGACAGGAGAAAGACTATATATATATATATATATATATGTGATCACATGTGAGTTGATACAACGGTACCAAAAATGACAAGATCACAATGGTCGCACAAGGAGACCAATATATATAGTCTTTCTCCTGTTAGTTTGACCTAATATAAAATACATCAATGCCTTGAATATGGACCATTAGATTCAAATGCTTTGACTCAATCTGCATGCACTTGTTAGATGTATTTTATATCAGGTCAAACTGACAGGAGAAAGACTATATATATGTGTGTGTGCATAGTAACTTTCTAGTGTGGGATTTCTCATACAGAATTCTTAATTGCTACCGATACTTATTGGATTACTACCGATACCTATTGGATTACCACCGGTAGCAATCGAGGATTCCGTACGGAAAATTCATCACCTAAAAATGTTCATATATATATACAATAATGCTTCATTGCCCAAATTTGCTACCCAAATCTAGTGCCCAAATGATGTGGCAACATTCTAATACATTCATTTAAATTATATTAGATTTGCATGATTTAAATGAATGGATTAGAGTGTTGTTATGTCATTTAGGCACCAGATTTGGGCACCAAATTTGAACAATGTAGCTTTGCTCATATATATAGGTTGTCTTTGCAATCCTTTACTATATATATTTATAAGGATCTTAATAAAACATAATCAATTATAATAAATTTTGATGTATTTTTTTATTTGTGGATGATAATTAAGTTAAATGGAATATACTTATGAAAAAAATAAAAACTTTTTGGATCCCTAGAACTATTTTTTTTTCTTGATATTCTTAAATATGAAGTATTAAAAATGGGTGAAACATAAAGAAAATAAAAAAAAAACTCTAGTTCTAAAAATAAATTCATCTTTATTTTTTTTTACAAATTTATTTCATTGAATTTATAATTCATAAAATCAACATTAAAATTTATTAAAATCGACTGGATTTCATTAATGTTCGTACAATTGTTAATATAAGAGATCTCTTTGAAAATGTCCATTAAATGCATGTGGGAATAATTTTGAGCACATTTGCCACTAAATCATGTTACTGTATCTTAATTAAGTATAAATAAAATCCTTAAAACCTTAACGTGAGAAACAAGGTAAAGTTGGTCTAGTGGTATGTCCTTTCTACCTATACTAAGAGGTTGTGGATTCGAATCTCTCCTTATCCTCAAACCTTAAATTATTGTAATATTTAAAAATAAAAATAAAAAATTAAAACCTTTATGTGAGAAAGATTCAAACTACCTTGAATTTACCAGCTAAGGTTCTTGCCAGCTAAACTACCTTGAATTTACGCTTCACGGCCATGTTTGATCGATTCTTCAGGAAACTTTAATATAATTAGCATTTAAAAAGGATATTTAATTATTATTTTATTTCAATTTTCCAAATTTAGCTATTAAATTCAACTACTTTGACCATTCACTTATATATATATATATTTTTTTTATTTAATTTTTTTAATTTTTAATTTTTAATTTTTACGGTATCTATCTATCTACCTATTTAGATAAAATATTTTTTTTTTAAGCTTTTAGTTATTCGAGCCTCTGATTTAGGAATCATTTGTCCATACTACGAGCTGATCTTTCTACAAGCTGAGCTATGCCCCTGTGTCACTTATGCTTAATCAACAACTCACATACAACGCACTGATATAAATACACCCATGCATACTGAGATGAAGACTATTGATTTTATTTTACTTCTTACCTTAAATAATATTCAATTAGGGAAAGATTTTGGTGCCTTTTTTTTATTTTTTTTATTTTTTTTTTCTGTCTAAAGACAGAAATCAATATAATGCTGAATTTAATTGATTCCTCAAAATCGAATATTTTTATTTTCACTGAAACTGAATCTATATGTTAAGATGATTTTTTTTTTTTTTTGGATTTATAAATATTTTATAAAAATAATATTTTATAAAAAAATAGATTAAAAGGTTGTAATAAATACATTTTATGAGAGTTTTGGCTGAATGTGCAAATAAGTATGAATTAAGTAGAAGGGGAAAAATAAAATTCTCATATGAATTAAGTGATTTTGAAGGTTGTTTAAAATTCTAATCACTTTAAAAAATAAACAATATCACTTACTAGTTACTAGGTCTCGTTAAAGTCTCATTAAGTGATTAAGTGATAAGCGAGAGAAAAACACTACCCAAAATCTGTTTTTTAGTTTGTTTTTTGTTTTTAACTAAATTCAAACTTCCATTGTTGCCATACTATGAAATGATCTCTAAAATCTGTTGTTAATTAAGTTAATTGAGATAATAATTGGAAAGTGGTGATATAGTAGAAGTGGTAGAGAAAAAAGATGAAAAAAAGTTTGTGCCACTGAAATCAAGAAAATGATTAAAGTGGGTCGCCACCCAAAAGCAAAGAAAGGGAAAGAAACAGAAAAAGAAAGGTATGAAAGTATCCATGCATGTTCCTTTCTTGCCCCTCTTTCCTTTCTTTCTACATTGCATACAAAACTAATCACAACCTAATTCATCATTACTGCTACTTTCTCTTTTTCTCCAATCCCAATGAACATAAATCTCTCTCTCTCCTCAAAATAATTTTAAAAAGGAAGAAAAAAAGTAACAATCAAAGAGAAGATGATTTGGGTTTTTTTTTTTAATAAGAAAATAATAATTATAAAATATTTGTGTAAATGTATAATCGCAGTATATATATAAAAAAAAAATCGCAGAATATGATTGAGTGATCATAATAAAATACTATCGCGAGACTAAAAGTTACAATGATACATAAAACTTATAATAAGATTCTAAGAGAAACTCTAAACCGAATAGTAGATTTGGTGCAACTTCTGCACTACTTTAATCCTACAGTCACACTATTTTACTATTCCATCTCTAACCAATTACACCAAATTTTACTCAATAAGAAATATTCCTAAGAATATTCAATTTCTTTCCCCCTTTTCAATATTTTTTCACAATTAACATTTCACCCCATAATTAACATAATATTATAATACAATACGAAATTATGAAATTAATACATTAATAGAAATTAAATTTAATTGGTTAAAATATTACATTTATTATTAAAATAACTTAAACATTACATTTCATAAAATAAAAAAAGAAAAAGCATAAAAATAAAAGTATATATCGATCATCATCTAATCATTTGAATTAGTATATTCATCCCACAAATGATTTATTAAGGCATTTCAGAGTACCTCGTGAGCCATAAGATTCCTGATTTTTCTATGTCGAGCTAGGAATTCTTGAAATCGGGTATTTTCATCTAACACCATCTCAACTTCCGAAGTTGGTGCTTCTGTATGATCCTCAATTGCTACATCAACACCACGCTCATCCTCGATTATCATGTTGTGTATAATAATGCACGTAGTCATTATATCATGTAAAACATGTTTATGTCAAAAACGCACCGATCATGCCACAATTGCAAACCATGATTGGAGAACTCCAAATGCACGTTCAACATCTTTTCTACATCCTTCTTGTTTCTTTGCAAAATATTTATTTTTTGGACCACGTGGATCATGAGTAGTTTGTACAAGCGTAAACCGTTTTGGGTATATACCATCAGCTAAATAATATCCTATATTAAATTCTTGTCCTTGAATGACATAATGAGCTAGAGGAGCTATACCTTGAGCGAGGTTGGCAAAAAGATAGGATGCCTCCAACATATTTATATCATTTTTCGTACCCGGCAAACCAAAATAGGCATGCCATATCCACAGATCATAATCATCTACAGCCTCTAGAATAATAGTTGGGTTTCCACTACGACATGCATATTGTTCTGCCCAAGCCATTGGACAATTTTTCCACTTCCAGTGCATACAATCTAGACTGCCCATCATTCCTGGAAAACCACGATTTTTACCAAAACGAAGTAGTTTGGAAACGTCAGTAACGTTAGGTGATCTTAGATACCCATCTTTAAATTCCTCCACAACAGCACGACAAAATCTCTTTAAACTTTCAATTGTTGTAGACTCTCTTATTTTAATATACTCGTCAGTAGCATCCGCTGGTAGACCATATGCCAACATCCGAAATACTGCTGTTATTTTTTGAAGAGCAGACAAACCCAGTCTACCTACACTATCTCTTCGTTGCACAAAATAGTTGTAACGAGCTTCCACTTTTACAACAATATGAAGGAATAAACTTCTACTCATTCGAAAGCATCAATAGAACATTTGATCATTATACCATGAGTTCTCAGCAAAATAGTCGTAGAACAAACGAATATCAGCACTTTTACAGTCTCGATTGATCACTCTATGACCATGAATTGAGCCTCCACAGGTCACTGGGTTGTTTTGTTAATTGAGATACTTATAGATGGCCCATTGGATGTTATCATGTTGGGCAATTATCGCATCTTGTTCTAAATCATTCTTTTCAAGATTTGCCAGAAGTTGCTCTTCCTCATCGTCGGAAGATGAAGATGAGAAATTAGATGGACCTCCGATATTGAAATTCATTTTCGCTTTGAGTTGAATTGAATGAGTTTTAGCAGACTTTGGTGTAGACTATTTATCTTTATGAACACGTGCTTTTAGAAGGGCGAGTGGATGAAAGCTGTATCCAGTTGGTTAACACATCAGTACGTGGGAGTGGATGAAAGATGTATCCAGTTGGTTAACACATCAGAACGTGGAAGTGGATGAAAGCTGTATCCAGCTAGTTAACACATCAGAACTTGGGAGTGGATGAAAGTTGTATCCAGTTAGTTAACAGTTCAGAACGTGACCGACAATAGCTGCAAGCCCACGTGGAAAAAGTAAATACGGACAAAAACACTTTAATTCAAAATACTAGTGTTGCTGTCAAAGTTGGAATGGTGGGAAACTTTCATTGTTTAATTGAATCATTGAGGTATTTAATAATCACTGCTTTGTAGTGTGGCATGCCTTTTTTTTGCCAAATTTCATCGTTTAGGCTCCGAAATTGCCATTTTTACTGTTTTAGGAAAGTTTTGTTTTCGCAATAAGTTAAGTTTTCCAAGTCCGAATACTGATCCATTAATTCTGCCTTGCTTTGAATTTTTAGTTTTATTTGTTTCCGCATTCATCTCAAATTTTCCATTTTTGGTAATTTTCGTTAATTAGACCTGTAATTTTTAATTTTCGTTAATTAAAATAGCGATTGCGATACACATGCTTCTAGAAGGGTGAGTAGATGACAGTTGTATCCTGCTGGTTATAGCTCAGAATGTGACCGACAATAGTTGCAAGCCTACATGGGTTCAGTAGATAGATCCAAAAAAATTTTAATTCAAAAAATATTGTGGGGCCCACTCTCAACTTTTCCAGAAAACTGATTTTTCCATTTCCCAAAATATCACAATAAGATATTTGGGCTATTAAATGCCAACCATTAGATGGATTACATCACCATCTGAACCGTAAAATAAAATCTAAAAAATAATCCTTATCTTCATCTTTCCCAAAATCTGAAGATAAGAATCTGCTCATCATCAAATCTAACCAATTGATGGATTTTATCACCTTTTGAACCGTAGGATTAAATCTGAAAAGAGTGCCCCTTTGAGGAACTTATCTCTTCAAATCACTTTTTCCAAAAAATGTCTAAAAGCCGAAGTTCTTCATACACATATGCAAAAGACACACACCTTTGCCACATATGGCTTGATGTTTCGTAAAACCCAGTCATTGGAATTTACCAATCCTAGGAGATTTTCTGGGCTCGAGTTGAGGGTGAATACAACAACACCAGACCGAATTTTATGCCTGAACATCGTAACTGGCGAAGTTTGCAATGACGAATGACGACTATACTTGCCGCAGTTGGGAAAATACGGTCATGCCTACGACAGATCGAAAGTCTGAATCCTAGTGGTGCAGCTGAAGCTGATATGGTGAGTATTTGTTAAAATTAAAGTTGTAGAAAAATTATATTTAATATTTAATTTGAACAATAAATTTATTTGTATCATTATGCAGATGAACCGGACAAAAGTCTTATTAGCTTAAGATAAGAAATACAAAAAAGGTTTCAAGTTTGACCATGTGTGGCCCATTCTCAAAGATATCTAGAAATTCTCAAGGATACAAAAGGGGTTTCAAGTTTAACAGCTAAAGGTTATCCAAATTGCCATCTTAGTTGCATAAAGAACCCAGAATTCCAGCACAATAAGTGAACCCCTGAACAATTAACCCATACCAACCTTGCTTTGGGGATTAACGCTTTTGTCCACTTTTCCATAGAATCAAAACAATCATCCCATAAGAATCTGCTCCTCAAAAGACTTTTCTTCTCCAATTTTCTCTCAAAATGCCATAAGATGTTCTTGTCTCCTAGATAAGATGAATGAAACAAGATACCTCTCGAACTCAAACGTGAGTTCACTTTGGACACCTTAGTAAACGTTTTCAGAGCTCTTATAGCACACTTTGAAATCCAATCCTTTTCATTTTTCTCCTTACCCTAAAACATAGACTTGGTTTTTGCAATTACTTGCGATCCCTCATTAAAACACTTAACCTGGTGCCCAATGACCACCTCAGCAAAGGTTTGATTCCTTTGTAGACCACTTTGGAAACACTTCTCATTTCCGACCACATTTCTTGCCTCTCCTTCCACCCTGCTCGAACTGCATCGTCTCACTGCCAAAAACTGTCGCTTATTCCACCCGTATAGGGCTACCTTCGAGACAACATGCTAACCATAAATTTTCCTTCCATTCACCATGTTAGCCACCTCATTGGCTTCCTCTGAAGTCTCAAACCTAACAGCAACAAAGCTACATATTCTATGGTTTCTTCTTGCCGAGATAAACACATCTCTCACCCTCCCATAGGATTTGAACATGCCCCACAAACTGGCGACATCCATTTTGGGACTCAAATTGTCCACAAAAATTGAAAACAGACTCTCTCTCTAAAGTCTCTTCTTTTATTTTGACTAGAAACTTTAGAATCCCATTTCGAAACCCCGCCGTTAAGAACTTTCGGACTCTTTTCACGGCCAAGAGATCTGGTCTTTCTCTCTCTAGAATACTCTTTTTCTTTCCCTCTCATATTCTCCGACTACCTCTCCTTCCTTATTAACATAACTGGAAATAAGTTAGATTAGTGATGATAGTTTTGGAAGTAAAAAATTATTTTAAATTCCAGTGGTTTTTTGTTAAGTGAAAGTGAAAAATTTTCACTTTTATAAACAAGTAATTTTATGGGTTCTTTAAGTGATTTTATCACTTAAAAAATCAAACAAAATAATTAAATGAAACACATTAAGTGCCATTAAGTAATAACTAGAAAAATCAAATAGGACCTAAGTGTAGAGAAATCAAAAGGGTAATGCTAGATATCACAATCACTATCACAACTTTTCAATCACTAAACATGTGGTAGCTAAGACATCAATTGATGAGTGGATACATGGGTAAGTTCGATAAATCATTATTAATGTGTATCAATTAACCAATTGATAGCTCAACAACGCCACATGTTTTGTGTATCCATTATTAATGTTTTTAGTTTTCCTATTTAAAGGCTTTGTACCTTAACATGGATAAGAAATTTTGATGATTAATAAAATTGCAGAGATTTTTCTCTAGTTTATACAAATATCGGTATTCTTACGAGAATTAATGATTTTTATACCTGTTATAAGGTTTCACTTCTTGTATTCAAGGTTCAACGTATTTAGCTTCCGGTATTCAAGAATCAACATATTCAAATCACTTATCCCATTCTGTTTATTGATTGTTTGTATGTGTTGAATTTTTCCTCTGCATCAACTCTACATCTCAGATCACAAGTCACAACAACCATTCGGAATCTGAAAGAAAGATATTGGAATCAAACAAGATCTAATTTTCTAATTTTCTTACAAATCAATAGTGGCCAGCAAAATTTATTCTTAAATTGTTGTCCTCTGTAGTAATTTTATTTAAGTATAGGTTTGTAACATAAAAAGTTAATAAATAAATGAGTGTATTAATTAGTTCTTTGGGTGGTGGCAACATCGATACCCACTCAAGAATCACTTGAAAGCTTCATAACAATGAAAAGACGGTTTTCGGATCGTATAGAAGTCATCAAATGAGGTCGAAGACAAGTACTTATAGGCACAAAAATGAATTATTGTTTAACCGTTCTAGGGAATAACTACATTTTAAAATACTATGCAAATTACATTCAAGTCCATATATTTTCAAAATATATCCATTTTACCCCTTTAAAATTATCGTTAGAACGCCAATAGTAAATTTAAAAATATAACTGTTGGGACTTATCAAAAATTACCATTTGGCTCGTATTGTTTGAAAATAGATCACTTTGATCACTTTAAAATTACAGTTTAGACCTCATAGTTTCACAATAGATTATTTATACTCCTAATATACAATAATGCATTCTAGGTTGGTTTTTCATGTTTAAATGAAAAATCTTAGTCTCAACCATACTAAATGGGGGTGTAAGAACACTTAGGATTAAAATATAAATACTATCATGGATCATAAGATACAATCTAAGTTATTGAGCTGAGCCATTCAAATGACACGCAAACATAAACTAGTTTACAAGATACTAAATTAATAATCATAGAACTAGTTTTATTGACTTCAATCTTTAAGAGAAACTTCATTTGATGCCCAAATTAAAGCTTGATTTTTCTTCTCCATATTTTTCACAACTTTGCATGATGTCTTTTGATATATTTCTAGTATGTTTAAAACTTTATTATAGCACATTCAACTCAAACATAATTATTTCTTCATCAATTTTTTTGTTATCGTCAAAATCAAGCATAAAAGCCTTAGGGCTATCAAATGTTTATATAAATATGGTAATAGTTTTTTGATTTAATTAGATAGACTTTATTCTCGAAACAAAACTCTTCAAGAGTAATATAAAAGTGCATGATTGAATCTAAGGGCTCTTGACTTTTGATAACTTCTTAATGTGTTCGTGCTTTGTAAGTAGAGATTGTGGCATGCAAGATCAAAGGTGTTTGAAGATTCTCGGATGACGGATCGTAATATACGGGGAAAATAGAGAGTACATAATATTCTATACACAAGTACAATTTGTATTTTTTTTTTTATTAACATATATTAAGATCTAAATATTAGTTTCAAATTTCCGCTAGAACTTATGGTAAATAAATCTATGAAAATAATGAATGCTATTAAAAAATAGTGTTAGACATGAATATAACCCTTAAAAAGGTTCAATTTGTTACACCCACTCCATAAGGGAATGTAACCCGAAAAACCCTTAAAAATATTTGGGTTAAGAAGGAAGCTTCAAAGAGCTCCACCACTCTTAAATCATCAAAGAGTGTTGTGTGTGAGCATTCTTTACATAATAGAATGCAAAGAAAGAGCTCATTGAGGATAACCATGTTGATCAATCTACTTTGACTCTAGGGTCAAATGCAATACTGATCAAAATGGTCATACTTCATCCATACTTGCTTTACTTTTCGCACGTGCATTGCATAAAGCTAATTAGCATTGAAAAATCGAAAAATATGAATAAATGCATGTGTGTACAAGTTTACAAGTTTTTGATTAACATTGTGTCATTTTTTTTTAGTGTAAAATGCTTGAGTTGTTATTGACATTCTTTGATTGCTTTAAATTTTGTAAGCTTGCTATGAAATGTTTTCAAATTTCTGCTCTATGAATATTGTTAGAGGTCGTTTGTGTGTGTAAATCGTTTGTCAATTTTTTTTTTTTTTTAAAACCACAACAATGCCTCAAATGTATAAAAACAAGTAAAGTGTCAAGTCGGGTATCATCCTCAAGGATTGATAGATAGCAATGATCAAACTACACTCTAGGACTAGCTAATGTGATAAGAGTAAAATAATGTTGAATTGGTTGTGAAAATTAATAGCTAAAAATGCAACTACAATTAAGCTAAAACTAAACTAAGATAGTGAGAATATGAATGATAAGATATGATAAGAGATATGAGAGTCAATGTAATTCATACATGAATGGTGGGCAATCCATTCTCTTAAGAGCCGATTCGATCTATACAGGGCTCATCTTCCTAGCTTGAGTTGCCTAGATGGCTTGGATTGGAGTGCTCACAATCCACCCCTTTCACACTAGCCGGGATATATCGGATTGAGGTGCTCATGATGTATCCCTTCCAATTCAAGCGAGCTTAGTTTTAAATCACCTTTAATGTTTATGGTTAGAAATCATAAATTGACATCAATTATGGGTTCAGAGTCGGAGTGCCTACTCAACCCACAAAGACATCCCAATTTAATATCTAACATGAATTAAGAGTTGGAGTGCCTACCTAATCTAAGAAGAGTATCAAATGCATTTAACTTTAAAAACAACCTCTAAGTTAATCAAGAGTTGGAGTGCTTACTTGATTCACAAAGAATTCAATTAAAGTTCAATTACTCAAATAAGTTCAATAACCAACAAGAATCAAGAGTTGGAGAGCCTACTTAATTCAAGAGGAAGATTAAACATAATTAAGCACCAAGAATGAAACTATATAATCAAATCTAAAATATGGTGGAAAGCCCACTATCCATGAATTTATTACATCAACTCCCAAAATGGGTTTAGTTACTCATAATGAATACACAAAGGAAAAATAGAGAAAGCAATTGAGGAGAGTAAACCCATTGGAGTGCTGAGATTCCTCTTCTTCAAGTCTTTTTCTTCTCCAATGATTGCCAAAGTTAAGCTCCTTGAGTGGGTAATAAGGTTTGAGTGAAATGGAGGTTGAATGGGTGATGTAGGGATTGATTTGGTAAATGAATTGATAGGAAATGGTTTGGATGTGTGGGAGAGGATATTCCTAGATCTAGATTAGGTAAGAATCTGAAAAAATGTAAGTGTGGGTGTGTGGGAATAATCAGAACAAAATAAACTTATAGGGTTCCCAAAATAGGTCTGAAATGCTAATGTAAGTTGATCTAGGCCTGCAGTGCATGAGTAGGGACCTATGCAGTGACCCGTGCATAGGTAAATTTTGGAAATCTTCATCTTCGATATGCGGGGAGTGCGCTAGTACTTACCCGTGCATTGGGCACTTCTTTAGTTTTCTTAGTCCTCGGTTCACTGGTAGTTCACGAGTTCTTACCTGTGTATTGAGCCTCTCCTTGAATTGTTCATCTCGGATTGCGGGTGGTGTGCGGGTTCGTACCCGTGCACTAGGTATTTCTTCAATTGATGATCTTCGATCCATGGGTGGTGTGAGGGTTCTTACCTGTGCACAGGGCACTTCTTGTGCTGGTATGGACCCATAATGACACCATCACACTAAGCTTCATTTCTTGAACTTTGACCCATTTCGCACCCGAAAATCATGCTTTGCATTTCCAACACTGAATCACATTAAATGCCAGCAATCACTACAAAAGAGCCTGTTAGACATGAAATACACTCAAAAACGAGACAAAGGATATTGAATTGAGGGCCAAAATATAGCACAATTTAGACATGATCAAACATATCTTTGTTAAATTCTTCATTTAGAGTATACTTATACATGGATATAGTGGTTACTTGATGTGAGTACTCTTGGATGACCTATGGTCAGTATCCATGACATTTTTACACACGTAGATTTCATGAGCATGTCAGTTACATCACAAAAAAATGCTAGTGGTCCATGTGTTGACCAAAAGCTTGTATATAGGCATTATAGAAATTTTGATGTTCTTCATTGCTTTAGTTCCTATTTACATATACAACTTTTAGCATTGGTGTTTGTTTCTAGTACCATTATAATCTCACGGTTTTCCATGTCACCATGGTCTAAGGAATCATTTGATTTGTGTCGAGAACATTTATTCATGGGATTTGGTATCGTTTGTCTCTAATTCTAGTTGAGTTGGTTTTAGTGATGTAGTTGGACATGTACCTTGTTGCTCGAGAGTGCATATCCGGAAGGTGTTTCCATGAGGGAACAACCTAATGTCGGGGTTGTACAAGGAGCAGATCTCGATTCTTCTGTCCATTTTGGAGATGGTGTACATAGCGGTTAGGAGAGCATGCACACAACTCCTCCTGATGCAGCAAGTGCTTGGAAATGACGGCTTAGATGAAGATATTCTCATTCCTTGTGTTAACTTGGGTGCTTTAAATTTTCAAGAAATGCATGCTTAGCACTCTAGAACAAATGTTCATCACCATTTCGTTAGGGAACTAGTTAATTTGTTTACAAGCCTTTTGGATGCATCTAGGTTTAAAACACTTAGTTAGTCTATTTGGTTGCGTGATTTTTCCCTAATTTGGTTGAAATGATTCCTTTAGGGGGGATCAAGCTAAGAGATCATGTTTACATTATTATATTGTCAGTGCAAATTCAATGATTTTCTTTAAATGCTATTTTGTGATTGCTTGAGATTCATAGTTTTGTTCTCCTAATATATTTTTTAAAAAATAAACCATGCAGTGTTGCTTTGTTTGATATGCATGTTAGCACCTTAGTTCAAGTTTACTTATTATGGATTAAGGATGTCTTTTTGAAAGTGCATTTGATTGATCTCAATTTGTTTTCTATGTCTTTTGATTAGATGATGTTGCATTCTTGAGCTCTCTCTTAAAAAAGGGCTACTAATGTCTGGAGTGCAGCGGCCCAATGTAGGAAAAAGCTATCTATGTAAAATTGACCGTAAGCCGTTAGAAGAGTTACATATGTATGAAAAACAGGGAACATGCTTTCTAGGTGAAAAAACATGCTTATAAAGGAGAAAAACATAAATGGATGGATATATATATATATATATGTTGAAGGTGTGGGGAGAAGCAAAACAAGACCAATGTAAAATTTATGTATTAGTAAAAATATAAAGTTGATATAGTATAACACTTTGTACACAAATGCTTATAAGAATCTATATCCTCTTTTCAAGACAAAAGGGTTCAAATTGGTTTGACTTCATTTGTAAATCATTTTGATATTTTCCTTGCATGATTCATACCTGTTCTGATTTATCTCATGTATTATATTCAAGGAAACCCACCCACTCAAACACACAAATTTTTGAACTTCTCCGTGAATCCCTCATCAAATTGCTAGAGTTGCATTTTGAATTTTATCTATTGATTTTGCAGCATATTAGTGAGTAGCTTTCTTTGTCGAAGCAACCCAATTGGGGGAGCTCCTTTGTCCATCTCATGATAAAAAGGGATGTAGTATAAATAACCCAATAGTTTCATTCTTTGATAACTTCCCAATTAAGGGAGTTATATTTTATGCTTGGTGCAAAGAAGGGGGAAAGTTACTTATTGAGGGAGAGTAACTCATTCAGGGGGAGCATCGCATATCTTTGCATTGTTTTTGAATATCTCACTTGTACTTGTTGTTTAGGAAAAGTTGTTTATATTTATTTCTCACATGTGTGCTTACAAGAGATTGAAAACCACTTTGCAGGTTAGATTAGGTCTCTCTTTGTAATGTGAAGAAGTGATACACATGACGTAGTCAATAGCTTTTTCCTTATTTTTAGTAAAATTTGGGTTTTGTCACGAAATAGCAAAATTGGGAAATTGTAAGTGCAATTATTTTATGTTGGCTTATTTTAGTGTCAAAATCTTTGGGGTGCTTTTGTATGGGTAGTTTAGATTCTTCTTGTGGTCATCAACATTGTGATTGTGATCGATTAAAGACATCTTTCCTAGGATCTCAGGATCTTCAAGAGCCGGGCTTAAAAGGTATATTCTACTCTACTTGTTCTCTTGAAGAGATTAGGCGCACATACAAACAATTTGCATACTTGTGTCCTTATATCATTGTGCAACACTTATACATACACATATTGTTCATATGTTCATGCACTAAGAATTTAGATTGATATCTAGGCTTGTTGCATTATTCAATTGTGTTGTGTTTATTTGTGATGTTCCAGTGCGATTTGGTCATCGTTCTAACACACTCACACATTTGATTTGTATGATCAGACATTGCATTCTATCATGTGATATCTTGTTGTTCGCATGTTGTTTGATATGTGTTAGATACAGAGTGTTTGTTTGGAGTTAAGTGTCTAGTTTGAAAATATTGGTTTTTCAGTGGTTTAAATGTTTTACAAAACTTACCTTTGTATGGTTTTGTGACCATAACGTTTTACACTAAGATTCAAATTGAGTTTTTAAAATCTCTTGATAAATTGGACACTCATATCTTTCCAACAGTCTATTATTTATAAAATATCATAATGGAATTAGAAGTAAGAAGTGAAAAGTAAACTTGAAAAGCAAATGAGTCATGTGATAGAGTTACCTTGGTTCGTAAGTACCCATGTTTCTATCTTGTAGTAGTCAGTCCACGTTCTAATCCCTTTTGAAAGAGCTAAAGGAAGTAATGGGATATTTAAAGCCCACGCTCAAACCTATAATCCTTTTGCTATTGTGCTCAGTCCCTTTTGCTGGTGCTATTATCAGAGACATGTATTGAAGATTCTCAGGTGCTGAAGAAAAGAGTTGTCGAAGTAGAATAAAATCACTAATAAGTCAAAAGCCACAGGAGCTACGGGCAAGTGCTTAATAGGCCAACAACCCAATGAACTGGGCGGGGCTCTCGAAATGAAAGGGGCTATGGGCGAGGTGCTAAAAGGACTGCTACCTACCAATCTAGATTCTTCTATGAGTCGGTCTAATCACGTTATTTGAATTAATATTATATACGTGAATAAGTTGTGTAATAAGTTTTGGGATCTGATCAAAGGTAGGGCAATTCAATTCATAGCCATTTAGATTGGTTTTGAAGTTTCTAAAGAGAACACTAAAACATGAGAATTTTGTTGTTGTCCAAATCTGACCATTAATCACTCAAATGACCATAGCTCTTCTAAAGACATTCAAATCTTGTTTTCTAAAACAGAGTGGAAAGAAGACATCCATACATTTCCAACGGTATAATATATGATAGGTTTTGATATCGTTTGATCATATTTTGGGTCGTTTGAAAATCGAGTTATTACGCTGTGTCGCTTTTTCGTGACCCAGGTGTCGTTGAGCTGGACAACGAAAAAACACGTTTTCTGTCAAAACGATGCAGTTTGACGGGACCTCTATATAAACAAATCTTTCAAATCTCTTTCAATATGGAACTTGAAAATTTTAGATTTTAAAGAGAGGTTAGAGTTCCTAGAAAGAGAAAGCTCTAAGAAAGCATCTTGAATTCTCCATCCCTCTTCCCATGTGCATTTAATATCTTCATCATTCACGGGTCTTCATTAAACATCTCCATTGTTAGGTAAGAACAAATTCCCTTTCATTTATTGTTCTTTACTTCCAAGACTTCACATTTAATGCATTTATTTGAAGTTAAGGAGATTGTTTGAGGTTAGTTATTAACTAGGTTATTGGGTAGAATTATCTATATCTAGTTAAACATTTTATGTTGTCTGACTTATTTTGCATTGAGCATCATTACATATTCACTTAGGCATTTTTACTATTTTCATCGAGTTCAAGTCTTGTGGTCACAAGTGGTTGTTGACAAACAATTGATAGTCTTGCAACAAAAGGTGTTGGTTAGCAAGCAAGTGCCAAAACTTGCTATAAAAGGCCCGAGAGGTAGATTATGAGGTGCTCATGTTAGGAGTAGTGGATTGAAGGATATCATTAGGATTGAACCATGAGTGGTAAAAGGGAAGTGACCATAGCTCGAGGTTCGAGAGTGAGTGTCCGTGTATCACTTGAGGATCTATCTTACTTTTTATATAGTAGATTTTTATGGCTTAAGTGGCTAGCGAGGCTAGTCCCGTGGGTTTTTACCAATTGGAGGTTTCCCACGTAAAAACCAAATGTTATTTATATTTTTATTATTTTTTGCCTTTGACTTTGACTAATCGAAAAATCGGTAATTAATTGGTAAACAACCTATTCCCCCCTCCTAGGTTGATTGTATTAGCAATAGACACATTTTCAATAATAATTTTATGAAATTAAAACCTACTTAAGGCATGGTCTTTGACTGTTGCAAGTCATTAAAGGCACTTATTTCTAGTATGTGTCCGGTGCTCTCTAAAATTGTTTATTTATTTTAGAATTATTTAATTGCTTTGTTACTTGCGATTACATAGAAAAATGTAAGGTTTTTTTTTTTTTTTCCTTCTCTAGAGTCTAGACTCTAGAGATTGTGGCCGACTGGTTGTTTTTGTTTTAATAATGTTGAAAATGGTGATCTAAGTCCTATATATATCTAATGAACAATTTTATAGGCAAAATGAAGTTGAGTTTGATTATAATTTCTTATAATCTTGGAGTTGAATGAGTACTCCTGCTAAAAATCAAGCAATTGGCTTGGTTGCGAGGGATTTTGCAATTACAACATCAGTGATTCCGTTACATATTTTTTGAAAATCTCTTAACCCTTCACATTTTCTACTTCCTATGCATCATTTGTGGTATCAAAGCTGGTTGAATTATTTTTGTTGAACTTAAAAATAATTCTACGTACGCGGATCTTCTAATTTTGATTCTGTTGTTGTCCAATTGGAATTTTTTTCATGCAGTTTTTCTATCAAATTACACACCAATTTAAAGGTCTAGGAGCCTTGTTTTAATCGCAAAAAGCGGTTTGAAAATCCAAATTTTTTAAAGAAAGTTATTGTCAATGAGATTTTCTTCCTACAATCCACTTTTATCTTTTCACTTTCCTTTTCTAAAGGGGCAATTTCACTAAAGTCCCTATATATATATATATATTTTGTGAAATGTCACATATTTAAACGTCTCCATCATATTAGTGATTTTAGTCCCTTGTTTTTTATTTTTTCAAAATACAACACTTTAGTTCTTCCGTAAGTCAAAAGTAAGTCAAACTTAAATGAATTAGGGTTAATTTAGTCTTTTCATAATAACGCATAACAACAAAATAAGATATGATATATTATTAGATAATAATAATTTTTAAAAAAGATAATAATCTCTTTCTCTCTCTCTCTCAATGAAAAACCAGAAACTCTAACTATCTCAGATTTTCTTAGAAATCTTTATTTGATTTTACATCTGAGAGCTGTGTGTTTTAATTAATTAATTTTTAAGCAAAATAAATAAATAAATAATGATCTCTCTCTCTCTCTCTCATTCTCTGTAAAAATCTTGAATCGTTGACTATTGGAGTTTGGTTATGTTGGCTGGATTCAAATTTCGTTGACGTTATTGTTGTATGTTAAAATTAATGGAAAAAAATGAAAATGGATGAGATCGTTGTGAGGAGATCCTTGTTCTAGAGAGAATTTTTCCTGTGAAAAATTGATGGCCATGACAAGAGAGTGGAGATTCAAACGATCTCTATCGCTGCCTGATTTCTTTTTTCTTTTTAATTATTTATTTTAACTCTTTTTTATTTATTTGTCTATTATCCATTATTATTATTTTTTAAATTGTAATTTTTCTTTAAAAATAATTTTCTATTATCCATAATATTTGTTTTTTTTAATATCTTAATAAATTCTGTTTATCTTTCAAAAAACAATTGTGCTAATTTAATTTTATAATCTATATAAATATTATTTATTTATTTTCGATAGATAAATGTTATTAATTTTTTAAATAATCATTTTAAGGTTAAAATCTTGAAAACTTTTTAATTTATTTTTTTGAAAAGTAAAGGTGCAATAACAAAACCTTTCAAGGGCAAAATTGACATTTTAGGGTTGTATTATATATTAACAAGGGAAAATTCATACTTTTACACATATAGTCAAAGTTGACCATTAGTTTTTGGGTCAAAGGACTAAAGTTGCTAATATGTTAAAGATATTTAGATAAGTGACATTTCGCTAACAAGTAGAGACTTTAATGAAATTACTCTAAAATTGAAGGATATTGAAATAAATTCTTTAGGGTCTATAAAACACCAACAACAAAATAAAATAAAATAAAATAAAATAAAATAAAAATAAAATAAAAATAAAAAGGAGAAATTAATGTTGTCTATCCAAATAATTTTGTAGTGTATTTAGAATTTCTTTATCCTTTTTAGTAATTTTAATTAGGATAAAATTGTCATATGATAAAATATTTAAAATGAAGTGTAGAAAGATATTTAGTGGATTGTCAATAACATCAATCGTTGTCAAATCATTGATAGGTTTAATTAAATAAAGAGATAATTACCTTGGTGACCATCAATTTGACGGCACACTATCCAAAATGGCCACTTGATTGAGAATTGGTTTCAAAATAGACATTTTTAGTGAAAAAGTGTTACACTAATGATCATTCCATCTAATTCCATCAAATGAGTGGCATTTTGATAAATAAGAGGATGTCATTAATTTATTTTAGATGTTTTTTTGGAAATAAATTTTTTCTTTTGTTTTTTGAAACGAATAATTATATTTAGTATATGTATATACGTATAACATATCTCACACACACACACACACACACACACACACACACACACACACACACACGCATAATTTTTTTTATGGATGATGAGTTCATTGAAATCTACCTATGAACAAAATTTGAGATTTCTTCGAATATTATTACTAATCTATTGGCAATCCATTTGATTAATTGGTATCAAAATGATCATTATACTATGTGTATATACGTATAGCATAACACATACACACACACTGTAGCCATTTTGAAACTAATTCCCAATCTAATGGCCATTTTTCCCAATCTAATAGTCATTCACTATAGCCATTTTAAAACTAATTTCCAATCTAATGACCATTTCTCCCAATCTAATAGACATTTTGATAGTGTGTCATCAAATTGATGGCCACCAGAGTAATTATCCCTTAAATAAAACATAATATATGAAATTTATCAAAACATCCTTGAATAACAACACTATAGCCATTTTGAAATTAATTCTCAATCTATTGACTATTTTGAAAGTGTGTCATCAAATTAATGGCTACCAGGGTAATTATACCTTAAATAAAACATAATATATGAAATTATCAAAATATCCTTGAATAATAATAAATAAATAAAAACAAAATAAAAAAATTTAAATCAAAAAATTTAAAATTTAAAATCAAAAATTAAAATAACAATAAAAAAAACAATTATGGATCTCCACCGTTCATCTCTAAAATGGGATGTTGAGATCGATTTAAAACAAAATAGAAATTAAAAATAAGAAAAAATGTAGGTAAAGATCTAAATTGGATCTCTAAGGTAGTGGTGGACACGTTTCGGTTTCGGTTCCGTGGTCACCCAAAACCGAAACCGTAACCGGAAAACCGGTTTGGTACACGGTTTCTAACCGACGGTTTTACGGTTTCGGTTTCGGTTTCAGTTTCGGTTTAAAAACCGACGGTTTTGGGTTCGGTTTCATTTCGGTTTCGGTTTTTCAAAAAAAAAAATTTTAAAAAAAGTGCCACGTGGCAGCTTCTGATTAGTCGATGTTTTTTTAAATTTTTTTTAAAAAAAAAAACCGTCGGTTTAACCACCGGTTTTTGGCGGTTTTTGGAAGTACCCAAACCAAAACCGTAACCGGTTCAACCAGTTTCCGACCGGTTTTGAAACCGCCGGTTCCGGTTTTGGTTTTGGTTTTGGTTTTGGTTTTGGGACGGTTTTTGGAAGTACGGTTTTGGTTAAACCGCTGGCAAAACTGTCAGTTTAACCAAAACCATGGCCACCTCTACTCTGAGGGGAGGCGAGCTTCCCCTACAGGATCTCCATTGTCTATCATTGGACGATTGCGATTTCGCTCTATATTTTAGTTTTTATTTTATTTTTAATATAATATCTTTTTATAAAATGATGAAATGACTATAATACATTTACTTTCGCTAACGTTAACGGTTAACCATCGATAAATATTGTATAGGTTTTTGTTACGATCACATATTTTATTTTAATTAAAAAAAGAAAAAAAAAGTTATCTAGTTTTAGTTTTAAATTTAATAGGGTAATATTAGATAGAATAAAATTTTGTCTAATCACTTATTTGTTGTTATCACATTAGTTGTTATATTTTGAAATTATTGTATTTCTTGTATAAATAAAGATTTGCTATCAATAATTGTATATATAAGTTTATGTCCAACCGTTATGTGTTAGTCTGTATTAACTGTCTGTATTTTTCTCAAAATAAACCGGTTCTTATTTTTGCTGTCATCAAAATGTGCACAAAATAGTTTGTATTATTTTGAGCCAAAGCTCAATCCCAACTGTTATTAGACCGGAAAACTAGTGCAATTACATCAAATGTCATGTTGGAAAATACGAAAATAATAAAATTTTGTTGTCCAAAACTTGAAGTGAGCAGATAATAATAAATCAAAAAAGAGTTGTCTGACTCTGTCAACTAACTCATATATCAACTTTTGTGTAGGATTGTATTGATAAGCACGTATGAGTGTATGACACAACAATACAAAAGCCTACTACCATCTGCAAAGCCTCAATCAGTTATAATGAATGTTTGGTTCAAAATAAACCCTTCAAAAGTTCAACTTGTGCGTGCGAGTGAGAGAGCACGAGTTCCTGCATGCCTTTAAGATTGATGACGGTTATTGTCAACTACCGGGTCAGCATAATTATTAGAATTATGCTGCGAGTGAGAGAGCACGAGTTGCCTTTAAGATTGATGACGGTTATTGTCAACTACCGGGTCAGCATAATTATTAGAATTTTGGTTTTGCTTCCATAATGTTAAAAGGTTAGAATTCTCTCATGATAAGTACCTACACGAGCAAAGTTCATAGTTTTCTATTTTTTGAAGATTGTAGGATTTGGTGTGGTTTCAATTGTGGGAATACGGAGTTTTGGCACTCTTTTGATATAGTGTTGTACGAGTGACACCACTTTAATAATATAAGTTTTAAAGGCATCGAAATAAATGAACTTCCAAAAATGCCTTTACTTTATATATATATATATATATTATTTATTTTTCAGTTTTTCATTTTTTGATTTTATTTTTTCATCTTCTTCATCGGCTTCCAATGAAGGTCTGTTTACCTCCAATAAAGATTGAACTGACCTTCAATGGGGGTCGAAATCGACCTCCATGGAGGTCGAAATTGACCTCCACTGAGGTCGATGAAGAAGAAGATGAAAAAAAAAATTGGAAAATTTTATTTTTGTCCAATAAGTCACGGAAATTTTCAAGACTTTTCAGGTATTTCCTAGACTTTTCATATTTTTCTAAGACTTTTCAGATAATTTCCGAGGGGTATTTTCTGAGACTTTTCATATTTTTTTTCAAAACTTTTCATGTATATCCGAGATTGTTCAGGTAATTTTTGAGACTTTTCAGGTATTTTCGAGACTTTTTGGGTATTTTCCTAGACTTTTCATATTATTCCGAGACTTTTCATGTATTTTTGAGACTTTTCAAGTAATTTTCGAGACTTTTCATATTTTTCCGAGAGTTTTCATGTATTTTCGAGACTTTTCAGGTAGTTTCCGAAACTTTTTGGTAATTTCCTAGATTTTTAAGGTAAAAATGAAATTTTTCGAGACTTTTGGTAATTTCCGAGACTTTCTGGATAAAATGAAATTTTGGTAATTTCCGAGACTTTCTGGACAAAATGAAATTTTCCAATTTTGTTTTTTTTTTTTTTTTTCATCTTCATCCTTGAAACCTCCAATGGAGGTCGATTTTGACCTCCAACAGTGTTCAAGTAGTTCGACCTCCATTGGAGGCTGATTTCGACCTCGAATGGAGGTGAAAGATGGAGGATTTTGGAAATTAAAAAAAAAAAAAAAAAAAACACAACACAAAATGGTGAAGAAAGTTACCGTGGAAGGTATTTTTAGAAGGAACTCATTTTATGTGTCATTTAAGCTCAACTTATTAAAAGAGAGATAGTCTTAAAATGCTACCTCAAAAAGGTGTCATTTAATTTTTCATACTCGGTTTCAATTTCGACTTAGGGTTTGCTTAATTAGTGAGTTTGGAAAATTTCTAGGAGACAATAGTATTTGATTGATAATTGATAAAAGCACCTTTTAGGATCACATATGTACTTGAATGGTTTTAAAAGGGCAGCCTAGATTCTTTCTCGGGAACCTTATTTAATTTTAATTTGAAAATTTTTAATGTGCTTCGTAAGAAATCACTTGATCACATACGTTGTTTTAGAAAACGCCCGTAAATATTATTTATATGAAAATATGTTATACAAGAAAAGACGTATATTTTATATATAGACATATTGTGTATATATGTACATGCTTTGTGTAGTATATATATTTATTTTTAGTTATTATGTGTATCAGACTGTGTATTTAATCATGTTTAATTTATAATCAAAGTAGTCAGACGTGTGTAAGATTAATAAGTCGATTTTATTTAATGATCAAAACACTCTTTATGTATCCTAGCTTTGCTGCTTTATGGAATCGACATGAAGACCTTGAAGGATTTGTGCACATGTTATAGCATTAATTGAAGATTTCAAGAGGAACTTCAAAGATAGGGCTTTTGGAACCTAATCTCTATATTGCTTGAGAGAATGATAGGATGATCACACACATTCATAATCATGCATTGCATTTGGAGTGTGATATGATATTGTTTGCATGTAGAGTTTCATGTTTAAGAAGCGTGAGGTTCATTCGTTAAATTTTGAAAATAGTTTTTAAGGTTTTTAGAATTTTCAAAATTGACATTTACTTGATTTTTCGATCATAACTTTGTATTTAGTTGCTTAAATCGATGAGTTTTGAAAACTTATGGAGAAACTAGCCTTGCATGCCTTTCCAATAGTACATTACATGAAAGTATTTAATATAATTTGGATGAGTTTTGAAGAATTCGAAATGAACTATGAAACAAGGGTAAGGACGTACGGTCTATTTTGCGGCTCCTCACCGCTGGCAGCGTTGCCGCAGTGGCACCTGTACGCCTCTTACACCTTTTGTGTAAAAATTTATTTTCACCTTATCTCAGTAGTTTTACTTGCTTTTGACCTCTTACTTGTTTATAACTTTCTAAAAAAAATTCATATTATTTCAAAGTGTTTTCAACTTGAAAAAACTTATTTGAGTTAGTTTTAATCTTTCATTTTTTGAAAAGCTTTTTTTTTTTTTTTTTTAATGCTTTATTCAATTTAGGAAATATCTCTCATTATTAAATTTGTGAAGATCATTGCATTATGTGCACTTGTGCTCACATTGTTATTAAAATCTATTCTTGGTGAGAGTTATAGAGAGTTATAGAGAGTTTGAGGCTAGTTATTTTTTATTCATACATGAGCACTTAGATAATTCTCTAGAGTGGATAGAGATTGAATTCTTGAGGGATTCGAGAATCAAGAATAAGAAGACTTATGAAGACTGTACTCTTGTGAGCAAAGGAAGAAAACTTGCTGAGACGGTACTTCTGTGGACAACAAGCTAAAAACTAGTAAAAAGACCTACAGGTAGATATATTTGGGTTATAATCCAAGGTGTGGATGTAAACAACCTATCAATGAGTGAATTCAATGACCAAAGAATTGGTTCATGATTTTTCCCTAATTTGGGTTTCCACATAAAAATATTGTGTCTCTTTCTTATTTTCTTTTTCGGTGTTTATTCGTATTTGGCCTGGTTGAATTTTGTAATATTCCGTAAAAGAATAAAACCTATTCACCTCCCTTACGTCTCCCTTACGTTTACCATAGTACTAATTGATACTCTTTTCAATGTGTTATATATGATCTATTGATTATATAATTAATTTTGAACAATATTGCTCGAATCCTTGACGACTTTTCAGTTCTATTCCTTAAATTATTTTCTAATATTTTCGGTTTATATTTGTTGCAAAACTAATGTGTGAAACTTATGGAAATTCATATGCTAGCTCGTTGATAAATTGAATGTCTCTACAAAGTTATTAATAGATTAACTTCTGCGTCTAAATATATTGTGACCAAATTGAAAGTGATAAATTGAATCGTGTAATCTATACGAGTTGACATTATAAGAGCAAGAGGCTCTTGAGACTCCAACAAACACCATGATTGAACCTCGACAAGGCACTTTTGCTCGACATAGGATGAATATGTAGGCTTATCAAAATAGGAAATAACATTGCTTGCATTATATATGTTGTTGAGCTGCTTGGATGATCACCTTATTCCTCATCAAATGTGTGTTTGAGAAGTACTGGATGTTAGTGAATAGATCACTACGCGGAAGCGTTGCCAGATAGAACACAAATAAACAATAGCAAAATAAAAAATAAGAAGGAAGAGATAATCAATCCAATCACACACAACACAATAATTTTACATGGAAACCCTAATCAGTGAAAAAAAACCCCAGCCGTCAGGACGACAAAAGAAAGTTCCACTATGTAGTAAATTGTTACAGCCACACACTCAAGATTCTCTCTCTAAAAAATACCCCAAACCCAATTACACCTAATGCCCACTCTTTTAAATCTCTCTAGTATTTGCTATTTTGATCTACACATAATAACCTAGCTATTGTGGTCTATTTATATGAATTACATGGAGTTTAAACATACAAAGAAATCTATCTCTAGCTCATACAAGATTTACTTGTTCCACATAAATATTATTTCATTTTTTTTATTATAAGTTTTCTTGTAAGGAGAAATCATTTTCCTAAAATCATAAGAAATTCCAGAAACAACATACTTCTTTTTCTATTTCTATTTCTTGATTCAACGAATGCTTGTGATCGCGGTTGACCACCCGTTTCCTAAACCGTATTAACATCACTGGAATTTACTGCTCAGAAAACTGTGATCCACGCGCTGCATCACTCGAAACCGCTGTGACTGTCGTTGTCAAACCCACAGCACTATCCACAGCGTAAATCTCTGGAAAGAGGACAGTTGTCCATGCCGCTGTGAAAATTGCACAACGCTGACCACCACTGTGGGAACCGTTGTCCTTTTCATAACGTTACCCATATTGGTTTTTACTGGTTTTCATTTCTTTAGTTCTTTAAGGTCTTCAAGCCTCCCTCAAACACAATATCATACTTCCAAACATATCCCACGTCTCCAGTAAGTCACCTCATTGGTTGAATCATGTTTGGTAACTATTAGAAATTTGAGTCATATCCAACAATTCTCCCTTATGGCGAGAATTCCAAAAAAAAAAAAAAAAAAAACTTGTCCACAGCTACGACTCTCATTACCGAGAATCAATAGACCCACCACGATGTATAACTATTTAGGAACACCTATCCTTAGATTTCACCGACACATGTTGAAATTTACCTTAGTGAAATTGTAGTGCAACTCCTTACGTTAGATACCTAGGGAGTTCGTTCAGCCATTGACATTCTTGTCCACCACGCACCTTGTATCACCTCCTAACCAATGCCCGTGCACAATTGTGGACCCGTTATTAGCAGCACATCCTTTTTCACGGCAACTAGCTGTCATGCTATGAGGATGTATATGCCCCTTTAGATGGCATCACTGTAGTCTTCATATTCAAGAGAGGCGATTGCCAGATTCCCCTCTTTGGAGCCCTTAGCCGCACTTGTCTATTTTGACAATCTTTCCTTACATGTCCAGACTGTCTACATTCCCAACAAATGACTTTCCTTTTGGAGTTCCCCTTTTCCCTATCAACCACAAGAGCAGAGTTATTAGAAGATTTACCTTCACTTTTTAGCCTTAATTCCTTGGAGATTAGTTTGTTTGCTACATCTCCAAAACATATGGTTGAACTCCTATGCATCAAGATTGGCTTTATGTGCGCATAGGACGACGGAAGGGACCAGATGAGTCTAAGACCTTTGTCTTCCTCATTGATTTTAACTCCAATCGACTATAATTTGGAAACTATTCTATTGAACACTCCCAGATGAACGAAACTTTCGTACCTTTAGACATCTGCAGCGTGTGAAACTGCTTCTTTAGGTAGAACTGGTTGCAGATGCTATTTGCTTGATATAATTCTTGAAGCCTCTCCCAAAGTTCTTTCACTGATTATGTTCCATGAATAGTTATAAGAACGTTCTTGGTAGGCACAATCGTATCGCACTCGCAGCCTTTCCATCCATATCATTCCAATCATCATCGCTCATCATAAGTTTTCCATAACTAATATCAACCGTTTCGTTTTCAGAGTCTCTAAAGCCATCGGGGTTTACATGGGTTGACTTGCCCTTCAATGCTTTGTGTAAACCGTATTGGATTAATAAATATTTGACTTGAACTTGCCACAAACCAAAGTTAATCTTTCCCTCAAACTTCTTAACCTTGAATCTCATCATCTTTGCCTTAACAATTTGTTAAGACCACTATTAAAGCAACCGGGGCTCTGATACCAATTGTTAGTGAAAATATCACTACGTGGAAGCATTGCCGATAGAACATAAACAAACAATAGCAAAATAAAAAATAAGAAGGAAGAGATAATCAATCCAATCACACACAACACAAGAATTTTACGTGGAAACCCTAATCAGTGAAAAAAAAAACCCCTGCCGTCAGGACGATAAAAGAAAGTTCCACTATGTAGTAAATTGTTATAACTACACACTCAAGATTCTCTCTCTAAAAAAATAACCCAAATTCGATTACACCTAATGTCCACTCTTTGAGATCTCTCTAATATTTGCTATTTTGCTCCACATAATAATCTAGCTATTATGGTCTATTTATATGAATTACATAAAGTTTAAACCTACAAGGAAATATATCTTATATACATACAAGATTTATTTGTTTCACATAAATACTATTTCCTTTTTTCTAATAAGTCTTCTTGTAAGGAGAAATCATTTTCCTATAATCATAAGAACTTCTAAAAACAACATACTTCCTTTTCCATTAATATTTCCTGGTTCAACGCATATTTGTGATTGACTAAGATTCGAGTTACGGTTGGCCACCCACTTCCTAAACCGTATTAATGTAACTGGAATTAACTGCTTAGAAAACCGCAATCCACGCTATGCATCACTTAAAACCGCTGTCACCGCTGCTGTCAAACCCACAGCGCTATCTACAGTGTAAATCTTTGGAAAGAGGACCGCTGCCCATGCCGTTATGAAAATTGCACAGCTCTGACTACTGCTGTAGGAACCGTTGTCCCTTTCACAGTGTTACTCATAACGGTTTTAACTGGTTTTCGTTTCTTCAGTTCTTCAAGGTCTTCAAGCCTCTCTAAAATATAATCTCATACTTTCAAATGTATTCCACGTCTCTAGGAAGTCTCCGCATAGGTTGAATTCCGTTTGGTAACCATTAGAAATTCAAGCCATATCTAACACTTGAGGGTTTAAGAGATGTGGTTTGCATTGAAGGGCAAGTAGTTTTTTATTACCAATTTTCAAAAGGTTCAGTATCAAGTAATAAGTGGCAACATCTAATAAGGATGTAAAATATGATGACCTTTTTTTTATAAAAAAAACAGGCAATTTATAAACATCAACAGGCAAACAAAGAACACAAGCACAAGGAGGCCAGCCGAAAGAGGCCATGCAAAATATCAAAAACAGAGGACATGCAGCCCTTACACCCAGCCAAGCAACCCTAACTAGAACTCACAAACAAACCCTAAGAACTAGCAAAACACTCAAAAAACACTCCAAACTACATTCTCCCCATCCAAAGCCAAACCCCTCTTAGCTAAACCATCGACCACTGAATTTGAAGCTCTCAGAACGAAACTCAAAGACGGATTATTAAACAGTTGCAAAGACGTGCGAATGTTATAGATTACCTCAACCCGGGACAGATTTTCGAAGTCATCATCTTTTACCTAGCCTATAGCTTCTAATGAATCACTTTCAAAGTTGATGCAACTCTTTCTCAAGCAATCTTTCGAAGCACACAGAAGACAAGCTTTTTGAATCACCAAAAGTTTAGCAGTATTCGTATCCACCTTGCCTACAAAAGCTGAGAAGGAACAACACTCGTCCCCTTTCGAGTTGCGTAAAACACCATCTATCCTCGCCCTACCTGACTCCAAATTGCACGAACCATTGACATTAAATTTCAAATTCTCCGCCAAGGGAGGAATCCACTCATTAGCCTTACATCACTGGTCTCTCTTCATGACATCAGAATTCCAAATTTTGAACCAAGATAGTAATTGGCTCATTAAACCCTCTTCCGTGATGTTTGAACCACCACGCAACCCTAAACTTAACCACATCAATATACTTTTCTAGAACAACATCCCCTTTGAAAAACTTATTGTTTCTGACCTCCCAAATAGACCACACAACTGCGTTAAACAAAGTTAACCACACCTTCTTCAATTTCGAGTCAGGGAACAACCCTTTCCACCCAACAAACCAATTCTTAATACTCTTATTAGCATAACTATACATCGACCACCAGCCTAAGCAAGCAATCCATAAAACGCATGCCCATTGACAATGTAAAAATAAATGATCCATAGTCTATTAAGACCAGCCGCACATCAGGCACAAAAGACCATCAGACAAAACAACACCAAAATGAGATAACAACTCTCGAACCACAATCCTACCCCTAAGCAATTGCCAAACAAAAATCTGTACTTTCGGAGGGTTGAAACCACACCAGATAGTGACAGAATCTGGGACAACTATGTTGCATAAGTCTTCAGCACATCGGTGAAAAGATCGAACTCACCGAAAACAAACCTTTCGGGTAGTAAGACCAAGCAATCGAGTCCAGGATAAATCTTTGGATTCTCACTTCCTCAAGATTATAGGAGAAATCAACCCATACAACCAATTCCCAATCAAAAACACCTCTTCTAAGCTGAATATCCCAATGCCACACCTCACCATCCTAAAAACCAAACTCACTAATAGAGCCAACTTTGTTCTTAGACAACACATAAATCCTCAGATAAGCTCTCCTAAACGACATTCCATCTCTCCACCCATCATTCCACAAGTTAACTTTGTTCCCACTACCAACTACAAGCTTCAATCCTTCTTCTAAAATCTTAGCCGAAGGCAACCCTTCCACAAAAGATCTCCAATTGATGAGTGAACTTAAATATAGTATTAGAAATGTTATTAACCCGGACCAATGAGTCTAGTTAATGATATGATCTCTACTAGATAGTTGGAACATATAAAGATTAATATGAAGTATATCAATAATAATATATATCACATCATTTATTGGAAGATGAGCGCCTAGAGGTGGTTAAGGTTTCTAGTCAAATTTTATATGTCAGTTTCCAACTTAAACAGAAAAGTGGAGATAGAAATTTTCAAAAGGGAAGAGGTTCTAGTCTATCATAGCTACAATAAATCTTAGATCATAAAATTCAAGAGGAACGAGGGTACCAAATTGACAAAAGATAAGACTAAAACAACTTGTTATAATTTTGATAAGTTGTGTCATTTTCATTCGTGATGCATTGACTCAAAAATAGTAAAACCTAAACTCTAGAATCGGTTGAATTATGCTTATATTTCTAGCTAGGTATTTCATTTTGAATCTCATTTTGTGTGGACCGTAGATTCAAAGCAATAGACAATTTATCAAGAAACTATAGAGCATAGGTAGGGTAAATTAAAGTTGGATTAATAGAAACGAGGTAAATATTTGTGGGAAGAACTTTGGAATTAAAGTTAAAGGCCTAAGCTCTAGAATATATCAATTGATAGGTGAATTGTTAATGGGTCACACAACGTATTTATTTAAAGGTATCTTATTAAATAGCTAGACCTAACGATTAACCAATGTGATTTGATGATATGAGCGTTCATTAAGTTGAGTAATATCGCCACCGTAAGTGGCATATCAAATATATATATATATATATGTATATACAATTTTTTTTATTATCAGTTCGTCTTTATATAAAATATAGAGGAAATAAGGGTGTATAGCACTTTTCCAAAATGGATTTGTGCAACTACAACCATTTTAATAATTCATGTTTTATTAGCACCAAAGTATGTGATAAGACCAAAATGCCCTCACTTGCAAAATTTTCTTTCTTCCATTCTCACAGACTCTCTCTCTCTCTCTCTCTCTCCTCTTTCGTTGTCAAAAGAACGAACACTTATGATTTTGGTCAGATTCGATGAATTCACAAGCTGAAAGTGACGATTCGACGAACTCACTCATTTTTTTTGTTGATTTTGTAATATTAATTTCGTTTGTATTGATTTTGAATTTTTATTGTGAATTTGTTGTCAATTTTGATGTGAATTGTGAGTTTATTGAATCTGAATGGGGTTGTTTGAATCTGGAATTTGTGGGTTTGGGTTGGGGTTTGTCAAATAGGAGAAGATGAATAGTAGACGAAGTTGAGATTTTTCACGTTTATTCAAGACTTACTCGTTACATTTCGAGACTTATTAATGAATACTCGGGACTTGTTACGCTTATTCAAGACTTAATTTATGAATATCCGAGACTTATTACACTTATTTGAGACTTAATTTATGAAGACTTATTTGCTCCATTTTCGAGACTTATTTTTTGAATATCTGAAACTTATTCATGAGTTTTCGAGACTTATTACATGTTCTTCTGAGACTTATTTTGTTCGACCTTCATTGATGGTGACAGTTATGATTTGACGACGGCGTCGGTTGACTCCAAAGATAGTTGGATCTGGAAGATCAAACAACGCCGAGTTCGTTAGCGCCATCAGTTTTGTCAGATTCGTGATGGAACGTCATAGATCAAACAATGAAGTTTCGCGGCGGTTTAGGTTTGGGTTTGGGTTTGGCTTTGTTTCTCTCTACACACAGTTCAAAATTTAAAATGGATACTTCCGTTACAACGGATGTCACACGATGGACGTTTTGTCGGTGGTTTTGTTGATGAACTCGCCGGTTAGCGGTGGCACCTCCATTGAAGCTCCATCAATGGATGTTTTGGGGAAAATGAAGAAGAAAGAAGGTGAAGGACACATAGGAGAAAAGAAAAGAAGCTGGGGGGTATTTTTGTCCAAATTCCATTTTTTGTGCTATTAAAACAAGACTTATTAATGTGGTGCTACTTGCGCAAGCCCTCCCCCAAAAAGTGTTATTTAATTTTTGAACCCATAAAATATATCAGAACGAAGAATGTGTACCATTAGATTTATATACTTTGATTCAAAGTGTATACATTTATCAAAACTTCTCTATAATATATGGTCAACATTCTTCATCCATATATATATATATATATATATATATATGTATAATGGAAGCTTATACGACAAAAACATTTAAGTGTTATGGAACCATACACTATTTTATCGGAGACTTTCTCTATTTAAATGTAGATCAAGAAAATTAAGAAGAAAAAAAAAAAAAACAAACTTTAAAAGTCACATGAAATTAAGAATATAATTAAAAATGTAATTCTTCACATCACTATCGCTATTATAGTCAAAAGTTTTGTTCACCTTTTTACACCTTTTGATTTATTAAAAGAATTATTATTAATTAAATTAATGATAGCTAAGAGAATCGAATCAAGAAAAGGTTTTTCCGTATCTGACATATATATATATATATATATATATATATATCTTTATGGCCAAATCGAGCTCTCATCGCCAAGTTTATTCTCTCATAAATAAAAATACTTTCCCACTCACATGACAGCCTAAGAAAATATATAGGTTTTGTACATCACCCGAACAATTCATAAATTAAGATAATGAATGAGCTAGGTAATTTGGCTATAATACATAGATTCTATAGTTTACTAATAATAGTTTAAACGTGACGTGTATATATAATTATATATTGAATTTCGATATTAATCGAGTAAAGGGCCTGTCAAAACCTAATAAGATCAACTGCCACTAAAAACACAATCTGGAATTAAACTCTTATTATAAAAAAAGAATCATTCCACTCTTTATGATTTAATAAATAAATGTAAGATGTGAATCACTATCAAAAAGACGTGAAAGAAAAAGAGAAAGAGACGTGAAAGAGGAAGTGCATTGTTTGACGTTTTAGTTAACAGTAATTTAATCTCAAGTCTAATAAATTAGATTAGTAGTCTCTAACTATTTTTTTTTTTGGAAGGCTTTCTGTGTGTGGGCAGAACCGCGTTAGTCCCTAACTATTTGAACGTAAGCGAATGTTGGGATGGGAAAATAAAAGAAAGAAGAAAGATTGATTGATGGCATGGAATATTAAGGCTGCTGTGAGAAAGGAATGTGAGAAAACTCCAAACAAAACAACCCAATAAAAACCGAAAATTAAGTTTGAAAGTGTCTGAAGAAGCAGCTCTTTTTGAAGTTTGAATAACACGCATGACATATCAAGCTGACACAAATATCTCTCTTTCTCTTGTTTTGGTATGGTGTTGGTGGCTCATCTTTTTAAGCTTCCAACATGGATTCTCTTTGCCAGTGCAAAACCCATCATCACTTTTCTCAAGAGATAGTACTAGATTCTAATTTCACACACCTTTTCCCTTTCATTATCATCTTTGTTTTCTTTTATATTATATGTTGTTGCATGGGAATATTTATAAGTTAGAGTAGTGTGATTTGTGAATTGTGATGTGTTTGGTCATTTTAATAAAGCAGTATTTAGACCCCACTTTCGCTCTCAATGTCATCATTGCAGCTGAAATGGTGGGGATGGCCTGCTTCCGACCTTTTTCGGTAAGAGTAAAGGAATGTCTCTCTAGTCTCTAGTCTTGGGAAAATATATCAAAATAATGCAACCCATTCAATGCTTTCTCTATTTCCTCTTTTTTATTATGAATTATTGTGCATCACAAGAGACACACTAATCAAATCAATGAGGGTAGGTAAATGTTAAACATGTGAACGAATTTAGTTCACCGCTTGAACACCAAAAATCAGCCCTTTCGTCATCAATCATAAACACTGGCCACCAGAAAAAATACAACACAAAAACAAAAAAAAATAGATTTGGAATTCTTTTTTTTTTTTTTGAATAAATCAAAATCTAGAAATAGAGTAGTATTCAATCTCGTCAAAAAAGATGGAGCGACCATCTTTTTGATGGGATGGAGAGATCTACTCCATCTCGTCGGTCTCCATTTCTAACGAGATGGAGCAATTGTCCATTTTATACATTAAAAAAAAATGTTAAAAAATATGAGGTAAGAAGGCGTGGGGTTTGGTAGTGAAGATGGAAACGATGTAAGAATAGTGTCTGATAACGAAGATGTGGGAGATGTAAGTATGGGTCTGGTGATGAAAAGATGGAGGCGTGAGTTTGGTGATGAAGATGGAGGTGTGAGTTTTGGTAGAAGTCTGTTAAAGAAATGAAGTATTTTTTTTTTTTTTTCAATTAAAGTTTGGGATAATTTTGTCTGTTTAGTTTTAAAAAATGCTCTTCTTTTCTTTTTTTGTTATTACTTTTGTACTTGTTAATAGTGTTGTTACATATTATATTATGAAGAAAATGAATGATTATATTCAAGTTCTATTTTTTAATTCTGGCAACAATGATTTTAGTTACTTATTGATCAAATGATATGGAGTATGATTCAATTTTCTTTTAGGGAAAATGATCATGCTACAAATTTTCTCATTTAGTGCTCATTTTTCCTATCTTTTGTTCTCGTTTTCGAGCACTTTTGTGTATAAAATGTGTGATTTAGCTATTTGTAGGTAAATATCCCATAAAGAAGGTGTTTGTACCAAATGTAGGCAAAACATGGCAAATATATAGAGAAAAACTTGCGCAGGAATTCCCACACGAGAACACCACCGCGGGAATGAACCCACGAAGCCATGGAGAAGACCAACTAGTTCATGCCTTATGGCCAGTGGGAAAGTAGCCGCGGTCTAGATAATATGAAGTCCCGGGAAAACCCACGCAGGAAAGAAGTCACAGAACAGAAGGAATAAAGCCGCGAGGAATTATTAGAGGATCCAACGACTTCAGTCTGCGAGAACAAACCCGTGGAACAAACTCGTCAGACCCCCGTCAGAGCTGAAATCACAATATTCTCAAGGGCATTTTGGTCTTTCCAATGCCCATTCATACCCTAACTTTGCCTAGCCTATAAATACACTCTTTTGCCTCCCTTTCTAGCTGTGAACCAAGTGCTCTATCACAACAAAATACCTAGATCTTAGATCTTACACCACCAAAGAGAGAAAGAAGCCTTCAAGTTTCCATGGAGGATCTTCCTCCATGGAAAGCTTTCCACCATCATTTCTACACATCCTACACCCATCTTAGATTAGATCCAAAGAGAAAGGAGGGCTATTGTGTCAAAATCGAGCCATGGAAGTTCATAGGATATTGATAGCTTTTGGAGGACTTGTCTTCAAGGTTATCTCTTATTACTCTTCTCATAGTATTCTTTATCTTAGATGTGTAACCCCATATGAGAATATTTGTAAACCAGCACTTGTGCTAATATATGTTTGTATTATTCTTTGATTTGATTTGTGTTTTGTTCTATTCTTTGCTATCCATTATATATCTCTTATTGTGATATTCATGTGTATGGATAGTTATATATTGATATGTATGTATGGATGAGATTAGGAGTAGATTAACCTAATGATGTAGAAGTAGTTACAATCAAATATCTCATTTGTGTATGTATGCTGGTAGATGATTCAATATGTATGAGTTTAGAATGATTAGAGTGATTGAGAGCTAGGTTTGTGCTTGGATGACCATTCTGGGTATGAGCTTGGCTATTAGCTCTATTGAATAGGAGACGCTTATGCATAACTTTGCTATGATAACTTTGGTTATATGTTCTTATACCTAATGGGTCTTCGACCAAAGACACAATTACTCTTCCATACCATTGGAGAGTGATGATTTGATTTCGAGGTAATTCTCTAATTAAGAGAACGAACCCTTTATTTGAATTAAATGGTATTCACATGATCTACAATCTACATGATTTGTATCTTGTGTTTGGTGAACCGATTTCCTATGTGTGACTCATTATCTTGTATCTTTCCAATCCACCATTATTTTTGTAACTTAGGGTGCTACCTTTAGGAGTAGAATAACTTAATTAGAAGTGGACTAATTAGAAAGGCAGTCACCCGATTACATTTATATCTTTAGTTTCTTAACTTTATTTAGTTAGTTTGCATCTCCACTCTAACACACCACATTATGCATATACTTCACACACACCATTCTCACCACATCACATTCCATTTACATTGTTTTCATAAACTCTAGAGCTAGAGACAGTTGACGGATTCCATCTCTCTGTGGGAACAACCCTTGCTTACTAATTATACTAGTCCTTTGACTCGTTGCATTTGCGAGGTAACTAGAATAGAAAAATCTCTTTGATAGGCGTCAACGACCACCTCATCAGAAACCAATTAATGCAAACTTGTTTTTGTGTAAAGTATTGAAACGAAACTAAGTTTCACATATATGAAACTAGTGTGTCTGTAAAACAATATAATACTAGTTTCACTTGTATGAAACTAGTGTAGTTGTAAAACAATACTAGTTTAATGTGGATGAAATTAGTGAAGGTTTGGCATTGAAAACTTACCCATGTATCCCATGTGGAAACACAGTTATCTAATATTTTCATGAATCTGACACAATATTTTCATGCATAACCAAAAACAGGTATACAGGTTTCTCAGGAATCATATTATTGTGTTTAATTTTTTCAGGAATCAGAAAACTTTGATTACCTCATACCAAACAGCCCCTTAGGGGTAGCAATTGTTGACGCAACTCGGTGACACGAAACGATATTTACAGGTTTTGGTTAGATCTTATTAGTCATGTTTGGGTTGAACCTCTTCTAACCTGCTAATTCATTTAACACAATTAAATGTCAATGATAAATTTGTAATTTACAATTATATAACGATAAAATTTAATTTTTTTAATCAAAATTCTAAATTTTAATCATTTAAATTCTTTTAATGGTTTAATTATAATTTTTAGTTTTACTAGAGAAACCCTAACCACTTAAATTGCTTTAACAAATAAACCACAAATACTTTATTCGTAAATGAATTAATGGAATTGTGATTTATCATAAGTCATAATTGACCTAACTTATAAATTAATAAGTTAAACCGGTGTTATTGGGTAACCCATTAATTTATGAGTTGTGTTTGGATTTCGGTTTGTAACACACTAATCTTAATAGGCCGTATTTGAGTTGGGCAAAAATTAACGAACCGTGTTTGGGTTGATGCAAACACGACACGTTAACCCATATTGTCATCCCTAATCTATTGAAACCAAGAGATTTTACGATCAAATTAACGCTATAAACATATTTATTGGGATTTATAGACGATTGTAAAACAATATATACAATGTTTGAATCTCGGTGTGTTGATGGAAACCATAAATCTTCTGCCATCAAAGCAATGAGCTTTTGACCGGAATAATTTAATTATGCATTTCTGTAATATTTTTCAAAATTGTAAATGTTTCTTATTCTTTTTTCTAATATGATAATATTTTTAACATATCTTTTTTGTAGGTCAAACTAATTAGCAATTTTTTATTTTTTTTAATTTTATTTTTTAACATGGGTTTAGCAATTCATTTCAATCATTGCAAGATAATGCAACATATGCTGGTCTTAAGAAACCTCCGCATCAAGTGATTGACATTTCATAAACAATGAAATTACTTCTTCCAAAGCGTATAAACAACTTGGTAAATACTGGTATTGTCAATCTCAAGTTTTCACATGTAATTTCATTTCAAGACCCTAATTTAGCTTAAAAGATTACCTTTTTAACGTCAAAATGATTATATACCGACACTTCCATGTATTCATAAAATCAGAATGCACCACTTTCTGAAGCAAAATGATCACAAAGAGGTCCATGTATTGTGCTTAATTATCCCAGGTCCCCGCTGCATATCAAAAATTATTAAAATCTACCATATAATTTGCATTATTCTCCAAACTCCGTCATCTAGTTTCATTATTAGCCAAACTTCCCTCATAATTTGCTTTTTTCTCCAAACTCTCCTTGCCATTAAAAACAATCCCCTAAATACCCACCCTGCCATTAGGAATTATGTTAAAGGTTTTAGGGTAAATGGGTAAATTGTCAAAAACTATTTAACAAAATATTAAAATGAAAAAAGTAATATTAAGAGGATCCCCGCTATAGAGATAAAAAAAAAAAAAAAAAATTAATCAAAATTTAAAAGGAAAACAAAACTAATAGCGAAAAAAGAAGAAAAAAAAAAATAACATTTATAGATGGTGGAGATTCGATGGAAGGGAAATGTCGAGCATCCCAACTACCCTTGTTCTGGCTAAGGGAGGATCGAGCCTCTCCCTACCATGGAGATCCCCATCACCCATCATTTTTTTTTTTTCCAGTTTCATTTTTTCTTCTTATAAATTATGATTTTTGTTTTATTTTCACCGTCCATCTTTTGAGTTGGACAGCGGAGATCCTTTTTTTTTTTTTTTTTTTGTTTTTTTGTTATTGGGTTTATTTTTAGTTTATTTTTTATTTAAAATAAATTGTTTTGATCTCCACTATCCATCTCAAAAGATGGACGGTTGAAATCTATTTATTATTATTATAATTATTATAATTTTGTAAATTTATTAAAGTTTGAATAGTAATTCTCATTATATATGAAAGGGTAATTCTATAATGGGAATTTTAGCCAATAATGAAACTAGAGGACGGAGTTCAGAGAATAGTATGGTGCAAATTATAGGGGATTTAATAATCTCCCTAACAAACTTCTACATTTCTAATTTCTAAAGTAGACAGATGTAAATCAGAACAAACAATGTGGCTATCTGAATGATTTATTAGGTTAGCTTCCTAATGCTCTGTTCTAAATACATGTATGCTAGTTCTTAAATCAACATATGTATATATATATGTATGCTTGAATCTGTGACCAAGGCATCTACAAATGAATGTGTGAGAAAAAGAATAAATGCATATATTTATACTGATCTACAAAATTTACCATTCAATAGTGTGTTGGAACTTGGAACAAAAACATGGATTTATGCTTAGCTGCCTAGACGAAGCATGAATCAGCCTCAATTAGTTCCAGGAACATATGCTTTTAGGGCTCCTCGATCTATTTAGTTAGAGTATGTTGGAAAGATGAGTCTAAATTAGGCAAAATTATATGTTCGAAATTAAGCTAAAACATAGAAATTCGGTGACTTTCGAGGAGGATATTCTTCTTTGATAAATTCTACTAACAGAAAAGAAGAGCTGGGGCAACCAGACAACGATTAAAACCTGAAAAATCAGTAAAGCTATAAATCTTCTTCAGGAAACACATGAAGCACTCACTATGATGATGAGATACCAGCCATCTTCATCATTTTGAATGCAATGCAATATTGTGTTCATTCATTTACATTTGATCAAATGAATGGAAAACCTGTACCTCTATTTCATTTTGTAAGGCGTGGTTTCAGATTGTAAACATATTGACAAAACATACTAGTCATAGTTTTCCATTGGAGAGGTTTGACTGAATTTAGTAAGCATCATGAGTCGTAATCCCAGATAGGCTGGACTCTTTAGTTGCACTCCACTGGAAACAGAAGCGCAAGAAACCAATGTCACTATGGCTCAGCTTCAGATACCATTCCTCTACCTCTCTTCTGAACAGGAAAGCTTCCTTTTGAGAATCTCATTCTCTTTCCTTAGTTTCATCATCTTCAGTTTTAGAGTTTCAACGTTCTGAATTGAAGTTGAATCTCTATGCTGTTCAACCAGCTTTGTTCTGCTAATCAATACTGCAATTTGACACACAGATTATTCACATTGCGCATCAGAATATATACAAGTTCTCTAAAGACAAATAAACAATCAAATCAGATTCAAGCCAAGCACATGCCTTTCGGCTAAAAATGATATGAATATGTTATAATATTTTAGTTGGTATTTAGAGTACAGCCAGGAACTATGTGATTAAAGGTTGGTGCTAATTTTTTCGCATTAATAAATCATATAATTAATTGCAAGCAACTGAAATAACATTTCATTTTACTTGAGCAAACAAGCACCTTCTGTACGTACATATATGAAACAGAGATTACATCGGATGCATGGTGCATCTTGCATTCGGATGCACTGTGCATCCTGATTCACTCAAGTTTTTTTCCAATATGAACAAAAGTAACAGAGCAATAACATACATTCCTTTTCCAACTCCCGGAATTTTTGATGCAACTCATTTTTCTCTTCTCGTTCAAGCAGGAGACAATCCTTCAAATCCTGAATTTCAAGGTTATCTGTCACAGTAAGATTGGCAAGCATTACATGTCTACAAATAAAAACTAGTAAAGGAATTAAGGAATTCACCATTAACAGGCCCTTACATTTTGATTCTATATCAAAGTGAACTTGATCCAACCTGTACGTTAGAGCTTGCATATGGGTTTTATGAGATGCTAAATCTTGGCGGAGGTGATTTATGGTTGCTTCATTTGTCGCTTTTTCATGTAAAAGGCCTCTGATAAATGTGAATCCTGGTCCTCTAAGAAAGAATGCCATATTTGAGTAATGTAATTTTACTCAGTGAAAGTTACCTGATCTGAGCCTCAAAGTCTGTGAGCTTTGCTGCACACTCTTGCTTGAGCAAATCAATGGCCTTCCTAAGTTCCTGCTCAAAAATTCCAAGTTCTTACTGCAGCAGGTATTGTTACAGAACAACTTTTGTAGTACTACAACTACAACAAATCAGTTTGAACTATAGTTTTTCAATCCCAAGAGAGAACCGATAATCAACCAGAGAAACTGTGAGAGAAAACGTGTTATCTTCAGAATATACGAGGCTATATGTATAACGGTTAAAGAGACCCATAGGGCACAAGTCGGATCACTGGCTAGGAGGAATGAGAATTATAAGTACCAAAATAACTTACATTTTCTTTACTAAGATGTTCATCAGTCACTCTTTTCAGCTCTTCTTTCAAACTCTGGTATTTAGAATGGTAGTCAAGCTGTATTTCATTGAATACAAGAATTAATTTGCATGAAACATTTTTTTGGCTCCTTCATCAACTTTGCATTTCAATTTCCATAAATGTAAGAACATAAAATCAAGATGGGTTCTTGTTTAATAAAATAAAATCAATGACGCACCTGATCGGCTAGATCGTTTAAAGATTCTTTGTAACAATTTTTCATCCGCTCATTATCTGTGACATATGGAATAGTTCTAGTTAATGTAGTCACCCAAAGCTATAGAGTAGTAGAGTGTCTGTGTTAATAAAACATAATATAGATTTCTTAATTCATGAACAATGTTTATTTGCGAATACAATTGAAAAAACTCCAGAATCACAATTTCACATTGCATATAAAAACATAGGTGACAGTGACTTTAACAACCGATACTAACAAGAAATTGATAAACAAAAATGATATAAAAGGACATGTAAAAACCTAAAAATGGAGAAATGTTATCGTTAACAAAACCAAAATTATTAAAAGTGAGCAGAAATGACACTAACAAGAAACTAGCAAATAAAATTAAACCAAAACTGAACGAAAGCGGCCATCGATACACAGAATTCTAGTAATTGACAAATCGAACGAAAGCAGTGTAGATAGACCAACCTTGTTTGAGAGTTTTACAACTGAATTCAAGAGCTTCTCTCTTCTTAATCTCCGCATTGCAGTTGGATCTCAGCAACTGTATCTCCATTATCCCATTCTTGAATTCCTTATTAAAATAATAATAAAATAAAATAAAAAAACTCTTCGTTATTGTTAATTTCACAAATCACTATCAAGTTTCAAGTTCTGAATCGCAAAATCCATGTGCACTTACCTCGTAAATCTGATCGAAGCTGGACAGCACCCATTCCATTTCTTCCTCACTATTGGCCGCCATTTTTTCTCTTTTGCAATTTCTTACTTCCACGTTATTTGCATTTTGCAATGAATTTTGGAGGCTTGGCTATCACCGGAGAGCTTCTTTCATTTTCAAACAACAACAACAACAACAACAACAACAATAATAATAATAATAATAATAATATATTATTATTATTATTATTTTGAAAAGGGAAATAATAATAATCTTAATTATACTACTACTACTACTACTACTACTAATAATAATAATAATAATAGATTAATTCTACTTTGCTTAAATCAGGTGTTCAAATAATGTCACAACACTGTAATCCATTATTTAAATCACACAAATCTAATAAAATTTAAATGAATAGAGTATACTGATACCATATCATTTTTACATCAGATTTGGATACCAAATTTGAACAAAGTAATATTATTGATAATAATAAGAAGAATGGTGTTGACCTATTTATGCATCACTTTTTAAATTTTGATTTAATTAAGTAAAATTAAATGGTTTTATTAATTTTTTTGATTCATTTCCAGAACTACTCATTTACTTATTTTTCAAATGCCAGACACCCTCGTCTCTTTTTCAATATATATATACGATCTCATTCTGGTCAATGCGCACTGATCAGTAACAATGCATGTGAACCACAGATTATGGAGAGGTTTTGACAAATACATACACTTTGAATCAAAGTATGTAAATCTAATGGTTCACATCTAACGCTCTGATGAAATTATATATCAGTGCGTATTGACTTGAACATTTATATATATATATATATATATAGATAAATAGAGAAATGATTTGTACAACCGGGGTCGCGCAACCTTTGCGGTCCCGTACTGCATTTTTGAAAAAAAATCATGTGGGTCACACGTATTAAATGCACGAACCCCACATGCTTTTTTTTATAAAAAATGCACTACGGGGCCGCAAAGATTGCGCGACCCCGGTTGCGCATAGAATCACTCATATATATATATATATATATACACACACACACCTAGCTCATCACTTATCTCTTTATTCAGTTTGTCACCTCCATTGCACATTGCATGACTTGTTTTTTCTTCATATTTCTTATAAAACCATCCTTCTTGGATGTTTTTTTTTTTTTTTTTTTTTTTTTTTGTAGTCGATTAGATTGTTAGTGATAAATTGAGAGTGTGATATTAATCGTCTCTAATGGTTTTTTTTTTTAAGCGATTGAGTTAGGATTTCGTTTTATCAGAGATTATGTTTTCTTGGTTGCGATTCTTGGTACGATTTCGTTGCTTTGGTTGTTGTCGGTGGGTGTGGTGCTGTTTTTATCTGGTTGTTTCGACTGCTTAATATCAATCTCAAACAATTCTTCTAAATACTTGATAATATCATTCTCAAACAATTCTACCCGATACTTCATATCATTCTTAGACAATTCTTTTAGATGTTTGATATCATTATCAGACAATTCTTCCAGATTTTTTACATCATTCTTAGACTCTTCCATAGTATTTTGTATGTGTGTAAGAAGCAAATATTAGGGTTTAAAAGTTAAGAAAAAAATTAATGAAACAAGTTACTAATGTACCAGTGAACAGTGAACGTTAGGTTTTTATTATTATTATTATTATTATTATTATTATTTGAATTTGAAAAGGAAAGTGGGGTTTTATTAAATTTACTTTGTAGAAGATTTTTTTTAAGAAAAAAAATTATATGTCTCTTTAAGTAATTTTGATTAAATTAAGAAAATAAGAATACTAAATAATTTAAAAAATGGGGCATAAATAGGTTAGTGGAGGGTGTCAATAGCACTACTCAAAAAATAATAATAACGGTCATCAAATAACTTTTTGATCCCAAAAAGAAATTGTTTATCTAGTTAAATCCTATGACACCAATCATCATTACGAGCAATAAAGTGTTAGGATTTGGCTACCAAATGAATTCGACTAATACGTTAGTGGTCCGAACAAATTTGGATGAATTTGAATCAGGTGGCGTTGGAAAGAAGAGACTAAGACAAAACAAACTGAGAAAACGACGTCAACATCAGAGGCCAGGCCCATTGTCACACTCCAACGGAAGATGGAAAAAAAAAAAAAGGGACAATGTAGCAAAGGATGCCCTAATAAACTATCTTGGTGAGAAATTTTTTTATTAAATAGTTGATTATTGATCTTATAGTAAGTCAGTTTAATGATATTTTTTAAAATTTTACGGAACAATTTTAGCACACAATCAGATAGGTAAAACATATTTTGTTGATTTATTTGAGTTAGGTTTGAATCGTTATTTCAATAATTTTGTTTGGGTTTCAAAAATGATAGAATTAGGTTTGGGGAGAAAAATAATCTAAGTAAATATATTAAAATTAAAATTTAAGGTTAGTTTTGATATTTTGAAGAGTGTAAGGAGTAAATTATTATTTTTTAAACACTAATGTTAGACGACCTAAAACAATAGTCCAAAAGTCAACTCAAATAATGTAACAAGTGGTTAATTCATTAAACACATCCTCCCATGATTTGTATGATGATGTCAACTCATTTTCCATATCATTTGAGTTGAATTTTGAGTTAATTATTTAGGTCGTATAGTATTACTCTTTTTTAAATTTCATAGATAAGTGCAAAGTAATAAATGGGTGTGAAGAAAACTTTTTGGGAGGCAATAAAGCCACCATAATCTTAATTTAACTTAAAATTTAAATTTAAATACTTAATTATTTCATTAAACTAATCAGAATTATAAAATATTATGAATTTCATATAATTTTGACTCAAATTTCATATAATTTTGATAGTATAAATAAATAATACTATTTATACAACTCAAAAAATTAACCTCAAATTCAACTGAAATGATGTGATAAGTGAATTGTTCTTATTGTATATACAAATCATGTGATGATGTAGTGAATGATATGGGAAAAATAAAACATAATATATATATATATGAGAAATACTTTATACAACCGGGGTTGTGGCACCGCCACTGCCCCATAGTGTAAAAAAGTGGGAAAACATACAAGACCCGCGTATTAAATACATGGGTCCCACATGTTTTTACACTCTTTTTACGCTACAGGGCCGCATCGGTGCCGCAACCCCGGTTGTACGTAGAAGTCCTCTATATATATAACATGTGTTGCAAAAGTCCCTGACTAGGCGCTCGATAGTAGCCTGCCTCTCCGATTTGATCAAAATCACAATGTCTAGATGGTTTCCATCCTAGTCAGGTCAAGTCGAGCTCGGCGTTCAAAGACAACCCTAGTCATCGTTGACCTCCTTGCCAGAATATATATATATATATATATATATTTTTTTAATTTGAAAGCCCCAAAACGAAAAAGGGTTTTTTGGCTAATGAAACAACTTCATTGACCAAAACTTCTTCAAACATCGTTCCTCTCGGCTTTCTGGCAATCTCCCCTCTTCTCTTGTTGTCGTCGTCGTCGTCCCCGCCGTTCATTGTCGTTGTCGTTGCCGTCAGGCATCAGTTCCGTCTTCACTTCTTCTTTTTCAATTTGTGTGTTACAAATTTTCTAATTTAGGGTTTCAATTTTACTAAATCTAGAGTTTATTATTGATTAATGAGTTGCTTTTTGTTTAATTGGTTAGTGGGCTGTTTAATTGATTAATGAATTGTTTTTTGTTGGGAGGTTTATGTATATTTAATTTGAATGTTTGATTAGTTTGAATGTTAGAAATTTTTAAGCTAATTATATGAAAGACTGGTTTAATGTTTAATATTTATTAGAATTTAACAATGTTAAAATTTTTAAGGCTGTGATTTAATGTTTAATGTTTATTTTAAATCAGAATTTTTGAAAAACAATGTTAAACTCGTAACAGTGTTAGAATTTTTAAGCTTAGTAGAATTTAGTAATGGTGTTGATTTAAATAGTTTATTATAAATGTTTAATTTGTAATTTCAACTGTGGTAATGTGGTTGTGGTTAGGACTTAGTATATGACTTTACATGACAACAAAGATAACACCAACCTTGGTTTTGGGGGCCTCTAATGATTATGTTCCGAAATGTAAATCATATGATATTGGTTGGGAGTTTGGGAAGTTGATTGATACCGCCAATTTTGATAGAGTTGAATGCAATTTGTGTTCAAAGAAGTTTGGTGAGGGAGTATATCGGTTGAAACAAAACAACATATCACCCACATATCTGAAAATGTTTCTAAGTGTCCGAGTTCAGCGAAGGAGGATCAAATTAGACATAAAAAAGCCATCCAAGATGCATGAAGTAAGAAGAAAAATAAGCCAAAGGAAGAACAATAGATAAGTGCGGAAGTTGATATCAGTGGAATTGGGGAAGAAGAAGAAGAAATTGAAGGGTTGGGGCCAAGGAAAAAACTAAACTTTCTTGACCTTATGAATAAATTTGCATCGAAAATCAAACATAAATCTTCGATGAGCACTAGTAAGTCTATTCGCCAATAAAATATTAATGATTCACTTTTTAAGGAGAGAACACATTCTGTGCATCGATATATGGCTAGGTGGATGTATAAAGCGACATTTCTTTCAATGAAATTAATAACAATAACTTTAGAGAAATGATGGAGGTAGTTGGTCTATTTGGACCAGGATATAGAGAGTTAAGTCGATACTAATTAAGTAAACTGCTATTGAAGGAAAATTGAGTATTATGAACTTTGTGTGAATTGTGGAGAAAGTACTTCCTTTTTTCCAAGGAAAATGGAGATGAGGCACATACTAGGGAACACATTTTTGAGTATGTGTTTAATGCACTGAAGAAGTTAGGCTAGAAAATGTTTTTTAAGTAGTGACCGACAATGCCTCCAATAATACAGTCGCGACAAAGATGTTGAATGGGAAGATGCCTAATATATTTTGGTCCTCAAATGCTACTCACACTATCAACCTCATGATTGAAGGTATTGGCAAATTACCAAGGTTCAAAAGAACCACTGATAATGCCAAAATTTTCACGATCTTTATTTATGCACATCATAAAACCTTGTGATTGATAAGGTCTTTCACAAAAAAAAAAGGACATAGTGAGACCGTGAGTCATTATGTTTGTCTCAGTTTTCCTAACATTGCAAAGTTTGGTGGAGAAAAAGGACTGTTTAAAACTAGCACGGAATGGGATCAGTGCAAATGGTCGAAGACTGCTAAGGGGAAGATGACCTACTCTACCGTGTTGAGCATCACTTTTTGGAATGTGGCGAAAATGTGCTTGAAGGTATTTGCTCCTTTGGTGAAGGTGCTTCGAGTAGTTGATGGGGATTGAAAACCATCAATGGGCTTTTTATATTGGGAGCTCAAACAAGCAAAAGAAAATATAAATGTGGCCTTGAAAAATAATGGTAATATTTATCAACAAATCCTTAACATTATTGATGGTAAAGCCAAAGATCGGCTCGATACTCCATTAAATATGATGACCTATCTCTATAAAGATCCAATAATTGCAATTGAGGGTGTTATCATGGATGCGGTATGTAGTTGTTTAGAGATGTTCTTTCCCGATTACATTGACAAGCAAACAAACATCATAATGATTGAATTGACGAAGTATACCAAAAAAGATGGTGGTTTTGGAAAAGTAATGGCTTTGACAGTATGCGAGAACAAAGATAACAAATATGATCCACGTAAAAACAAGTATTCACTTTAAATTAGTATATTAGATTATTAAACTATATTAGTAATTACTAATTTGTACATTGATTTAAAATTTTAAATATTTGTCTCTTATTATGTAGTTCATTGGCGGTCTGTGTTTGGACATCAAACACCTGACTTGCAAAAGATGGCAAAAAGAATCCTCGCATTAACCACTAGTTCATCCAGATGTGAAAGGAATTAGAGCATTTTTTTTTAGGGTGTAAGTTATTTACTAAGTTATTATTTACTAGACATTAGCAAGTTACTTACTTTTAAATATTTTTAGATACATACGAATGAAAGGAATATATTAGATACGGATCGATTGAACAATCTATTATTCATTCAATTAAATTCCAAATTAATTAATAAGTAGAAAAGGTTAAGGGAAAAGGAGTTGAACATATATATACTACTAGCAAGTGATGGCAATCCTAGTAATGCAGAATGATGGATAATTGATAATGGTGATGGAAAAGTTGAGTCTGGTTCGGTGTTTACTTGTCAAATAGTTGATAAAGCAACAGGGGCGGATGAAATGATACAACCTCGAAGAAGTGCTAGAGTTCAAAGAACCAAAAGAGGTCTTGAAGAAGATTTTGAATTCGAAGATGAACAGGTGGAGGAAGCTGATTTTAAGTTAGAGTCTGATGAAGAACAAGTATTGAAAAGATGTGGAGAAGAACAAGAAGAGCTAGACACTTGGAGCTAGAGATTTATTTCTGTATTAGTTGCAAGTTAATGGTTATGACTTATGAACTTATTTGTTTAGTAATTAATAATTACAACTTTACTTTGGTTGGAACTTAGAATTTAGTTAACTTTGGTTGGAATTTGATTGAGTTTGTTAGATATTGATTAGTTGTTTATGTATTTTGATTATCAATAGTCAATATTGAGTTTTTTGGAATTTCATTTTCAATTTGAGGTTCAATATATGAAAATATATATAATAGTATGAACATTTATTTAATTACAACAAATAAAAAAAACATTAAAAAAAAAAATTCCGACCAACCATCGACTGGGCGAGCTAGGCGATAGAGAGGGGAGGGGGTGGGGTCGCCGCCTGACTAGTGTCTAGCTACTTTTTCAACACTGTACATACCACATGTGGTGGCGGCAACTTGAACCTAAGAAATTGATAGACTGAATGAGCGCTCTTACCACCAAGCCACATTAGGTGGTGGTGGTGGTGGTAGAATAATAAATCATTTTTCACATCATTTGAATTGGTTTAGGGCTAAATTGTTGGGTTGTTTGGCATTAGTGACTATAAATATGTTATTTAGACTCATGAATTAAATACGTATTTAGAGTTAAGTTAAATTTAGAATTGACTGAATGAGCACTCTTACCACCAAGCCACATTAGGTGGTGGTGGTGGAATGATAAATCATTTGTCATATCATTTGAGTTAGTTTTGGGCTAAATTGTTGGGTTGTCTAACATTAGTGACTATAAATATGTTATTTAGACTCATGCATTAAATACCTATTTAGAGTCAAGTTAAATTTAGAATTGACGAGATGAGGTTAGTCCAATAGTAAATCCCTAACAGCTGCACCACGAGGTTGTGGATTCGAGTCCCTTATCTCCCCAAAAAAACATCAAATTTATGTAATAATTTAATAATTTTTTTTAAAAAAGTTGAATTTAGAACTATTATGAATTAAGACAAAAACAATAAAACACCACAAAAGTTGGAGTATATTCTTGTTATTAGGGAAAATTGCACAAACTTATCCTAAGGTATGGCCAAAATGCTTAATATTTAACCATTAGCCTTAATTACACAAACATACCATCGTATTAGTCAATAAGACAACAGCTATTAAAGATAACAAGTGACCAGATTTTTTGGATGAAAAGTCTAAATTTCCCCTCCTAAAAAAGATTAAAAGAGATTGGGTGAGGATGATGAATAGTCCATGTCCGGTGTCTCTTGGGCGTGCGATGTTGCGCTTGGGATCGCCTTGCCCAAGCGAAACCGCGCTTGAGCAGCATATCGTTGATGCCGCTTGGGCCCAGTGGCACCGACTGATAACTCTTATTTCTACACTTTGTGTAGCCTTTAAATTTAATCTTTTATGCTTATTTCCCAGGTAAAACCAGATATTTAATATGTTTAAATAAATGTTTCATGTTATTTTCCGATTTAGAGACTAAAGTGCAAAAATGTTGAAATATTGGGACAAAAGTGTAATTTTTGAAAGTTGGATTATGCACCTTTAGTTCTGTGGTTAGGGGCCATAGATTTCTTGGTAGTGCTTTAAATTTTTGAAATTTTACGGCCTATGGCTGCAGAATTAGGGAGCATAATTCATGGTAGCCGAAATTGAAAACTTCTTTTAGAATGCTCAAATTTCGGGGGCAATATCTCCCTCTTCAGAATGAGCTACGATTTGTGCCATATATTTTTGGAAAGCCCTAGAAGTCTTCTTTCCAACGGTTCTTAAAGAACACAATTATGATATTTGTGGGGAAAGTTATGTCCATTTTTGTAACAGTGCGCGTTGTTGGAAACCCATCTGCAAAGCCCAAAATTATCCACTTATGCAAGGGCAATCTTGTCCTTTCCCCCCATTTCTACCCTAAAGCTTCCTCCCACTATAAATATCCCCTTATCTCTTATCTTTTCAGGCTCTCAAACCCCCCCCCCTCTCTCTTCCATTTGCTTTATCTCCTTCACCTTTTCTACCAAATAAGTGAGAGATCCAAGCTCCTATGGAGGTTATTCCTAAATGTGAACTCACCATACACCTTCACCACCATTTTTACACTTCATCCACCCATCTAGGAGTAGATTGCAAGGAATTAGGAGTGGTCTTTGGACCAAATCCGAGCTAGGAAAGCATGGAGCATCTTTGGAGGAATTTCTTCAAGGGTTGTTTCTATTTTCTCTTTTCTTTGCATATCTTGTTTTCCTTGATGTGTAACCACCAATTTGGGGATATTGTAAACCTACACTTATTGCAATATATGTATGATTTTTCTTATATTCTTTGAGTTTTGTTTTGCTCTTTGCTTATCTATGATTAAATCTCTATTGTGATATTTATGTGTGTGATGGGTCGAAATTGATATGTGTCCATGAATGAGATTAGGAGTAGTGTAATTTAATTTAGGAGTAGTGTAATTTAGCATCTCCTGATTATTGATTGATTGATGGATGATCCAAAATACCATATTTATAATGATTTGAGTGTTGAGTATTAACTCTAAAGAGTGGGAGAAGTTTGAATGATGCATGTACTTGCTAAATTAGACTTTGGTTCTATATTCTTGTACTTGAGTCTTTGTTTTCAAAGGTACAATTGCTCACCCATGGCTTGGGTTGGGTGATGAATTGATTTAGGGATAATTCTCAACTCAAGAGAATGAACCCCTAACTTAAATTGAATGGTCTTAATGAATAACGATCAACTTGTTGCATGTAATTGTTTGGTATACTTGTTTCCATTTTTAGCATCCTAAAGAGATTGATTAAACCGAATACTTATCTAGAGTAAAGACAAATTGAATTCCTCTTGTGTTCGTGTAGTCATAGGGGTATTTCATTGCTTAATGCTTTCACTCAGTTAGCCACTTTGTAGATGATATTTAGGTTATGTGTTATATATTGTGTGGTTCGCATTAACATGTCCAACGTGATATCCTCTACATTTGACCAGTAAGTTGAGAGATCACTAGGCTGGTGTGTAGAGCTCGTGTGTGTGTCCCACAGTCCTTAATGAATCCAAGCATTTATTCATGGATGTAATCTCTAAGACATTGAGAGAGATTAGAGATTAATTAAGGGGACACGAGCATATAACATACGTGTTGTATAGGTATCTCATATTCTTAATGCTTTTACTTGGTTGTCATCCCGTATTTGGTTAGCTATTGTAAATCAATTACCGGTGTTAGTATGGCCTATGCGGTTGCGTATTACATGCCAAACAAAATAACCATTGTATATGACCAGACAATTGAGAGATCACTAGGCTAGCGTACAGGGCTCATGTTTGTGTGCCACTACACTTAATGAATTCATGTGTACTTTGTATGTGTGGATGTGATTTCTACTACTCGAGAGAGTGTAGAGATCAATTAAGGGGACACAAGACTATGATATATTAGCACATTTAAGGGACAAAGTGAGTTTAGCACTTAATTATGAGAATTGTTACAGTTGACTCGTTTCTCTAATGTATCACATTTTATGCCATCTCTCCATTCCATTCTATCCATGTATATATTATGTTAGTTAATTAATTAATTTTCTGCAAATGCAACACACGAGTTCTCTCGGCATGTTGTAATAATGGCTAGAACCAGTGACGGTCGACGGTTCCCACCTCCTTGCGGAATGATGCCCTCACTAGCCGTTGTGCTAGTTTTTGTGACTAGCGTGCTAGTGAGGTCGAATTTAATTGTTCATCCTTTGACCGACATCACAACGACGTGTCGTCAACGTGGCGCCTCTGCAGAGGAAGTGGCTTATTCCTTGATAGTTACTAGTTTTAGCTTAGGTTCTGTATATATCTTAGATTTATTGCTTTGAGGAGTAGTTCGTTATGTTAAAAATAAACATCTCTTTTACTCATGTTTTTCATTGTGTGGCCGACAATGTTTAGGATAGGTTTGGGGTGTAAGTCATGTTATTTTTCTTATTTTTGTTTAAAGCATATGCATTTGATTTCTTTGAATTGTTACTTTCAAGGAAAGAAAATTCTCAAGAAAGCTTCGCGAAGGCATGGTTGGTTTAAATAACCACTCACGGAGGCTTGCACTTCAAGGGTATAATGCTTTGCTTATTTTTGTGATTTTTATTTACGTTTAGATCTAAGAGTGGATATGTGTTGTGCTTAGATCTTAGGATTTTTAGGGTGTTTGTTTTAGAAAAATTTCAAATCTCTGCACAAAATCAATCAATTTTGAATTTTTTTGGAATTAGAGTCCATTTTTGTTAAGTTGTTTTCTTTGTGTGCCATTACAGACATGCATTGTATGCTTTTAGCTCCGTGCATCACTTAAATTTGTTTGTACAGTGCCAATGTTTTGATGTTGAGGTGGATGATACTTCTATGTTTTTTTAGCCTAAGAAAATAATGGAGACTACCCTAGTGAGGTTTTCGAGCCTATTAGCGTCAACTTTAGAGGGTATATTTTGTTTGTGCTCTTTAAACACTCTTCGATTTTGTTCTTAATTGTGATCTCATTGTACATACATTTTGCATTGATTGCCATAGAACTAAAATAATGTGGACTGCTTGTTAAGATCTATATTCCCTAGTTAGATGGACTTTAATAGCCTAAAAGCTCCCACACCCCTATATTCATTGCAAATTGAGGCCAAACACTACACCCCCAACCATTCCCTAGCTCTCATTTTTGTAAAAGCGTGTACTTAAGCAAATGTATGTAAATTGTGCTAGGTAAAGGCTTAAAAAAAAAGTGTTGATTATAAAACATTTAAGCCTTTAGTTCTTCAATTGTAAAGTTACTCTTAAATATAAGTACAAATGTCGCACAAATGTGCAATGTAAGTTTATAGCCTAGACACTTGTATTGTAATGTGAAATAGGGCTAATTTTGTATAAATTGTAATGTGTATATACACCTTGATATGGTTAGTAACTTTATCCTATCCACTCATATCATATCTTCCATCCTATACACCACTACACATCACATTGGCCCCAATACAAGTGAGGAAAAACTCATTTGATCTCTTATGAAGTCTATATTGGGAATGAAAGTCAATGCATGTCTTTTCACGTTCATGGTATTTCAATTCCTTCCATGAGATCTATCACTATAAAATGTGCTTCATTGAAAAATATTCATATGCAATATATTAGATTCCAATACATAAACTCATTCGGATATGTTTGATAAAGAGTGATCGCACGGGTTCTGAGTGGAAAAATCAGACCGAAATCCAGGGAGGATTAGAGTCAAGGCAAATTTCATCTTAGGCAATTAATGCATGGTTGTTTTGTAAACCGAAAACATCCTAAGTTTTGGCATATTTCCATTGTGTGATGCATTGTTATTAATTGGTATATTTGAGATACTAGCATGCATGTGTAGTCTTTGCTTGGTATGTTTGGAGTGCATCTCAACTTTTCTTACAGAGTATACGTTTGTGGGTGTCGTAGCTATAACCCTCAGAAGACTAAACTCCTCCATCTAAGGCCGCCTAGTGGTTTAAAGGCTTGTGGAACATGCTAAGTGCCATCGTGTTTCCTACGGAAGTGGACTAGCCTGGTTTTTTACTTTTTATTTATTATAGTTTGTTTTGTTTGTTTTGTTTTATTTTCATTTATTTTTGTTTTGCTCAAGGACGAGCAAAAGATAGATTTGGGGGTGTGGCACTGGTTATTTTGACGACACGTCGTTGCGGTGCCGGTCAAAAGATGAACAATTAAGTTCAACATCGCTAGCGCGCGAGTCATAGAGACTATCACAGCGGCAAGTGATGGTATCGTTCTATAGGGAGGTGGGATCCGCCGACTGTCACCAGCTCTAACTATTATTACAACAAGCCAAGAGAACTCGAGTGTTGCATTTACAATAAAGTAAATAATAATATAAATTAATTAATTAACTAACATAATATATACATGGATAGAATGGAATGGAGAGATGACATGAAATGTGGTTACACTAGAGAAACGAGTCAACCATAACAATCCTCCTAATTAAGTACTAGACTCACTTAGTCCCTCAAATGTGCAAGTGTATCATAGGCTCGTGTCCCCTTAATTGATCTCTACACTCTCTCGAGTAGTAGAAATCACATCCACACATATAAAGTACACATGAATTCATTAAGTGTCTTGGCACACAAACATGAGCCATGTAGACCAGTCTAGTGATCTCTCAACTCTCTGGTCATGTACAGTGGTTATATCATTAGGTATGTAATGTGCAACCGCGTGGGCTATACTACATCCAATAATTCATTTACAATAGCTAACCAAATACAGGATGAAAACCAAGTAAAAGCATTAAGAATATGAGATACTCATACAACATGTATGTTATATGCTCGTGTCCCATTAATTAATCTCTAATCTCTCTCGATGTCTTAGAGATTACATCCATGCATAAATGCTTGGATTCATTAAGGACTGTTGGACACACACATGAGCTCTACATGCCAGCTTAGTGATCTCTCAACCTACTGGTCAATTATAGAGGATATCACGTTGGACATGTTAATGCGAACCACACGATATATAACACATAACCTAAATATCATTCACAAAGTGGCTAACCAAGTGAAAACATTAAGCAATGAAATACCCCTATAACTACACGAGCACAAGAGGAATTCAATTTCTCTTTATTCGGTTTAATCAATCTCCCTAGGATAGCTAAAAATGGAAACAAGTTTACCAAACAACTACATGCAACAAGTTGATTGTTATCCATTAAGACCATTCAATTTAAGTTAGGGGTTCATTCTCTTGATTTGTGAATTATTCCTAAATCAATTCATCACCCAACCCAAGCCATGGGTGAGTAATTGTGCCTTTAAAAACAAAGACCCATTAAGTATAAGAATATTGAACCAAAGTCTAATTTAGCAAGTACATGCATTATTCAAACTTTTCCCACTCTTTAGAGTTAATACTTAACACTCAAATCATTATAAATAGGGTATTTTGGATCATCCATCAATCAATCAACAATCATGAGATGCTAAATTACTCTACTCTTAAATTAAATTACACTACTCCTAATCCCATTCATGGACACAAATCAATTTCGACCCATCACACACATGAATATCACAATAGAGATTTAATCATAGATAAGCAAATAGTAGAACAAAAATCAAAGAATATAAGAACAATCATACATATATTGCAATAAGTGTAGGTTTAAAATATTCCTAAATTGGTGGTTACACATCAAGGAAACCAAGAAATGCAAGGAAAAGAGAAATTAGAAACAACCCTTGAAGACAACTCCTCCAAAGATGGTCCATGCTTTCTTAGCTCGGATTTGGTCGAAAGTCCACTTTTAATTCTTTGCAATCTACTCCTATATTTGTTGGATGAAGTGTGAAAATGGTGGTGAAGGTGTATGGTGAGCTCCCATGGATAAAGAACCTCCATGGGAGCTTTGATCTCTCACTTTGAAGGAGATGGAGAAAATGGAAGAGAGATAGAGTTGGGCGGAAGAGAGAGAGACAGAGAAAGAGAGAGGGGGTTTGAGATCCTGAAAAGATGAGACATAAACGGATATTTATAGTGGGAGGAAGCTTTAGGGCAGAAATGGGGGGAAAGGACGAGATTGCCCTTGCATAAGTGGCTGATTTTGGGCTTCACATATGGGTTTCAAATAACGCGCACCGTTACGAAAATGGGCATAAATTTCCCCAAAAATATCGAAATCATGTTCTTTAAGACCATTGGAAAGAAGACTTCTGAGCTTTCCAAAAATAGGTAGCAAGAAATCTAGTTCGTTCTAAGGAGGGATATATAGCCCCTGCAAGTTGAGTATTCTGTAGGAAGTTTTCAATTTCCACTCCCATGAATTCCGCTCCCCAATTTTGCGGCCATCAGCCATAAAATTGCAAAAATTTGAAGCACTTCCAAGAAATCTGCAGCCCTTAAACGCAAAACTAAGGGTGCATAATCTAACTTTCAAAAATTACACTTTTACCCCAATATTTCTACATTTTTACACTTTAGCCCCTGAACTGGAAAATAACCTGAAACACTTATTTACCCGGTTTTACCCAAGAATAAGTATAAAAGATGAAATTAAGGGGCTACATAACGTGTAGAAATAAGAGTTATCACCGACTTCGACGAAGGTGGGAGATGAGAGAGAGAGAGAAAGGAGGGGAGAGCGTTTAGGGATGATTTTTATATGAGGGATTTTGGTAATTTCGTAAAATATGGTTATTAATGGTTAAACTTTTGTATGTGTTTAAAAATGAAAGTATAATGATTCGAGAGGTTATTTTTTATATTTTCTCCCTTTATTTTATTCATAGATACATTTTATTCATTTAATCAATTGAGATTCAATGTATACATTTAATCAACTAAAGATTCATTGTTTTATACTAATCAAATTGATTAAAGATGCCCACAGAGGTATGGTTCAGCTGGTAGATAGACGAGCTTAGAGTTTGGGTAAATGACTCCCAAGTCAACGGTTCAAATTCTACCAATAGCAAAAGCTTCAAAAAAAAAAATACCTAATCTAGATAGATAGATACTATAAAAAAAAAAACCAAAAAAAAAAAAAAATCTTCGATTAAAGATGGATCAATCTACTAAAATTACATTCAACCAGCTAAAAATTAAATCCATTTTACTTACCTCTTTAATTGAATAAAGTTCACTGTAATTGTACTTAAAGCATCAATGTCATTAAATAATTTCAATAAAGTCTATAACACGCAAGAAATCACTCAAAGCAACATCGGAGCTTTTAAGTGTATAACAAAAAATTATATATGAGATCCAATTAGTCTTGAATTTCAAAAAGAAGAAAAACAAGTAACAATTGATTCATATTTAAAAAAAAAAAAAACGTCATAGTTGATCATATATGTAATTTTTAGTAAATTATTATTTTATGAAATGAATGAGACCCCTAACCCTATATTCATACAAGGAAATTTTTGAAATGCATTATAAAATAATTTAATCAAAAATATTAATTTATCACACTAGCTCAAGTTGGGAACAAAAAAATTTATTATATAAAAAAGATTATTAATAAGCTTTAGAATTTTTTTTTTTTTCTTTTTATGAAATATCACATTAATTTAGGATTCGAGGGAGTGTGACAGACTCGAACCTACAACCTCTTAGTATAAATGTAAGGGGTAAACCAGTAAGTCAACTTTATATTTTATAGTTTTAGTAACTATTATTAAAGAAAAGTTTCAGTACATTTGAATGAATATAGCTTACTCACTTTTATCATATCATGATTACCAATGTCATGTGATATAATATTATAATAAGAGTGGCCATATGAATTATGATATAATGCAAGTATATTCATTAATTATATAGGTCTGTTGCAATGAAGTTTATGTCTTCATGTTGTTAGAGATGGTGAATCTAACAAAAAAGGGTATGAGACAATGAGTTGTTAACTTAGACTTGTTATTGATGCCAACCAAATCAAGTTAACTAGGAGAATGTAACAATGTCGACTTTGACAATTTTGTCATATTGAATGTTAACATAGTCTTAATTTGTTTGTCATTTATAAACTATGCCGGCTTAATTATATATAAAAATCATTAATATCTTTGTAACATTAATTAATAAATAAATTAACTACTTGAGACAAAATCAAGAGACTTGTGTATACGTTGCTTTGACAAAATCGATTTTTTTTCTTTAGGTAAATACGTTGCTTTGATCAAGTATTCATTTTCATTTCTAAGTATAGTTTTTAAAAGATTGGTGCTGTTTGGGACCGTTTCAAAAACAAAAAATAACTTTAACTAGTTTTTTTTTTTTTGAAATATTTCAATTAATTAATTGTTGTCTATGCTTTTTCAAATAGTTGTTTTCGAAAATGATTAAATGAAAAACAATATTTTAAAATTTATAACTAAAAAATTTTAAAAACAATTTATTGTTTTTCATTATTTTAACAACTTTTCACTTCAAACAAATATTTTACCATTTTTTAAAAAATACGTACCAAATATATTTTTACATAGCTTTTAGTTTTTGAAGACTAATTTCAATAAACACAATCAAATATATTTACATTTTTAAAATATGATATTCTTTAAAAAAAAAAAAATAGTTTATAAAAATGCCCGTTTGAAAATTAGTTTACCAATGGCTTCATACCTTGGTAGTTGAAGTCTTCAAGTGGAAGTTGCACCAATGTGAGAGTTGATATCAAACCTCAAAGCAGGTGATTTGATTTGTCAACAAAAATAGTTTTTATTTTTATTTTTATTTTTATTCATTTAATAATTTTATTTGGTTATATAATTGTATATGTAATTTTGAATATACTTTTATATCATTGAATTATTGAAAAGAATTAGTAAAATCAAGGGTCGAGTGAAATAATAAAATATTGTGAGATAATACAAAAGCGATGCGGCAACAGCTACGACATTGGATTACATTGAGAAGTGGGATCGTAATAAGGGCTAAATAATTTCTACTAGTGTTGGCCTCGGAGTAGGAATGACATGAAAATTTCACGGTTGAAGCGAATCGTCGAAATTCCGGTCAAATTCTATCGTTTAGACCCCGAAATTACCATTTTTGCCATTTTATGAAAGTTTTGTTTTTACAATAAGTTTAGTTTTCCAAGTCCGAATCGACTTTCGTCAATTCTAGCTTACTTAGAATTCTTAGTTTTATTTGTTTCTGTATTTATCTCAATTTTGCCTTTTTTAGTAATTTTCGTTAATTAAGTTAATTAGCAGGCTATTTCCTTGCTCAATAAGGTTTCGAGTTAGGGTTATGATTTGCTTGCTTTAAATAGTCTTGTAAGTCGAAAGACTATTCAGTTTTTGATTTATAAAATTTAGAGTTTCTCTAATATCTCCCAATTTCGGTATCCTACGTGATCAACGAATTTGAAGTTTAATATTCTAGCATTCGTGTGCGGATCAACAGAACTTTAATAGGTTGTTTTTGAATTGTTTCTAACAAGTTTTTCTCGATCTAGCTTCCGCTACATCAAAAAAGAGACAAATTAAAATTTAGTAGCGTTTGACTTGTTTTTATATTGTACTGTTGTAATACATTTTACCCCTAATACAATAGTGTGAAAACAGCACAAACCACAAACCACAAACCACCGAACAAGATGCACTAATTTGTCCTTAATAATATGCATAATCATATTTTCAGGAAACATTTTCTCGCAGAAACAAAATTTATTATATAAGAAAGTGTCTACAGTAAAACATATGGGAAGAGATGTTGTCCTCATCTCCACCTTGTACATCATTTTCTAAGGACAAAATGTCACTCATATCAACTAACATTAATCTATTCAATTAAGCACCAACTGTTTCTAATTTAAATTAATTGTTTTGAAACCATGACCATGAAGCTTGATTCTGCAGTATATAAGTTCCTGGGAGGTTTACAACTGAAAACCTCAAAAAAGAAAAGCAGAGAAATGGGAGAGTCAAGTTCAGAAAATAAGGATGATGGATCATTAGGAAAACATGAAGAAGAAAATGAAGAAATGATAAGAACAAAACCTGGTTCTTTAAGGATGGTTTTGAAGGACTCGGACTGGAAAGATGTGTTGTTAATGGTGATGGGTTCAATTGGTTCTGTTGCGGATGGTTCGGCCATGGCTTTGATCATGCTTTGTCTCGGTAGTCTCATGAATGGTTATGGAAGCTCTGCTCTCACTCTTCACGACATTAATAAGGTAAGAGTTGACACTTACTATTTTCAATCAAAAGCATTTCCAAATGCACCATATATATATATATATATATATATGCATTAACTAATCATTGTAACGAACGTATTGGTTGTTTGTTTACACTTCACACTGCAGTATGCAATGTCCTTGCTGTATGTTGCTGTTGGTGTGGGTTCAGGAGCTTTCCTAGGTACTCTTTTGTTCATGTGCTTTTATGTTTAATATTATTAACCATAAAACATACCAGTGCCGCCTTCTCTTATCTACTGTTTTCCGAATTTTGGTATTCGATAGAAGGATTCTGTTGGGCGCGCACTGCTGAAAGGCAAACACTTAGGCTCCGTAGGAGATACTTAGGAGCTGTACTTCGGCAAGATGTTGGATTCTTTGATACAAACCATGGCGCATCCATGACATCACAAGTGGTATCTAGTATTTCTACTGACACTCTAACCATACAAGGGGTTCTTACTGAGAAGGTCTATACATGAATTCACTTGACATTTCTCGCTTAATTTTGCATATATAGTTACCCTTTTCTCAGAGCATTTTCACTTGATTTCGAATAAAACAGATTGCGAATTTCCTAATGCATATGTCAACCTTCATCACTGGTCAACTTGTCGCTTTATACCTCAGTTGGCGACTGGCTATAGTTGCCATCCCTGCATTGTCCATGTTGATTATCCCAGGGTTAGTATACGGGAAGCTCTTAGGCGGGGTTGGAGAGGAGATACAAGAAGCATACGCCATTGCAGGTGGTATTGTGGAGCAAACAATATCATCAATGAGGACTGTTTACTCTTATGTTGCAGAGGATCGAATGTTGAAGAGCTACAAGATTGCATTAGAACCAACTCTAAAGCTTGGGATAAAGCAAGGATTGTTGAAAGGTATGGCTATGGGCAGCATTGGAATTACATTTGCTGTCTGGGCTCTCCAAGGTTGGTATGGAAGCACCTTGGTCAAGAAGAATGCTAAAGGTGGAAATGTTTTCACTGCCGGAGTATGTATTGTATATGCAGGACTGTAAGTTCAAAATACTTCACTCAACTTTCATAAGAAACTTCAAAACAATCTTATAGTCGGAATAATAATTTGATCTTGCAGTTCACTTGGGGGTGCTCTTATTAATGTGAAGTACTTAATTGAGGCAAATGTTGCAGCTTCTCGGATATTTGAGATGATTCACCGATTTCCAAACATCGACTCTGAAGATCAACAAGGGATAACTGTGTTAGATGTTAAAGGTGAGTTAGAATTTAAAGACATAAACTTTGCATATCCTTCAAGACCAGAGAACTTGGTACTCAGAAAGTTCGGTCTTAGAGTAATGGCCAACCAAACTGTAGGGTTAGTAGGCAAAAGTGGGTCTGGAAAATCGACAATTATAAATTTGCTTGAAAGATTCTATGACCCTCTTGAGGGAATAACCCTCTTAGATGGTATTGATATAAAGACGCTTCAGCTGAGATGGTTGAGGAGTCAAATGGGACTAGTAAGCCAAGAGCCTATACTTTTCGCAACTTCCATCAAAGAAAATATCCTTTTCGGAAAAGATGAAGCTTCAATGGAAGAGATTGTTGTAGCAGCTAAAGCAGCCAATGCTCATAATTTTATCAATCAACTACCTGATGGATACGATACCTTGGTAAGCCGTAATCATAAAAATGCATTTTCCAATATGATGCATTGCTGCTAAATACTTTTATCTAATTTCCCTCTTCTCTTAATCTTCATAGTCTCTCATGTGATTACTCTTACTATCAACAAACTAAGGCCTATGTTCCATGTTCTTCAGGTTGGACAATTGGGAAATCAGATGTCTGAGGGACAGAAACAAAGGATATCCATTGCAAGAGCATTGTTAAGGGACCCAAAAATCCTGCTCCTCGATGAAGCGACAAGCGCACTGGACTCGCACTCTGAAAAGGCTGTCCAGGATGCTTTGAATCAAGCATCAATTGGACGTACTACAATAATAATTTCACACTGTCTTTCTGCTCTACGTAATGTTGACTTAATTGCAGTTATTCAATCCGGGGAAGTGGTAGAATCAGGTTTCCATGATGAACTTATGGGGAGGGGAGGCTCATACTCAGGAATGGTGCAACTTCAAAGAGCAATTATAAGTGATGATAATGCATCAACAACCAAGAGTATGGAATCTAACACTTCTGATTTCCTTGACAAAGGAACTCCTAGGACAGCAGATATGCAAATTTCCAGTCATGACAAGATAACCAACCAGCTGCAAGAAGATCCCAAAGGATCCCCATCTTTGTGGTACCTGATGTGTATGACAGTGTCCGAGTGGAAGTCAACTGTATTAGGCTGCATTGGTGGGGTATGCTATGGAATGATTCAGCCTCTGTACTCTTTCTGTCTAGGTGGGCTTTTATCTGTTTACGTTATAACTGATCACAGAGAGATTACATCGCAAACGAGAATCTACTGCTTTGCCTTTTTATCTTTCGCGGTCTTTTCTTTTATCACAAATGTGTTTCAGCATTACCACTTTGGGATTATGGGAGAGAGTTTGACAAAAAGGGTAAGAGAGATACTCTTTGGCAAGATCATAACATTTGAGATTGAGTGGTTTGATCAAGAAAACAATAGCAGTGGATCCTTATGTTCAAGATTGGCCACAGATGCAGCAATGGTTAGGACACTTATTACTGATCGCTTGTCGATGTTGGCTCAGAACATCTCTTCAGCGACATTAGCTGTTGTTTTGGGTGCACTGTTGTCATGGAAACTGGCACTCGTAGCTATTGCTATGCAACCATTTATTATCGGCGCCTTCTATACCAAAGCAATAATGATGAAGAGTATGTCTCGGAAATTACTGAAAGCACAGAACAATAGTAGTGAATTAGCAAGCGAAGCTGTTGCGAACCACAGAATTATTACAGCATTCTACTCTCAAGAAAAGATTTTGAAACTTCATGAGCTTACCCAGATAAGCTCCACAAAAGAAAGCCGCAAGCAATCTTGGTATGCAGGGCTTGGATTATCCATCTCACAGTTCCTAACCGCAGCCAATGCAGCACTAATTTTCTGGTATGGTGGGAAACTACTATATCAAAAACAGATAACTTACAAGCACCTCTTTCAGACATTTTTCATCCTGGTATCAACGGGGAGGATCATAGCCGAAACAGGGAGCATGACATCGGACTTATCAAAGGGAACCAGTGCATTAAAGTCAATTTTCGTTATCCTGAAAAGAAAAAGTAAAATAGACATAGATGATTCAGATGGTATTAATCCAGAGAAGATCAATGGAGATATAGAATTTAAAGAGGTGGATTTCTTCTATCCAACAAGGCCAAAACAGATTATCTTAATGCATCTAAGCCTAAAAATTGATGCGGGAACATTTGTTGCTCTAGTTGGACAAAGCGGGTCTGGAAAATCTACCATCATCAGACTAATTGAGAGATTCTACGACCCATCAAATGGATCAGTTGAAGTTGATGGAGTTGACATCAAGCACTATAATTTAAGGGCTTTAAGGTCACATATAGCATTGGTAAGTCAAGAACCAACTCTCTTCATGGGAACTATCCACGACAACATTGCGTATGGAAAGGAGAACGCGACAGAAGCTGAAATAGTTGAAGCAGCAACCATTGCAAATGCCCACGATTTCATAAGGTTTGCTGTTGCCTGTTTATACTAATCAAGAAACATAAATTAATACAATTATGATCTGTTTCCATTAATTCTTTTCTTCTGAACCAATATTTGACAAAATGATGTCCATGATGAGCAAACAGTTCTCTGAGGGATGGATATGCAACTTACTGTGGAGAAAGAGGCGTGCAACTATCAGGGGGACAAAAGCAAAGAGTAGCACTTGCACGGGCCATTTTGAAAAATCCAGCTATACTGCTTTTGGATGAGGCAACAAGTGCACTGGACATCAATTCTGAGAAGCTTGTTCAGGATGCTCTAGAGAAGACTATGGTTGGCAGGACATGTGTTGTTGTCGCTCATCGACTATCTACAGTTCAGAAATCAGATAAAATAACAGTTGTTGAAAATGGGAGGATCATAGAACAAGGGTCTCATAGTGAGTTACTTGCTAAAGAAGAAAATGGTGCATACTTTTCTCTTGTAAAATTCCAACAACTTGCCACCATTGGACAGGATGTCATAGACCATGACCAGGCTAGGCCTTCTGGCTAACAACTAGAAGACAAGCTCAAATCAACTTAGTTTCTAATTCATCTTGTTCCTTGTTGTTTTCTGTTTAGTTACTTTAGTGGAAAGACATCACATAAGCACCATTACAATCAAGGCAGTACATCCATTTCTATACTTTATTTTATGCATATTGGTTTTTTTTTTTTTTTTCTTTTTCTATCCAAAGCATCTGCACAAGTACTGCTTACCAAAATTAGAGTAAGCAACAAAAAATCTACACCCCAATATAGCTAGTTTCTTCAATATAGCTAGAGAGAGCTATTAAGAAAGGAATAAAAGGGATAAGAACTATCTTACTTCATCTAGGCTAGTCTTAAATGTTAAGAGACTAAAAAAAAAAAAAAAAAAAAACAGCTTGAATTAAAAGATAGCCTAACATTCTCAATGGAATGAAATTTAAGACATAATTAAAGCATAGTATACACAAAAAAGTATCAAACAAACAGTCAAATGAGGAAGGTCAAAGAACACATAAAATCAGGGCATGATCCTCCTCCTCAACAACTTTCACATCAATATCTGTCAAATTCTTAATAATTTTATAAATTTCATCAAGATGGCTTTTAATCATGGCCTAAAGCACAATTTAAGTGACTAATAATCTCATTAACAAGTATAACAAAAGTTGATGCAGAGAGTTTAAATGTCTATAACAGATAATGTAATCTAATTAGACAGGTATAAATAAAAGATGCAGCACAAAATGAATCGATAAAAGTTTCTGGTCATTTCAAAGAACAAAGATGTCTCTTCTCTTTAGTTCTAAATCATCATCTAGATTATATTTTCATTTGATGGTTTTTGTTCCTTATATTTACATTAAACTTATTATCTTAGTCCAATTTATACTTATTTTTTGTATTTAAACTATGGATTCGGTTTAAATTTGAATTCGTCTCAACTATCCTAATGGGTTCTTATGTGGGAGTATTTTATCATTTGATCGACTTATTTCTTATATATATATATATATATATATATATATATTTTTTGAAATATTACAATAATTCAGGAGAGAGAGACTCGAACCCACAACCTTGTGGTGTGAGTGTGAAGGGTTTTACTATCGGGCCAACCTCATTTTGTCTTCTTATATTTATATTAAAATTGTGTTTTTAGTATATTTTATACTCATTTTTTCAAGTTTAACTTTGAGAACCCAAGTTTTCTACGGATTCGATTTCAAACCGAATTCGTCAAAACCACCAATACGGGCAAATGCAAGTATCGTTTATATATATATATATATATATATTTTTCATTTTATGGTTTTTGCTACGTATATTTATATTAAACTTGTTATCTTTGTCCAATTTATACTCATTTTTCTACTTAAACTATGAAAACTAGGTTTGAATCTGAATCTGTCTAAACTGTCATAATGGGTACTTATATAGGTGTATTATATCCTTTGATCGACTTTTTTCTTATATATATTTACAAAGAAATGTTGTTTTCAGTATATTTTATACTCATGTTTTCAAGCTTAGCTATGAGGACCCACGTTTTCGACGAATTCGGTTTCAAACCAACTCCGTTGAAACCACCGAAATGGGCAAATACAAGTATTGTTGATATGTTTCCATTTGATGGTTTTTGTTAATTATATTTACAGTAAACTTGTTATTTGTGTCCAATTTATACTCATTTTTTGTACTTAAAATATGAGAACCGGAGTTTCAGCTTTTCAACGGATTCGGTTTGAAATCAAATCCTTCTTAACCAAGGACGAATTTAGGAATTATTTATCGTCTAGGCTAAATTATATATATATATATATAAATAGTATTTTTTTTAGTACATACTAACATTATAAGTGATCAACTATTTACCTATGAATAGTTGGATTTATATACTTTTGTTTAGTCGATATATTATAATGCTTAATTAACGGTTCACAAATTCTCATACTAAAGTTGTATATATGTTTTCGGCTTGGGGACACATCAGCAATTTGTACAAAAAGCACATGAGAATATGTCTGAATCATACGTTCGAAATGGTCAACGGAGGGAGTATTGACCGTTATGCCACATCAGCAGAAGTCAATGAATTAAATATGCTTGTGAGATAAGTCAACTTGTAGCCAAAGACCATGGTCGCCATAACTCCTACTAGCCTCGAAACAGACAATGTATTCGCCACAAGCCTTGCTCGCCAAAGCTTTACTCAGCCAACAGAAGCAAGTTACTTTATTACCAATGCAAGAATCCCATAAAACGAGGACTCTCAGATTCAGATCCCAATAAGGAAATATCTTTATTTCCTTTCGAGACAAAGGAAGTCCAAATAGGAAAGGACTCAAGACTCCCGAGAAACTAGACGTTAAGTTGGAAATGAATCCTAATCAGCCAACAAAAGCTAAAATCCTAAATCGACTTTGTTTGGGAATCCACCATCTACACGGCAACAGAACAAGGGAACCCTAGTTCACTTATTATAAATAGAACCATGTAATCTACGGAAAAGGGGTCGAATTTTAGTGAGTTGAGAGCTATTGTAGGAGAGAAGAAACTAATACCAAAGTGTAACCTAAAAGAGATCATAGTGTTATTTTTCCTACCTTCAAGGGGCCCCGTGGTTTTTTCTCGTTTTTAGGGTTTTTCCACGTAAACCATGTGCTCTTGCATGCTTTATTTACATTGCTATTTACATCGTTATAACTTGATTATGAGACGCGTGGCAATCCAATAACACCGTCAACAATTTTACGTTAGAAGAAGGGGGAGTGAACAGAAAAAACTTCGACCCTTCAGACAGACACAGCAGACATGAACAACGCCAACAACAAAGATTGAAATTCCCTTGGCGGAAATTCTCATCAGGATCCCGGAGCCGCCGAACCCGCAGGTGATGAGACCGAAATTGCAGGGGGCAAAATATTGATAATAGGGGAACATTCAATGATGCCGGAGGATAGAACAATAGTGGATCCAGGAACCTTACAACACTTCCAAACCGCTTTGGCGAATCTGGTAAGCGAGGCCAATAAGCTGGGACTCGCACTCCCCGTCGGCTTGGGATTTCCTTCTCCGTACGACCTGAAGGCAAGCACACAAAGGAACCATCCACCAGGAAGGTTGCTGTCAGAGGTTCATATTTCCACTCCAAATGTCCAAACAAAAGTATCTACGGAGGAAACTCCCAGAAACCGTCTCAAAGATCTTGGAGAAAAAATTCAAACACAAAGGAGAGGCTCGTTGAGTGAAAGGGAGTCACCGGAAAGACGAGTTCATGGTCGAACACATGGAACAGTCCCTAACATTACACTCGCCGGAGGCACCGATCTATTTCATCAAAAGATAAAAGTCCTGGCAAAAGAAAAAGCCTAATCATGGTCGGACACATGGAACAGTCCCTAACATTACACACCAAAAGACTCACCGAAGACGCCGATCTATTTCATCAGAAGATAAAAGTCCTCGCCCAAGAAAGAGCTTGCGGTCCAAAAGGGGGAGACATAGAAGATCTAAAAGTATAGACAATCAGAAATCCAGAGGAAGCAGGGATAATCGGGAGAATGACTACTAAAAGATTACTATTAAGAGCCAGTTCGGCCCGGGAGGAGAACACACAGGTCGTCGAACTATCACACTCTAAGAATTGTCAAAAAAAGGTCTCAGCAATGGCTCGGAGATATGGACACAACGCTTCATCCGACGAAGAATCAGACAACCCTTTTGTTGAACAGATCGCCCACACCTAGTTCCAATAGAGATTCATGATGCCAACCATCGAGCAATATAAAGAAACCAGAGACCCGAAAGAGCATGTCAAGCTATTTCGCAACATCATGGCACAATACCCATCCAATAAAGGACTCCTATGTCTAACCTTCCCACAAACCTTTAGAGACCTTGCATTTAAATGGTTTGGGAGACTTCCACCCAAGAGCATCAGCAGCTTCTCAGGTTTCAGCAAAGCGTTAATTAGACAATTCATGGGCAGTGTACATAAAAGGAAGTCACTCACCCACTTCTCAAACCTAAGACAAGATAAGAACGAGTCCCTAAAAAAGTATCTGACGAGATTTGGTAAGGAAGTCGCTCATATTGAAGATGCAAGCGATGTAGCTGTCATAGCCGCTTTCACTAACGGGTTACAAAGTGGACGATTATATTTCGACTTGCACAGAGACCGACCAAAAACCTATGAAGAAATGATGAACATAGCCAGTGATTACGCCTTAGCTGAGGAAGAAGAGGTAGCACAATGGGGCAGCTACATACATGGCCATAAATTGGATTTCAAATCTGAATCTAAAAGAGAAAAAATGAAGACACAATCACGTGACCACCAAAAAACGAGGGAAGTCAGAAATATCGTTTCAGGGAAAACCGAGGGGGCAATCGAAATAGTGGTTTTCGAAGCAAGTACAACAGCTAAACTCCTTTAACAGGCGACCAGGAGGACATACTCTCGGTAGTAGAGGATAAGGGGCTCGCCAAATATCCCAGGCAACAGTCTGCTAATGCCAGGAGGGACACGATAAAATATTGTCGTTTTCACAAAGATCATGGGCATGACACTTCTAAATGTTTCCAATTAAGGGTTCACATAGAAAGCTTAATCAGAGACGGACATCTAAAAGATTTCACCTTAAGAGGAGACAAGCATGGGGGTTGTCAGGACTGTCGCGGAGGTGGACAAGACAGAAAAAGTCCGAGGAAGAATAGCTCGGGTGCTGCCATAAACACTATATTTGGCGGACCACACACTGGTCGTAGCAACAGGGAAAGAATGTCTAAAGTCCGAGAAGTGATGAATGAAAGCAGAAATACGGAAGTAAACTCTGTGCAGCGAGAACCCAAGAGAGGTAAGGAAGGATGGGACTTGATAGTATTCATCGTCGACGACGTAGAAGAAATCGATGCAAAACCGAACGATGTAATTGTTGTAGGAATCCAAATAGCTCATAGGGACGTATTGCGGGTAATGATAGACAATGGTAGCTTGACTGACATCTTGAGCACAAGAGTATATGACGAGCTACAGCTTGACAGAAAAGACCTGGAACCATTCCACATGCCACTTAAGGGATTTGGGGGTGCAGAAGTAAGATCATTGGGAACCGTGAAATTACCAATAAGGTTCAACACCACACCTTGCTGGAGAACAATAATGTTGGATTTTGTAGTAGTCGATGTTTATAACTGGCCATACAATGCATTACTCGGCCAACCATTCCTAAACAAAGCTCGAGCAGTCACATCAACATATGCATTAAAAGTGAAATTTCCAACCAAATTTGGAATCGGAGAGCTGAGGAGTTCACAAGAAATGGCTCGCCGGGCTAACTTATCAGTTTTCAAAGACAAAGAAGGGCCGAAAACTTTGAGCTTGTTTGAACTCGATCAAGTCGAGAAAGAAGTACCCAAAAGTTTTGAGCTCGACCTAAGAGACAAGACAAGACAAACAGGGAGAAAAAGGAATCAACCGAAACCATCATCCTGGACGAAAAGAAGCTTGACAGAACCGTTAAGGTTGGGGCGGAGTTGGTTGAACTGGCCAAGACAGACATATAAAATTGCAAAGGGAATATAAGGATGTCTTCGCCTGGAATCACGAAGATATGTTTGGGATCAACACGAATGTTATCTCTCATTATTTGGCAATAGATGACAAAGTCAAACCAGTGATACAGAAAAGGCGAAGCTTCAACCCAGAAAGGAGTGCAACCATAAGGGAAGAAGTAGCAAAATTGCTTGTAGTAGGGTCGATCAGAGAGGTTAAATACCCAAAATGGGTGGCCAACGTTGTACTAGTGAAAATAAAGAATAACCAATGGAGAATGTGCGTGGATTTCATCGACCTAAACAAAGCCTGCCCTAAAGACAGTTTCCCATTACCAAGAATCGACCAGCTAGTCGACGCAACTACCGGGCATAAACTCTTGAGTTTCATGGTTGCATATTCAGGGTACAATCAGATCAAGATGCATGAACATGATAAAGACAAAACAACATTCACAGCCGACCAGGGATTGTATTGCTACAAAGTCATGCCATTCGGTTTGAAGAATGCGGGGGCAACGTATCAACGGTTGGTAAATAAAATGTTTGCAGACAGATAGGAAGAAATATGGAATTATACGTCGACGACATGTTGTCGAAAAGTGTAACGATAGACAAACATGTAAGCGATTTACGGGAAACCTTTGACGTACTAACCCAGTACGACATGAAATTGAACCCAGCTAAGTGCTTATACGGAGTACCATCTGGCAAATTCCTCGGCTATCAAGTACACCAAAGAGGAATAGAAGTAAACCCTGATAAAATCCAAGCACTAGCCGACATGGTTTTGCCAAAGAGCTTGAAAGACGTTCAGAAACTCACAGGGTGTTTGGCGTCACTAAACAGGTTCATATCCAAATTAACTGAAAAATGTCTACCATTCTTTAGGGCCCTCAAAAAGGGTAAAGGAATCGAATGGGATGAAGGTTGCGAACAAGCCTTTCGGGCTCTGAAAGATTACCTTGGTCGGGCACCGATACTCTCAAAACCACTTCATGGAGAAACACTATACATGTACCAATCTGTCACGGAGGCAGCCATAAGCTCTGTATTGGTCAGACAAGAAGACGGAATCCAAAAACCAGTATATTACACAAGCAAGTCACTATTACCCGCCGAAACAAGGTACTCGCTAGCCGAGTAGATGGCACTCGCCCTAATAACAACAACGAAGAAATTGAGACCTTATTTCCAAGCCTAACAAATCAAGGTATACACGAACTGTCCACTCAAACTGATCTTACAAAAACCAGAGATATCCGGGAGACTGACTAAATGAGCTATTGAGTTGAGCGAGTTCGACATCAAGTACCTCCCCAGAACAGCAATCAAAGGTCAGACAATCGCAGACTTCATAGCAGAGTTTACAAAACCAGACGTAGAGGTAGCAAGGATGATGGCAGAGCAATCCAAGAAAAATTTCCAATGGCAACTCCATATCGATGGTTCATCAAATACCCACGGCATCGGGGCAGGGATAGTAGTGTCAACCGTGGAAGGAGATTCAGTGGAATGTGCCCTGTGTTTTGATTTCAAAGCTACCAATAATCAAGCAGAGTATTAAACGTTAATAGTTGGTTTGAGAGTATGCACTGCTTTGGGAGCTGACGAGATAGAAATCTTCAGTGATTCCCAGGTAATTGTCAACCAAGTGTTGGATGAATACATGGCGAGAGATGAAAACATGATCGCCTATTTTGAGTTAACAAAATAATTACTGAGGCGATTTGAAGAATTCAGGATCATGTAAATCCTTAGAGAAAAGAATGAACAGGCTGATGCACTAGCTAAACTAGCATCAGCGACGGTCAAAATTTGGCCGCGAATAGTCCCTATGGCTTATCTACCTCAGCCGAGCATAACTAGACAAACCGAAGTTGGAGTAATTGAGCACAGGCTGGATGACTGGACAACAACAGTTAAAGAATACCTCACCAATGATGTACTGCCAGATGACCCACTAGAAGCAAAGCGACTGAAATACAAATCTACAAGGTATTCAGTCCTCAGCGGCGAACTGTACAGACTAGGATTTTCTAGAGTATTACAGAGGTGTGTTGGATTGGGTGAAGCTGAAGGGATACTAAATGACATACACAGTGGAAGTTGTGGAAACCACATAGGGGTGTTAGTCTAGCCCATAAAGCACCAAGACAAGGGTTCTACTGGCCAACTCTGTTTGCGGACGCCAAAAGAATATCAGCTAGGTGCGAAGCCTATCAGAAAGTCGTGAACAACATCCGACAGTCGCCTAAACACTTATAGAGTATTACTTCCCCATGGCCATTCGTCATGTGGGGAATTGATCTCATTGGTTCGATGCCCATGGCATCCGGAGGAGCGAAGCATGCTATTGTGGTCGTGGATTATTTCACAAAGTGGGTAAAAGTTGAACCACTGGTGCACATAACTAAGGCGAACACCACTAGTTTTGTAAAAAAGAACATCTTATACAGGTTCGAAATTTCGAATACCATCATCACCGACAACGGAACACAATTTGATAACAGAAAGTTCAGAGAACTATGCAAAAAATACAGTATCAACAATTATTATGCGTCCCCAGCTCACCCACAGACAAACAGACAGACTGAAGCAGTGAACAAGATCATCAATCACAATCTAAAAGCTATGTTGGCCATCAAAAAGGGAAGTTGGGAAGAAAAATTACCATAGATACTATGGGCGTATCGGACTACTAAGAGGAATTCAACAGGTGAGATGCCTTATTCCATGGCCTTTGGAGCTGAAGTTGTCATTCTAGTAGATACAACATTTTCTTCACCAAGGGTATAACTCTTTCAACCCCAACTGAATATCGGCATGTTAAAATACGGTTTAGACGAACTTGAGGAAAGAAGAGAGTTCGCTCAAATCAGGAACGCGGCTTATCAGCAGAGAGCAGCCAGATATTATAATTCACATGTACGCCTGAGAAGATTTGCACTCGGTGACCTGGTGTTGAGAAGGGTCTCACCTGAAACTAAAGATAGAGCTGTAGGGTCACTCGTAGATAAATGGGAATGACCATATCATGTTACCGGTATAGCAAGACATGGAGCTTATCGCATAGCTCGGGTGGGAGCCGGTGAACTTCCTCGACCGTGGAACGCGCAATATTTGAAGATATACTATCTATGAGTCTTTTAAAGACCATTTTCTGTTTCTTTTTTGCTTTTAGGATTTCTTTCAGCATTTTCCCTTTAAACATCTTTAGAATTGCAGGATTTATTCAATAAAGAGTAATTTATTACTGAAGTACTTAGGACGCTCATTGGAGTAGCCTATTGCCAAAATACTCAAAATATTCAATAAAGATTAATTTATCACTAAAGTACTCGGGACGCTCATTGGAGTAATTCATTGCTAGAGTACTTAAAATATTCAATAGAGTAATTTATTACTAAAATACTTATAAAACTCAATTGAGTAAAACCCCACTAGAGTATTACACTTAAAAACTGAATGTCATTCGTCATTGCAAAGGGTCAAAAAACCCAACGACAGAAGAAGGGTGACTAAAATATTCAATATAACAGTGGTAATTAAAGCATAAGAGTGCAATTAAAGCACTCGAGAGCAACGCTTAAGAGAAACAGTTGTAAAGAAGCGTTGTGGGTTGGATAAACTAGCAACTATAACAATATAAGCAAAAGTAGGAGACGTCCCAATAGTATGCTTAAAGACTTGGTGTATGGTCAGATACGTCCTGACAAACACTAAGTAAGCCAAAAAACTCAGCAATGGCAGCTGAATAAAGGTCAGTAAGACAGCCAAAAACTCAACAATGGCAGCTAAATGAAACAAAGACATTAAGTCTGGCGATGATAGCAAAACCAGAACGATGAAGAATACATAAGTCGGTCAAACGTATTGGATGGGAAGAAAAACTGGTTTTATAAATAAAAGATAATATACATTTACAAAGTGGCAGGATAGATTACAAAAAACGAAACAACTATCAAGTCATGCATCCGCTCCACCAACATCCTCATCTTCATCTTCGATTTCATCCTCTGATGGCCAAACAATCTCCTCATCTCCCACTGGCATAAAAGGTTCATAATCTCGGCCCACAATGGGCCTCAAATCTGGTTCGCCACCAGTACTGGTAACACTTCCTTTCTTCCTAGAATAATATGTGTTAAAGACAGATTTTGAAGAAATCTCGAGGTGCATTGGATGGGGCTCGGTCCTAATATAGCAACAGTGGGCTTTCCACTTTTATTTGGCTTTAGATTGAGTCCACTGTGCCATCCATATGCAATTTTAAGGACTTGTCAAAACGCCTCAACGCCTTCTTATTTGAATGGTCCTTCATCGCGAAGAATTTCTTAAATTGTCTCATACTATGCTCAAATTCCCGCAGAAGAAGGGCGTCATAAGCAGGAGATCTTTTAAAGCGATCAACAGCCTAAACCTCGAGTTTATTTTTCAAATCCCTGAAAATGGCCTCACCTAATGCTTGATGATTCCGCAAGTCTTCGGATTCTCGATCAGCTTTTTCCTTGGCTTCCTTAACCACTCTTCCAGCTTCCAGCTTCCATATGAGCTGCGAGAAAATCCTGGCTTACAGAGAACCCTGATTTCCTCCTCAGCCGAGAGCAATTTTTCTTTGGTGGCTAGCTGAGCAGCCAAAAATCCATCTGTAGATTCTCTCGCCTGACTGAGTTGTTGCGAGAGTGTTTCTTCAAAACTTAATTTCTCAGCTGCCAGAGGCGACACTTGCTCACGAAGGCGCTTGTTTTCCGAAGAAACCGCATTCCATCGTCTATAGTTGTCAGCCATCTTAAACATCATCTAGACCGAGGTGTAGAACACATAAAATAAAGAAGAAAAAAAAAAGCAGTAAGGATATGACGTAGTTTAAAGGCTTACCAGGGAATGGCAATTGAAGAATAAATCCATCTTTGTGTTGCACGGCTTATTTTTCACATACTCCCAACCTTGCCCAACATAAACATCGTTTTGAACCAGATGTGATAGGATCTCGAGGATAGAAATTTGAGAGGGAGATGAAATGAAAAGTTCCTCTCGCATCAATAAAGGAAATAGCAGGTCCTGGCGAAACACCCTCTGGGACCAACGCCGGCATTGACGAGCCAGGCAAATCCGAACAAGGATTATTCGCTGACTAAACATTTGGATCGGCTGAAGCTGGAGGAGCAGAAAAATTTGGGTCGGCTAGAACTGAAGGAGCAGGATCAAAGACATTTGGATCAGTAGGAACGGGAGCAGAAGCTTATGGAATTGACGGATCAAATGCATGGATGTTTTGATCTTATGGAACGAAACTAGGGACGGGCGAGTCACCAGTAACTTCTTGTGCAATAGTAGAATCTACGACCTCTATGGAAGGGACCTCTAAGGTTACCCTTTCTGTGAAAGTAGTCTCGCCAAGCCTGGGCTCGCCATTCTTTTCCTCATTTGAGGAAAACACATACTGTACCACTCTTGATGCCATCTTGGTAGGACGAGTAGGGTACTCCGAGGAGTTTTCAGCCGCACATTTTCCCCGACTGTTTCTTGTATTTAGACCACTGGCAGGATCTTCTAGGTCTTTTGGAGCATTAGCATCAAATATGGGGATGTCCCTATTTGCCTCAAAAATACCCACATTTTATTTGCCTTTTCGACAGGGTGTGCGACCCGTCTTCATTTCTTGAGATATTGGCTGACGGTTGATCTCACCAAATTGATCAGGATCGTCCCCCGCGTCCTCGCTATCTTTAACATCATCACCGTTAGGGGGTGCAAATCCTTCCTTAGCCAATCCAGCAGCGTGTCTTTGGCTAGTAACCTCAAAGTTCTTCACCGCCCGAGCAGCTAAATCGCACACCACGTCGAATTCATTCACTAAAAAGAGGAATGAAACATTATTAACAAAAATCGATATATAAAAAAAAAATTCAGAAACATCAAACATGGAGAAGGAAACTTATAGCGTTTAAGTCGAGCATGTAAACGAGGAAAAAAAATTTTCTTAATCATTTTTTCTTCATCCAAAAGAAAAGGTTCCTCTCTCTCAGCCAAAGGCAGCACGGCGACAGCTGGGAGATAGGAAATCTCACCGTCCAACAAAACCGGCAGCATCTTGGACCAAGTTTCAGGAGATGTGAAATGTCTTGGAACTTTCCTCTCCAGAAGATTTCGGCGAGCATTTTTCGGCGCATCTCTTCCCCATGTGCCACTAACGAAGAACCAGCTATTCTTCCATCGTTTGTTCAAGTTGGTAAACCCCAAATGAAACCTTTCTTCTTCTCATCTTCTGAGATTTCCACTTGGCCTGGATTCACCGCACATTTGGGAATCCAATTCTCTACAACTGAAGAAAGAAGAAAGTAAGTACCCCCACGGCCCGATAGCCTCAAAGTATAGAAGTGGCGAATCTCACGGGGAGAAGGAGGTCCTTAACCCTTCAACTTCCATATTAAGCACAAACACATTAGGATCCTATAACTATTGGGGGCCAACTGAGCAGGTGCGAGTTCAGCGTCAGCAAGGAATCTAGCGATAAAAGGTTAAAGAGGGAGAGTGACCCCACAGCTAAACATCTGCCTATAGAAGGCAACTGCATTCTTAAGAGGATTCCATATGGCCCGATCGCTAGGGAGTATCAGATTCACGGTATTAGGAATGTCGAACCGACGCTTGTACTTCTGGAGTTCTTGCTCGCCAACAACATTCACTTCATTATCAAAAGTGCTCGGCCGATCAAAAGAGAAATGTAGTCTATTTCTCTAATGATCCTCAACATCAGTATCTACTATTGTCTGGGCACCAACCAAAGACGCCTTGGGAATCTTGGGTGCCCTTCGCTTACTACCATCGGCTTTTGAAGATTTTGTCATTTATAAGGAATTACTGTCAAAAGATGAAGCAGAAAAGAAATCAAGAGCACTGGTTTCATAAGCAGTAGGAATGTAAAAGGAGATTGGAACGATAGAACTTGGGTTAAAATTGTGTATCAATAATTCGATTTTGTCTGCGGTGTTTTTATCACCAAGTTCCAAAGCTCGCATCATTTGACTAAAAAGTAAAGAACGTTGAAAAGGATCTATGGGAACTCACCAGAAAAACCCATTGAACAGAGGATGCGAGGATAGCCCGGAGAGACAAGTAGAAGAGCTCAGTCGAAAATCTCAAGCCGTCTGATGAACATAACAAGAAACAAGAGGGAAAAATGCTAGAAGCTGCAATTCTAGGGTTTATAGATAGACAATCGGCGATGTGGAGCTTTTAAAGGAGAGTTTCAAAATTCAAAACTAGAGTCATAATGATGGAAACCGCCGAAACACAGAGCAATGATTCAACTGCCCACCGAAAAGAAGACACGTGGCACCCTAGGGAACGTTCTTGCAATCAGAAAATCACTCTGATGTCAAGTCGTACGTTTTTCAAAAAAGGAACTTATGGCTGAAATAAGCGTATTGTGGAAGCTTTTAACGTTTGAGATTAACAATCCAAGACCACGTGGATGACAAATGTAAGAAGCGAGAGAGAAATCTTTTAAAAGAGTTTTTCTGAAACAAAGCATGATATAAATACTACTCGTAGGAACAAAGAAGACAAAGAGGTCTGCCTTCTTTATTAGCTCAAAGTATTTATGGGGGTATTGTTGTATATATGTTTTCGGCTTGGGGACACATCAACAATTTGTACAAAAAGCACGTGAGAATATCTCTGAATCATACGTTCGAAATGGTCAACGGAGGGAGTATTGACCGTTATGCCATATCAGCAGAAGTCAATGAATTAAATATGCTTGCCAGATAAGTCAGCTTGTAGCCAAAGACCATGTTCGCCACAACTCCTACTCGCCTCGAAACAGAAAATGTGTTCGCCACAAGCCTTGCTCGCCAAAGCTTTACTCAGCCAACAGAAGCAAGTTACTTTATTACCAATGAAAGAATCCCATAAAACGAGGACTCTCAGATTCAGATCCCAGTAAGGAAATATCTTTATTTCCTTTCGAGACAAAGGAAGTCCAAATAGGAAAGGACTCAAGACTCCCGAGAAACTAGACATTAAGCTGGAAACGAATCCTAATCAACCAACAAAAGCTGAAATCCTAAAGCGACTTTCTTTGGGAATTCACCATCTACACGGCAAAAAGAACAAGGGAACCCTAGTTCACTTATTATAAATAGAATCATGTAATCTATGGAAAATGGGTCGAATTCTAGTGAGTTGAGAGCTATTGTAGGAGAGAAGAAACTAATACAAAAGTATAACCTAAAAGAGATCATAGTGTTATTTTTCCTACCCTCAAGGGGTCCCGTGGTTTTTTTCCATTTTTAGGGGTTTTCCACGTAAACCCTGTGTTCTTGCATGCTTTATTTACATTGCTATTTACATCGTTATAATTTGATTGTGAGACGCGTGGCAATCCAAAAATCACCGTCAACAGTTTCTATTTGATGGTTTTTGTTAATTATGTTTACAGTAAACTTGTTATTTGTGTCCAATTTATACTCATTTTTTGTACTTAAAATATGAGAACCAGAGTTTCGGCGTTTCGACGGATTCGGTTTGAAATCGAATCCGTCTTAACCAGGGACGAACCCATAAATTATTTATCGTCCAGGCTAAATTACATATATAAATAGTATTATTTTTTTTTTCAGTACATACTAACATTATAAGTGATCAGCTATTTACCTATGAATAGTTGGATTTATCTACTTTTGTTTAGTCGATATATTATAATGCTTAATTAACGATTCACAAATTCTCATACTAAATTTATTAAATTCGGTGTGCACTGTAGAGAAAACTCTTTTGATTTTCTTCCTCAATGCATATTGATATAATAAAATCTGTACAATATATGTGAAATATTGATTAAGAATAAAAAAAAATTATATAATTTTTTATGAAAGTTTTTTTTTTTTAATTTTTTAATAATAAGATAACATCGATTCAATAATGGACAACTCAAAAATATGAAATACATTGTAAAATTTATGCATAAACAATTATTTAACATGTAATTAAAGAAAAAAAAATTATTTAAAGTTGAAAAATGGTTTAATTCTATAATGTTATAAGCTATAATATTATTTGTATTTTAAAAAATTACTTTGAATAATAAAATATTTATATTATATTAAATTTAGACAAAAATATTATATTTTTATAATATTATAAAAAGTTAGGGATACTTTATATAATTATCCTTATATATATATATATATATATATATATATATATATTTTTTATTTTTTTTTCTAGAGAGCTGCCCGGGCTACAGCCTGGGCAGCCCTCCTTTACATCCGCCACTAGTCTCAACTGTCCTACTGGGTACTTAATTTTTTTTTTAATTTTTTTTTAATTTTTTTTGTTTTTTTGTATATTATGTACTAATTTTTTCAAGCATACCTTTGAGAACCCAAATTTTCAACTGATTTGATTTCAAACCATGGGTGGAGAGATGGGAGGCACATAGGGCGCCCATGGCCTCCCCTTCCCACAAATATGTTTTCACAATTTTATTATTAAATAATAAAAAATAAAAACCTTTATTGTTATAATATATGTGGCTTTTACCACATGTATAATAACACAAAATATCGTCCCTTAATATCTCATAAAATATCTCCCTAAAATATCTTAACATTTCTACCCATGTTCCACACTTCTACCGCCTGAGAGACTCTCCACTTAACCCACTTGTTTAAACTCATCATCATCAGTCAAGTGGTGGTCATATGCCTTGCCTATATACATATCAATACAAATAAGCTAAATGCTCTCTCTCATATCTCTCGCCTCTCACTCTTTATCTATTATATTATGTTCCTCAATTGTTCTTCATCTTTTCTTCAATTATTTTATAACATGTTATCAACACAAAATGCTTGAATTTATTTGTTCTAGAGAAAGTTCTTGAGAGTCTTAGCTTGGTTTAGATTGAGTCCAGAAATTTCAAAGTGCTCAAATCGTTTTTCGGATGATACCATTGTGTTCATCTCGGAAAAATGATTCCAACGCCACTGACCGCATCTCAAACGGAGCACTAACGAACTCTATAGCTTAGGTCAAAGTTCAGTCAACTCTGGAAAAATTTCCAGATTTTTTTCTACAATTTTCAAGGAAGAAGACGATACTGTAGTGACACGTCATCGAACAGTCAGTGCCACATCAGCGAAACGTTAGTGCCACGTCAGTGAACAGTCACGCACGTCAGCACCACATCAACGATACGCCTTGTCAGGGCCACGTCGCAAGCCAGGGAATATTCCGTTACCATCAGAGCATATTCCGTTAGTCTAACAAAATATTCCCGAGTCAACTCAGTCCAGAAGTGTTTTTAGCCAAACTCAATGCAATTTTCACCCGTTTTCAACCGAGTTGGATAAATTTCCAGTTATTTCGACCGTTCCGGACACAACCGTGCCATCAGTTTCAGCTAATTCTGCTTGTAAGTATTGTTTTGACTTATTCAAGCTTTATTAACTCTGTTTTCAGGCAGGATGGAAGATCCAGATCTTCAACATGATCATATGTAAGTAAAAAGGATCTCTGATGGGTGATTTAATTACATCCCAATATTTTGAATCAGTATATATTTCGTATAAGATGGATGTGCCGTCAACGGATCATATATATAGTTCTGAATTTATTTTCTATAAATCCCAATATTTTGAATCTCTCTCTAAATCTCAATATTCTGGATATGTATATATTTCGTATAAGATGGTTGTGCCGTCAACGGAACATATATATAGTCCTGAATTTATTCTTCTTCTGAATTTAGTCTTCTCAAATCTCAATACTCTGGATCTATTTATAGTTTCGTATACAAGATGGTTTATGCCATCAACGGATCATCTATTTATAGTTCTAGATTTATTTTTATGCACGTAACATGTGAGCTCAACCTCCTGGAACTATTAAATTACAAGACATATATACTATTCTGGAACTGTTTATTTACGGAACATAACAGGTGAGCTCAGCCTCCTAAAATTGTTTTTATTTTACAGAACATATGAGACTGGCTTATGCTGTGTCTCGGCTTATGCTATGTCTCCAGATAAATTGTTAATAAATAAATAAATCAGTATTTATTTATACCCAATATATGAGATTGGTTAGACCGAAGAACCAGAACTTAATGTTTCTAGAATTATGATATTTAAGTCGGCACGGTTTTAAAAACCGATAAAAACCTGAAGTTATGGATCCAGTGTTATATTCATGAATGTCATACGGCACGGTATTGAAAACTGATGAGAACCTGGAATTCTGGATTCAGTGTTATATTCATGAATGATTCATTATTTGGAACCTAAAGTTTCAAATCCAATCAGAATCTGAAGTTCATGGTCGAACCAGAAGTTCGAAAAATCATTATGATCCATGATTTTATTTTATCTCATATATATAAAGTGATATGTTTACATATCATTTATTTGAGAAAAAGGATTTACACATCCAATAGGATGTTGTTAGTATCATAAAAATGATTTAAAATCATAATGTTTAATGAAATTAGAAATAATATTTTATCCATTTCATACACATCCAACAGGATACTGTAAGTATCATAAAAGAGATTTAAGATCACAACGTATAATGAAATTGGAATTAATATTTTATCCATTTCATACACATCCAACAGGATGCTGTGAGTACATCCAACAGGATGTTGTGAGTATCAAAAAAATGATTTAAAATCCTAATGTTTAATGAAATTGAAAATAATATTTTATCCATCTCATACACATCCAACAGGATGTTATGAGTATTGTAAAAGGGATTTAAGATCTTAATGTATAATGAAATTTGAAATAATATTTTATCCATTTCATACACATCTAACAGGATGATGTGAGTATCACATAAAAGGATTTAAAATCCTAACGTATAATGAAACTGGATGTAATATTTTTTCTATTTCATTCGTGTTTGATACTCCTATAGAGCAAAATTTAGAGTTGCTGAAAAGGGGAAATTCTAAGATTAATAGTCTACTTGACAATAGATGAACTTGATGAACATGTGAATGTGATAGGTGTTGGATCATCAGATCATCTGTTTTGGTATCACCAAACCACGATCTGGGTTTACTTCTGGATTTCAACCCAGACCCATCACCCCTCAGGTCAACCCCACCTCGTCGGTGGGCTTCATCGATTTTTCGCACCAGCCTAGTGCGTTTTGGGGCTGATTTATAATTAATAAAAATAATAAAAATTTGAGGGACCTTTTTCGTAATTTTACAAAATCAGGCGCAGTTTTGTAATTTCTCTTTTGAAAAAAAAAACATTTAAATAAAAAAAAGAGGGGGAATTATTATCATTTAAGATGAGATGGGGGAATTATTATTATTTCAGATAAGATATAAAATGGCATCTCAATGATGGGGAATTATTATAATTTCAGATGATATATAAAATGTCATCCATATGAGATATAAAATGATATTACACATAATGTCTATAAAAATTTCTAAAAGGAAAAATATATGTCTTGTTGAGAGTGCAATGACTCATATAATTCTGCGGAGTCAGAAATATTTTATGAATTCGACTTTGCTGAGAGCAAAACGTTATTAATGTATTAGGTCCAACGGATCTAATAAAAAGCTCTGGAAGAACCATGATATTGTTATCAAATAATACTAAATTATGTATTAGGTCCAACGGATCTAATAGAAAGCTCTGGAAGAGCTATGATATTGTTATCAAATAATATAAAGGAATCTGTTTATTGAGATCATGAATAATAAGAAAAAAGGATGTATGTGGATATATTCATCCACCAAATAAACCATATCATTCTAAAGTTGGTTTTGAATCCCTATCATTCAAGGGGATATATGTGGACATATTCATCCACCAAAAGAACCCTTTCATTATTTTATGGTTCTAGTTGATTTATCTACAAGATGATCACATGTTTATGTATTATCGATCGTCACCAATTGAGATCGATGTTCAATATCCAATTTTCGCATGTACTCATAATCAGAATGGATCAGCGGAATCGCTTATCAAATGTCTCCATGTAATTAGAGAAATTTATTATTTCAATACAATTACCGATTTCTATATAGGACATTTTATATTACATGTTGATGCATTCATCTATGACTCACTACCTATCATCGGTATTTACCATTACAACTTGTAAGTGGTCATTGAATTGCTCACATTTTAAAGATATTTGATTGTGTAGTATTAGAGGTGGCAAGGTTCCGGTTCGGTTCCGGTTCTGGTTCTGAACCGGCCTAGGGCGGTTCCGGTTCCGACCGAACTGGCGGTTCTAAACCGGCCAAAAAAAATTTTTTTTTTTTTAAAAATTATTTTTTCTTTACAAAATATTACATTTTATTTATAAAAAAATAAAATGTTAGAAAGAACATTGTAGAGTATTGAGCCATGACCTATAACCCTTGTCCAAGTAATTATGTTTTCCATTCCCTTCTCCTCCTTTTTTTATAGGTTAGATATCTCATTCACTTTTCTATTTTTTCAATGTGGGATGTGGGAATTAAAGAAGTCATTAACTGATTTTTTTTTTGATACATTATTAACTAATTTCATATATTAATAACCTATTGGAATCATTAATTTTTTTTTTTTTTTGAACTATTATAATATTCCATATTGTGGTATAATTCGAAACTAACACAAAAAGAAATAATTGAAATATTTGTTAAAAATGCATAATATGACTTTTTATCCTTCATCCCACATCCCACATTAGAAAAATAAAGAAGTAAATGAGATGTTTAATTTATATAAAAAGGAGAAGAAGGGAATGGAACACATAATTGTTTGGATAAGGGTTATGGGTCATGGCTCAATACTTTACAATGTCCACTCTAACATTTTATTTTTTTATAAATAAAATGTAATATTTTGTAAAGTAAAAAAAATTATATAAAAAAAAAAACTAGAACCGGGCGGTTCGAACTGAACCAGAACCGCCGGTTTCATTCCGGTTCGAACCGCCCGGTTCCGAAAAAATTGGAATCAGAACTGGAACCGAAACCGGAAAACCGGTTTCTGTTTCTGTTTCGGTTTCGGTTCGGTTCCACGGTTGGAACCGGAACCTTGCCAGGTCTATGTAGTATATCTCCTTATTTCATCTCTAGTATGATCTAAGATAAGAATTCTATATCATTATGAGATTAATATTGATTTTAATTAATCTTCTAATTAAATCATTTAAACTTCTGATAGTTTATATTTTTACACACAATCTATATATTATTATATTGATTAATTTCTAAATGGGAAGTTTCTACAAAAAGAGTAAATGAAAAGTTACTCTTATACAAAATAGAGATACCGGTTCAATTCTCTATATATAAATATGTCTCATTTCAAATATTTATATCACTCAAATACAAAAGATAATTGATCATCAGATAATTATTAATTTGTTACTTGATATATTAAAAGTAACAAGATTTATAAATTGACATTTCATAAACCCCGACCAGGTGATTATTCTTAAAGAATGATCAGAGTAAAAGCAACAAATAAATCATATGATACATATTATAATTCATAAGCTTATGAACCTTTTTGAAAGGTATTTTTATCAGGATCCTAATATAAGCAAAACTCGAGTTATAAATAAATCCACTTTCTCTAAATCAACTCTGTAAGAGTTTGATATATCTAATGAGACACAAGTCTATGAAATGACTAAACCCATTGAAAATGGAAGAAATCTCAATAGAGATACAAGTATATTGAAATTGAGAAAATTTCTATACAAGTCTATGAAATGACTAAATCCATTGGAAATGGAAGAAATCTCAACAGAGATACAAGTATATTGAAATTGAGAAAATTTCTATATAAATCTATGAAATGACTAAATCCATTGTAATGTAAGAAATCTCAGCAGAGATTCAAGTATATTGAAATTGAAAAAATTTCTATAAATCATATGAGAGAAATGTGGAATCATAAAGAAACAATCATTAATGATGTATTTTTATACACAATAGTGCTACTGAAATTATAAACGATAATTATGATATTCATAATATCAATGATTGTATACAAAAAGCATGATTGACCTAAGTGAAAAGAAGCAATTCAAGCATAATTGACTTCATATGCCAAACATAAGGTATTTAGACCAATAGTACTTTAGACACCTGGAGATGTCAAACAAATTGGATACTAATGAGTTTTTATACAGAAAACGTAATGAGAAAAACGAGGTCATGAGATATAAGCCATGATTCATAATACATGGTTTTTTACAAAAACTTGGTATTCACTATTGATGAATACGATTACGTTCTAAATTTTTAATAAATTTGGCTGCCCTTGAAATGCTTGAAATACGTCTTCAAACGTAGTAATCATTTATTTATATGATTCACTCAATGCAGTTAAAATGCTAGAAACATGTAAATCAAGATCTCGTAATCTGTATTTGATGAACATAGAAAAATTATAATATGGATTAATAATAATCTGGACGAATATGATATAACTGTCTCAGTGAATATCTGATAAAATAAGGGTATAATAATTATATTATATACCCAAGAGTCTTCACAAAGAAATCAGAATTTGAATTTACTATATTCATAACATATGTTGATGATATGAATTTAATTGGAGCTCCCGAAGGGCTCTTGAAAACTTTTGAATTTTTGTTAAATGAGTTTAAAAATGAAAGACATGGGAAAGGAAATATTGTCTCGACCTTCAAGTCGAGCATAAATCAAATGGAATGTTTGTCCATCAATCAGAATATGTTGAAAAGATTCTAAAAAGATTCCATATAGATATTACTCCATAAAGCAAGTCTTTGCTTATACTCTCATCCAATCATTTATGATGTTATTTGATTTCATGAAATAAACATTTGTACTTGATTTCATGAAATAAACATCTGTACACCCCAGTTTAGCAAATCTAGAAGATTGATTTAAAAGAACTTTTATCAGAGGGGGTGTTCCATCAGGGGGAGCATATCAAATGAAGTATATTAATCATATTGGGGAATATGTGCATTGTACTCTTTTCCTTTTCAATCAGGTTTTTCGTCCCATTGGGTTTTCCTGATAAGGTTTTAATGAGACAATTCTCTAAGTACACCCAAAAATCATTTGATCCACAAAATCATAAATATTACATTGATTCAATATATCATCGTATATATGTTATCTTGATCAAAATATCATTGAAAATGTTACTTTGATCTTGCTAATCATCGTATATATATTACCTTGATCCAAATGATCATCATAAATATTACTTTGATCTGATAAATCAATCGATATCTTTGCTCAAGTTTTTGTGTCACTGGGTTTTTCTGACAAGGTTTTTAACGAGATAATCAAGGCGAGCAAAATTCTGAACGGACATATGTACACAATACTCTTTTTCCCTTCGATCAGGTTTTTCCCATTGGGTTTTCCTGACAAGGTTTTTAACGAGATAGTTTTGAGAACGTCCAGCATCCCAAATCTGGGAGATAATTGTATATATTTTACCTAGGTTTTATCCCATTAGGTTTTTCCCTAGAAAATTAATACATGTAGTATAAATTCAATGGGGAGTGTTATAATATATGTGGCTTTTACCACATGTGTAATAGCACAAAATATCTTCCCTTAATATCTCATAAAATATCTCCCTAAAATATCTTAACATTTCTACCCATGTTCCACACTTCCAACGCCCGAGAGGCTCTCCACTTGACCCACTTGTTTAAACTCATCATCATCAGTCAAGTGGTGCTCATATGCCTTGCCTATATATATATATATATATATGATCTCCTTTCATTTGTGATATGGTTGTTCAGCTGAAACTTCACATATCAATACAAAGAAGCTAAAAGCTCTCTCTCACATCTCTCGCCTCTCATTCTTTATCTATTATATTATGCTCCTCAATTGTTCTTCATCTTTTCTTCAATTATTTTATAACATTTATAAAACTATAAATTTGTCTTTATTTTTTAGATTTCTTTCATTTTGGTCGCCTAGAATTTTTTATTTTTGTATTCCTGGCTCCGCCACTGATTCAAAATGAATTCATCAAAACCACCAATACGGGCCTCTTGTGTTTATGGTAGGAGTCTTCAACGTGAAGTACCACCACCGAGGTTCAAACCTTGGCAATTGTAAATACTTATCTCACATTTAGATATAAAATCCCTAAGTGAGAGCAGCCATCTCTCCGATTGTGAGAGTTTGTAGTCTAAATGTAACCTCTCCCCGACAGTGGGAATAATATTCTGAATCATGTTTGTAGAGTTTAATTTCATTAGGTCCCGACAGTATTTGTTATTCAAAAAAAAAATCACATCCGAACATATTATAACTTAATATAGGATAATATGAATATCACCAAAAAGAGGATCGTAAAGGAATAATACAATACAATACAATGTTATTTCATCAATATCACGAGCTTTAAAAACAACAGCACCTAGAAAAGGCTTATGTACATTGTCAATACCAGAAGTCAGTCATCTCCAATGCAAATCTTCCCAGAGAACTTGTTCATCAATCTTGCTTAGCCTCTCATCATCGAGACGCTTCCACGTCTTGATCCTCTCGACTCCTGTCCATGCATTCTCTCTCTTCCCCAGTTCTGCTAATATTACCCTCGCTCTTCTGGGCCATCCAGCCCTTCCATAGCCATGGTATCCGACACCTCCACCATAACATAACCATATACCATCAAGATTCCCACAGAAGTCATTAGTGTGGTCATGTCCCATAAAGACAGCCTTCACATCTCCCATGGAGACAAAGGTCTGTAGGACACCAGAGTTTACTATCGAGCACGCAGCAGCTTCGTGTAACTGGCCTACTATCTTCTGATAGTATAGCTGTCGAATTTCTGGGATTGGTATATGGAAAAATGCAAGCGCTGGTGAGTGACTGGAATCCTGTTTTTGGCCCTGTTAGTATGAGACCTGCAACATGTTAATGAATTCTAAATCTACAGAACCCCCCGTGGGAATCGAAGAAACATATTAAACACTGATGAGAGTTTCAATTGGTTCGTGGATAAACATAAACGAATAAAATGTAATAAATTAAATGCAGCCAAATGTTTAATTAATTGATGTATTTCTTCATTACAACATGTATAAGATTGCTATACCTGCAATATTCCCTCAGAAACTCCACGAAGCCAATGAAGTTGAGATTCCTTAATCCACCCGTAGGTGCGGATTCCTTGAACAATCTCCCTGTCCCCGCTGTCTAGGAAGAAAAGCTTGAAGATGCTGCTGTTTGCCAAATCAGAACCTGCAGGACCATATGCTCTGAGATCATAATTTCCAAAACCATCAATGTTTTCTATTATGTCACCTTTGGCTGGATTGGAGAGATCTTCAGCCAATGGATTAGTTCGTGCGACTGAATAATCCATGAGGGAGATAAAGTACATCAGTTCTTCACGATTCATTGTCGATTCCTGGTCATGATTTCCTAGAACTGCTGCCCATGGAAGCCTAGATTCCATAGCAGGACCAAATGCTTCTATCATTGATTCAGCAGCGTCTGTCGTGCTTGTCCCAAATATATTATCTCCTATAGTTGAACAAAATGAATTGAAATTAGTCCTTTATATCGATACACACGTTGTTTCTCTCTCAATGAATTGAAGTCAGTTTGTAAAATTTGTTGAGTAAATATCAAGACTGAGCATACACATCAAATCAGGCCAATTTAGTTTAACCGGCCACTTCTATTCACTTAAGCAAGATCAAAGAGATCATTAGCCGGTTCTTGTAGAATTGATTGAACTCACTCGAGATATTTATAAATTGAAGAACAGATTGAAAAAAAAAAAAAAAAAAAAAAAAGCATGGATTCTAGTACTGGAGAAAAGCTTCAAATATGGGAGGACGAGCAAACCAGATCAATCGTATGTCCATCCAATAGAATCCAATCATGATGCATACATATGTACCCATGTCTCGAATTAGAAAGGTGACACAAAGCAGCCAACCAACCAACCAACATACTAAAAGAAAACTAAATTCCATTAACACTAAAATTCACACTTTTTATCTAATTTTTTCATCCAAGTATTACTAATTTAAGAAAAAAAAAATCAAGATATGTATAGATAAGAGTACCGGTAAAAGCAATAAAATCAGGCTTTTCAGCTTCAATGATCCTCTTAAGAAAGCGAGTGGTGTTTAGGTCAGAGCAATAATCGAACTGAGAAGGCAAAACATCTCTGCATCGTGTCACCATCCCCATCCCATAATGCATATCAGCCACCTGATTTTCACAATCTCACAAACCAATAAATTTAATTAATAACAAATCCAAACTCAAAAACCAATAACTAGCTACTACATATTAGCTAGCTACTAATTAGTACTAACTGGAGTAACTGTAAACCAACCTGAAGGATTTTGAAAGTGCCGTCATATCGGAACCGGAGAGGAAGATCTGGGTTCTTCTTCAGGTGGACTTTAGGCTGGCTTATTTGTAATTTGTCTGAAATTTGGTGGTGAAGACAATAGAGGGTAGCATAGATTAAGATTAGATAGAGTAAAGAGTGCTTCCATTTTGCAGTCAACGATGTAGATCCCATATTTAGCTTCAGTTGTTCAGACACAACTAAACAGTAGAAAACAGTTCCAGTTGTTAGTTTTATATAATAGTTGCTGTAATAAAGATTTAGTGATATTATTTAAACTTCTCTATAGTTTTCCAAATTGACTACAAACCACCTCTAGTTTCGATTTTGGTCAATCAACACCCTATAGTTTCAATTAATAGTCAAAATAAACCATGTCGTTTGTTTTCCACTAAAAATATTGAATTTTCTGGTAAACCATTATGGGTGCTAGCCTTATGAGGGATCAGCAATTAACCCTATGGGACTCGCTGTGCTTAATTGTCGTCTATCGATGTGTCTTACGTACTTTTTGAAGCTCCTCAAACCCACTTGCAACATAGGGCTCTGTGCCTTCAATAATAAGGAAATAAATTTGCACTTCTGCCAACATCTATAGCTTTTAGCACGACAATAAACGTTTGATCCTAACAAATAGTATAATGGCAAATTAGTGGTGAGTAAATTTAAAATATTTTAAATTTAGTAAAAAAATCATATTAAATATTTTTATAAAAATAATGATATAAATATATATATATCAATATTTTACCGTTCTCTTTATGTTAGGTAAAAATCGATATACCGGATTACAAGTACGAATGAAATACAAAAAACAATAAATTGAATGAAACGAAATACAAAATAAAATTGTATAAATTGTAAATCAACTTTATAAAATTCCAATTCAAAAGAATTTAGAATCGAGGCCCGTGTTTCACACGGTATCCTTAAGACAAATTCACCACTTACACCGTATTTGCTTGACGTTTGTCTCCTAGAATATAATGGTTCAATAGTAGTACGTGTTGTAAACACGACTACACCAACAAACTAAACAAAGGTCAGAACTTACTACCTTTGCAAGGAAGGAAAACAAAGACTTTGGAGAGAAATTCTTAATTCTAATTGCGATATTTTATTTTGTGTTTCTTTTATTTGCGTTCCTTAGACTGAAGTAGATAATGCAATATATATATATATATACAGTCTCGTTCCTATCAGCATCCTTATATAACTTTAATAGGATATTGAATGTGAGCCACTCATTTATAAAAGTGATTTGACAGGTGCATACATATCAAGTCAAAGTATTTAAAATGAGTGGCTCACATTCAATGTCCTTATATAATTCTATCAGAGCATCCTTATAAGAAAATTTCCGTATATATATATATATATCATTCAGCGGAAGGGAACATATGGAATTAAGTAGTGAATCAATTGAATTGATTCTCATAAACAATGACAATTGAAATGGAAGTTTAATCTTTTGTATTAAAGATTTAATTTTCTTTTAATTTCAAAATTGAATTAAAATGGAAATCAATCACCATTTAAATGGTAATTGCAATCTTAAATTCAAAATTGAAGACGCGTCCGCGTCCGCGTCCGGATGCGCACTTGCACACAATTTGTTAAACCCGCGATTTATGATACTATACTACACGTGCGTGTAAGCTATTCTACAAGTAATCAAATATACTTGTCTAGACGTATGTTTCCCATCAATGTGGGACTTATTATTTTTTCTAATTTGACGGGTGTACTTTGAGTATCAATTTCTCATTCACCCGAACACCATTTTTCCAACAATTCCCTCCCCCCCCCCCCCCCCCCCTATCTCTCATTTGTGTCTTCTCACTTTCACCCCTCTTTAACATCTGTTTTCTCTCTCTCTCTCTCTTGATGCAGCGGGAAATTCACAAAACACCAATCGATAAAAGAAATGAGATAAACGATTGGGATCCGTTGATTCGCACACGAATACCGGAAACAAACCCTACTATTAATCTATAGATCCGCGCACAAATACCAGAATAATAGGTTTCAAATTCATTGACTTTCACAAAGGTACCGAAAATGGATAAAAAGAGATACTCTTTCTCAAATTTTTATTAATCATCAAAAACTAAAATCCCTATTATGGTACATCGTCTTTAAATAGGAAAATAAAAACCTAAAAGAAACCTAAAATAACTAGTAAAACAATAAAATTATCAATTTCCCTATAAAAGAGATAATTGAGATAACAATGGAAATTAAAAATACTAGAATCCTAAAACATTAAAAACCCATCTAATAAGGAAATAAAATTTGATTTAATAAAATCAAATCATAAAATATTTAACTACCTAATTAAATATATAATAAAAAGAAACATAATAATAGATATTAATTACAAGACTATTTTTAAAATAAAAAGTCTTCAAGAAAATCTCCAATAATATCTCCTGCATCATTCTCTCCGGTGTGGAGAAAATTTGTCCTTGAATTTTGACAGCTTTGAGGAACAAATAAGTTGGAGATGTCGTTGAATGATGAAACACAGCAACATCGTAGAAATAATCCTCAAAAATTGAGTTCCTCTCATGCTGCTCGTTATGGAATAAATCTTCATCGAAAACCAGTGGCTTATCGAAATTGATGATAACAAGTTTTGTCACATATTCCTCATCGACAATTGACGGCTCATCGACAATTGACGGCTTATCGAAGTCAACAATAACCGGGGTCCGACACATAATCGTCATCGAAAAACAATGAATGGTAGGTGAAAATTTTGTTTTGGGGATTCATGAGAGTTTGATATATTTTTTTTTTTGGAGAAATACGAAAGGTGAATATCTAATAGAGAAGTAGTTTGTTATGGTTTGTGGATCGATGAGCCTAGCACAACATTATACTTGATGGCTCTGATACCAACTGATGCAGCGGGAAATTCACAAAACACCAATCGATAAAAGAAATGGGATAAACGATTTAGATACGTTGATTCGCACAGGAATACCGGAAACAAACCTTACTATTAATCTGTTGATCCACGCACAGATACTAATATAATAAGCTTCAAATTCGTTGACCTTCACAAAGGTACCAAAAATGGATAAAAAGATATACTCTCTCTCAAATTTTTATTAATCATTAAAAACTAAAATCTCTGTTAGAGTACATCGTCTTCAAATAAGAAAATAAAAATCTAAAAGAAACCTAAAATAACTAGTAAAGCAATAAAATTATCAATTTCCCTATAAAAGAGATAATTGAGATAACAATGGAAATTAAAATACTATAATCCAAAAACTTTAAAAACCTATCTAATAAGGAAATAAGATTTGATTTAATAAAACCAAATCATAAAATATTTAACTACCTAATTAAATATACAATAAAAAGAAACATAATAATAGATATTAATTACATGACTATTTTTAAAATAAAAAATCTTCAAGAAAATCTCCAATAATATCTCCTGCATCACATCTCCTCTCTCACTCATTTGTGTCTTTTCTCTTTATTATGTGTCTACTCTTCTCCAGGTCTTTTCTCTCTCTTATGTGTAAGCATGTGCAAAAAACAACCAAACCAAACCAACCAGTCTAACCCAACCCAAACTTAATGGTTGGTTCGGTTACACATAAAAAAAAAAATATTAATATGTTTGTCATTTAACAAACCGATCAAATATTGGTTCGGTTTGGATTGCTGTAAATAAAATTCATACAACCCAAAACAACCCATATATTCAATAAATACAAGTACAAACTTGACAATTTAACTCATAAAAATAAGTTTTTTTATTTTTCTTCTCATTCATTGCCATCAACCATTAGGTATTGCACTCTTCTTTCTTTTATATAATATTTGTTTTTTTTTTTTTTAATCTTTTTTTAAAAAACAAAATATAATTACAACCTTTTGGAATATGAGTTTTATAATTTAAGTTTTTGTTTCTATATTTGACTTGATCTTTTTTATTTAGTCAAATTATTTTTTATTTTATTTTCTATTATGATAATTGTTATTATTAATTTGTTAAATATATAATATTTTTATTAATTTTTTGAATAATTAAATAACAAATATGTTTAATATTTTATATTTAAATAATTTTTTTATAATAATACAAAAAAATGATTTTGGGGTTCAAACTTAAACTGATAAATCTATCCAAACCAATCCAACTTTTTTGGTTTAATTTGAATAGGTTTGGCAAATCACATTGGTTTGGTTTGGATTAAAATATAGTCAAACCGATACATATTTGTTTGGTTTGATATTGAGCTTCAACTCAAACCAAACCGAAAGTGCACACCCCTACTTATGTGTGTCTACTCTTCTCCCGATCTCTTCTCTCTCTCTCTCTCTAGGGTGTCTAGATTTTATTTTATTTTTTCAGTTTTTTGTTCTTCCAAAAAAAAATATTATTAAGGATTTAATCTCCACTGCTTATTTTAGAGATAGATGGTGGAGATCAATCTTTTTTTATTTTTTTTATTTAATATTTTTTTTAATTAAATAAAATAGAGTTGGATCTCATTCTTCCATCTCTGGTTTGGATGGTGAAGATCCAACTCTTGTTTTAAAATATTTTTAAATTAATTTTTTATTTTGATTTTATATATATTTGAATATTATATTTATATATATATCAAAATCTTAACAAAAGTTAACATTGGGGTGTTTTTGGCCAAAAACAAAACTAGAGTGTGGTTTTTGGCCAAGATGACAAACTACATGATGGTTTTAGATAATATCCTTAAGATTTTTATTTGGTATTAAAGACATTTACTTAAATAGAAAAAAAAATATACCAAAATAGGACGAAAAACCATTGTATAGAACCGAATCAAACCAAACTGCTTGATATGGCTTGGTTTTCAAATTTTAAGAAAACCATACGGTTTTATTAATAAATAAAAAAATGCAAATATTTCTACCCATAAAACTAATTAGTACACCCATTTTTATAAGTATATTCATGTCTATAATTTTAAAAATAAATATTGCTATAAACACTCAAACTAATGCCAGTATTACCCTTATTGAAATGAATATATTCATTTTAATTATAAACACTCTTAAATTATTAACACACCCAATTTATAAATATAAAAAAAATCATATTATTTTCATAATCAAATTCTATTGTAATAATTGTCCAATTTACTTTTGGAAATGTCTCAAATGCAAGAGCCTTATGAATTCTATATATTTTTATTATTAAAAAAAAAAAAACAATAATAATAACTTATGATAAACAACTTATAATAAACATTAATTTCTATGATAAGCCATAATTGAACTCTAATTTTATTTCAACTTATAATAAACATTAAGTTTTATGATAAACCATAATTAAACTCTAATTTTATTTCAAATAAAGTTTCTCATCATCATATGAAACAAAATAATTTTTTTTTAAGATAGTTGCAGATATCAATGAGATTTTTAATTTTATTTTTAAGATAGTTGTATATATAAGAGAATTTCATATTGAAAATCTCTTGACCCTTGGTAAATTTTTATTGAGATATTTTTGTGTTGTATATAATATTTGTCGAGAAGACACGTCACTAGACAGTGTAGGCCAGTCTTGCCATATAAACAAAAGTCATGGAATTAGTCAAAAGACATACTGACATTCCACATTGATAGGCCACTTGGCACGAGCACGACATTAATGAAGTACCAAGACAAGACCAATAAGGCCGAGTAAAGCAGAGTAGGAAACCATGTCTAGTCGACTCTACTCGGCCCAAGTGGGAAAGTCCCCATATTAGGGTTTTTCCATTACATACAAGGTTATACAGCTATAGCATGCAATCACATATCAACTAGTGTACAACCACCGGAAGGAGTTCAATAAGAAAACAAACAGATCTTCCATCCAAGATATCAGAGTCTTAAGCAGATTCGGAATTAACATAACCAACTAGGAAAAGAACCCTAAATGTAACTCTATAATCCTTTACTTGTACTTCACGCTTCCAAACCCTAGCAGTACCAAGTATAAATACACCTGCAAAACACATTGTAAAGGACAGTGAAAAATCTAGCGAGAAAGAGAGATCAGAGTGTGCATTATGTTACAAAATAGTAGATTTGATTCTCAGTTGCTAAGGCAACGACCTGTGGACGTTTCTCCGATCACCGGAGTTTTACCATGTACCTTGCTCTCTTTGTTACTCTTGTTTTCATTACATTGTTATTACACTTATACTTGTAGGTTTAATTGGCCTAAATCGTTGACCGGTTGACCATCAAGAATTCACCGTCAACAATTAGCGCTAGAATGAGGAGGGTTTCAAGCACTTAACTCTGAAATCCCTTGTGAGACAATGGCTGGCGAAGGAGATGGAAACGGTTCCAAAAACATCCAGGAATTACCAGAGGACGTGCTGGGAGTTTACACCGCTCTCAGTATCACAGGATCCACGGACGCCACCTTGACGATTGAGAATCAATCAGCGGCCGTGGTTGGAGTTCAATAGCTTCCTCCAACCAACGAGGAGATCACCCAGCAATTCTGGATATCTCTACAACAACTCGTATCCGATGCGGCTAGACCTGGGGTTTTCTTTTCCACTACGGAAGGCTTAACTTCACCCTATAACTTACACACCCCGACTCAGCCGCAAGGTAGGTTGCGTGATATAGTGATTGGTTCGACACTAGACACATCGCTAAAGACGAGCCAGAACCCGATTGACCGGCCTGAAACCTTGGTAGAAAGATAGGCCGGGCCAGTGAAGATCATAAGGAAGATGAACACCCCCATGGGAAACAAAGTTTCGATCAAGAGGAACAATATCAAAACTGAACCGGCGGGCATACCCACCGGAGGGATCGGTTGTCACCATCTAGAGAAAGCAACCAGCACCATCGTCGAAGACGCTAGAGGGGAACAATCCGCTTGCACGGCCTGGACCGCGAAACTCGAAAGCAAGACACTGAAGAACAAAGGTCGGGCCTAACCGTCAGTAAAAGCTTCAATTCTAATGGAAGGCAAGAGGGTGATAGGGACATACACATATAGAGTTTGACCCGAGAAGTTCAGAACATCAAGAAGCAGATAGATGCCCTGGTTAGGCATTATAGGTGCCATGAACTATCAAACGATGAGTAAGACAACCTTTTTACCAGTAATGTCCTTCGGACACCCTTCCTAGAAAGATTTAGGATACCACACGTGGAACAATTCAAAAAGGACACGGACCCAAAAGAGCATGTTAGGAGATATAAGAGTGTGATGGCCTAATACGTTCAGAATGATGCCCTATTATGCCTCAACTTCCCTCTAACACTTAGGGACTTGGGTTCTCGATAGTTCGGAAGGTTGCCTACAGCGAGCATAAGAAGTTTCAAAGAGTTAAGCAGGGCATTCTCGAGGTAATTCCTTAGGAACGTGCACAAGAAAAAGTCAGTGGCTCACCTCTCCCAACACAAACAAAGGAAGGACAAAGCTTGGGATGGTCGGGATGGTCATCGAACATCAAACCTATGACCCAAAGACATATCAGATGAGGGAGAGGTTCCAGGGTAAGTATGCGAACTACACTCCATTGTGGAAAAAGTAGGAGGAAGTTCTTGCAATCTTAGAAGAAAAGAACTTGTCAAAGGAACCTCCTAGGCAATCACATTTTACTCTTAAGGATACCACGAAGTATTGCCGGTTCCACAAGGAAAATAAGCATGAAACCTCCAAATGTTTCCAACTTAAAGACCACATTGAGACCCTCATCCAAGAGGAACACTTGAAAGACATCATCTTGAAGAAAACCGAAAAAATGGACTATCACCGATATAACCAGCAAAAGAACTGGGGAAGAAAGTTGAGCCCAAAGAAGGCTAAGGATGAAGAGGCGATAAACACCATCTTTGGTGGGCCAGCAACTGGAAAAAGTAATAGGGAAAGGACACAGAAAATCCGGGAAGAATGAAGGCTAGAAGGGACCTCGACGTGAAATCCATTGAGCTTGATCTGAAAAAAACCAAAGAAGGCTGGGACCCGATAATATTCATTGAAGTCGACTCGCACGGTATGGACGTCTGACCAAATGACGCTCTTATCATAAGTGCTTGGATTGGTCATAGAGAGGTTTACTGGATACTGATCGACAATGGAAGCTCTGCGGACATTCCAAATGCGGGAGTGTATAATCAGCTGAGACTAGACAAGAAAGACCTACAACAATTTCATACCCCACTTCGAGAGTTTGGTTTAGTAGAAGTAAGATCTTTAGGCACGATGAAACTGCCAGTAAAGGTTGGAAATGCCCCTTGTTAGAAAACAGTATTACTCAACTTCATGGTCATAGATATGGAAAACTGACCTTATAACGCCTTGCTGGGTCGACCATTCCTAAACAAGACCAAAATGGTCACGGCCACCTACGCCCTGATGATAAAATTCCTGACGGAGTATGGGTTAGGCGTAGTCAAAGGGTCACAAAAGATGGCACGAAGAGCGAACCTTTCAGTCTATAAAGACATGGAAGATAGGGATGGCCACCAGGTGTGTATGATCCTATTAGTCAACTAGAACTTAGATAGGTCAAAAGACCAAATAAAGACACCTGGAGGATTTGGGCTTGACCCGAGAGAAAAACCCGAAACTCAAAAGGATGAGCCGACAAAGGATATAACCCTGGATAATAGAGAGTTGGCCAAGGTGATCAAAATAGGTGCAAACCTACACGAGGGCAATAAAATCGACCTGACCAACTTGCTAAGAGAGTACAAAAATGTGTTCGCTTGGAGACATGAAACATGAAAATATGCCCGGGATAGACACGAAACTAATATCGCACTACTTGGTCGTTGACCCAGAGTTCATACAAGTAGTTCAGAAGAGGCTACTGTTTAACCTAGAAAGAAGCGCGGCAATTAAGAAAGAAAGTAAGAAGCTGCTTGCCGCGGGGTCAATAAGAGAAGTCAAGTACCCACAGTGGGTGGCCAACGTGGTACTAGGGAAGAAAAAGAATAATCAGTGGAGGATGTATTTAGACTAGGGTTGGGCAAGGTTCGGTTCGGTTCGGTTTGGGGTAAAACCAAATTGAACCAAAAATATTTTGGTTTACACAAAATTGAACCGGTTTAAACTGAATAAAAATGGTAACCGAACCGAACTGAACTGAACTGAACTGATTTTAATCGGTTTAGTTAGGTTTGATTCATTTTGGTTTTGGGCCTAATGGACCTTATGGGCTTAATAGGCTAAATGGGCTTAATGGGTTTAATGAGTTTTAATATGCTTTTAAATTTGATGGGTTGTGGGATTCTAATTTTGGCCTAAAGTTTCACAATTTTTAATAGCCCAAGCCCAAAAAAAAAATACTGAAATCAAACCAAAGTAATTTGTTTTTTTTTTTTTTTTTGTTTTTTATTTTATCAAATTTCATACAGACATCAAAGACATGAGACAAGTTTTCACAAGTTCAATGTTCAATTTTGGCAAGTTTCATAGTCATATAAATATGAAACATACTTGACATATCACATATTCTTCAAAGATAAAAACTCTAAATCAAAAATCCAAACTCCAATTCCAAACTCCAAACCAAAATTACAATACAACTAAAATAAAAACTCTAAATCATTTAATTAGTAATAACATTAAAACCAAACAGGAAATGCAATAATGACAGTAAAATAATTCCAACTTCCTTCATGGCTTGCTTTCTTGTGCTCTCATTTGCTCTCATTTTCTGTAGTGGAAATAATTCCAACCAGTCAGACGCTTTCTTGTGCTCTCATTTGCTGCAATGGAAAACATATAACATGGTATGTAAGTCACAAGTTACTTCAAATCACTATAACATCTAATAACACTATTAACAGCCTAAAAAGGCAAGGGTCTAAAGAAGAATTTTTCATCCATCCCAAGATTATTTGAAGTAAAAGAACACTATAAGGGGTATCCTGTTACCTTGGGAAGAAGCCAGACCAGTGTGGCCAAGTGGGCCTTCTACGAATCTAGATCAAGATCAGAGTCATCTAGATCCCCAAGTACCAGGAAACATGAAAGTCAAGGTCCTAGTGATCTTGCTACTGCATTATCCCGGTACCCCGCTATTGCATCATCCTGGTACCCCCGCTACTGCATTGTCTTGGTACTCGGTACCTCGGAATCCCGATACTAAAAAATATCCAATAAAACGCGGGATACCTGGATACCCTGACCCATCTACCAAGCAATGGAGACCGAGATAAAGAGAAGATTATCAGGGAAGAAAGGACTGGTATACTAAGGAACCAGAGCCATGCCATAAGAAAGATAGTACGCGCCAACATTTAAATACAAGGAAAGTTGACTTCTCCCGCCATATTTAAAGCTCCACTTTAAGTGGGATTAGTTAACTCTGTTAAGATCGCCATGGAAGGAAACTGAATCACTTGATTATGGGAATCATTTCCACGCCCCAAAAAAAGCCACCATCAACGTCCCATTAATTGTTTAATTGATTGATTGATTGATCGTCATAGTAATGAGCTAGAAAATGGACCTATTAATACAACAAGACTCTCGAAACAGAGGGATCTGATATTTGATCAGCATCCCTACAACGTTTTTCACTTATTTACTAGCACGAGATTGCTATCGCAATCGCCTACTATGTCAGAAATCTCCTACCTAAACCTCACCAAAAACCCTTACTATATCTAAACAATACGTAATCTCCATTGTATGATGCATTGTATTTGAAACAATCAATATAATAGTATTATTTCTTTACCTCAATAAACATACTTTGTTAATAGGAATTTGAACTCTTTAACATTTTCCTACTAACACTTTTTGGCGCAGTCTGTGGGAAGTATCCTCTCATCCATTTACAAAGAAGCTACCTAGTTCTACCCAGAAGTCACTAAGATGAGACTTAGATCCTCTCAAGGGCAGCCTGATACATCAGGGCCTGAATCCCTTACCTCCACTCATAGAGTCCAAAGGCAAGGGAGGGAATCAAGGAACCACAACCCAACACAGATCCCACAACCAAATGTAGGCTCCGTCCCCCATGCCCTAGTTGTTGAAGAGATCAATTGGGATACCATAGAGCAGCAGGCTACAGCCTATGTAGAAAGTATTCGCCTCCGAATGATTTCCCAGGGGATATCCTTTTAAGTACCTAAGACCACAGGAGAAGTTAGATTGGGTACCCAAGTATCGGTCTTCGACAGACTTGGAACACTGTTCCTTGCTCTAAACCTTCCCGTGGATTTTAGACCCCGATCAAGTGAAGTCAGCGGTTGATGTCCCTCTTAGGAAGAACCGGCCAACAACAAAACCAGTAGCAGAGGATGGGATGGGGCTTTGCGGCATGATTTAGGTGGAAGCACCGGACCCCGAAGAAATACCCAAGGGAACCATCCTCAGAAGAAGGAGCGAACAGAAGCCATTGTTGTATTAGAGAGCTCGGACAATGAGGGCTTAAAGGCCCGATTGGATCCAGACGTCTAAAAGACCAGATGACCAAGATGGCAAAGAAACTCGAAGAGTTAAGGAAGGGAAAGTACAGAGGAACCCGGAAGAATCCTTTAGGGGAAATGAATGCACCATTCTAAAAAAGGATCAAGGAAGCAAAGCTATCTCCCATGTTCAAAATGTCATATGATAAGTACTCTTGGTCAAAGGATCCCGTGAGCCGCATGGAGAGTTTTGTATAGATGGAGATACAGAACGTTGCCCGGTCAACAATGTTACCTTCAACCCTAACTGATTGTGCCAAGACTTGGTTCAAAAAATTACCCCCAGATAGTGTGGATTCTTTTACACAGTTTAACAAAGATTTCTATGCTCAGTTTCAGGGAATCAAACCTCGTCCCAAAAACCCCGTCCTTCTCCAATACGTGATCTAAGAGCGGGGTGAGACGCTAAGGTCCTATATGGAGAAATTCCATAAAAAAGTGATCTTGATGGGAATGTTCACCGAGAAGAAGACCTTAGCCAACTTCTGATGAAATATGTGGGTCGGGAGGCTATTCTGATCGTTTGCTAAGCATCCACCTGAAACTTATCAATAAGCCTACGACAGGGCATTGGAACAAGTGGAGATAGACGAGCAACTCTGGATCAATATCGAGCATGATGAAGCCTGATCAGCCAAGCACCCTAAGAAAGAGGCTCCAAAGCCCACACCAATAGAGAAGTTTTAGAATCAACCTCTAAACATGTCTACCTACCAGTCACCTCCTTTCCTCCAACATCGGGAGAGGTACCCCGCAAGAAAGACCCCTCATAGAGCAACACCCTCACCAAGGGAGATAGCACGAATAACAAGAGAGAAGGATAGGTACAACTATTGCACCCCTCTCAATGCATCCTAACAGACTATATACGTCACCATCCATAACAAGGGTTTACTTAGAAAGCCCGGTCTTATAAAGATCCCGGTTGATCAAAGGAACTACTACAAGTACTGTGACTTCCATGAGGATGTGGGACACAACACATCCGAATGTTACAGCCTCCGTAACCAGATCAAAGGATTGGCAAGTGAAGGAATCTTGGTTAAATTTTTGCAACATTTACGGGATAGCATCAAGATAGGGAAGAGGTTCATGGGGGAATGTAGGAAGGAGGAATAAGGGAAAAGATCTGATGTCGCAGATCTAGATCATTCACATAATCAGTTGAGGCCCTACATTAGTAGGAACCTCTAACAACTCAAAGAAGAACCATGCTAGGAAGATTCCCAGACTCACTACCTGACTAATTGAGATACTCAGCTTAGTTATGGAACACTCAGTTCAAACAAGAACCTGACTAATTTCCAGTTAATAAGATACTTGATTTAGTTATGGCATGCACAGTTCAAATAACTAAATTGCCAGTTAATAAGATACTCGGCTGAGTCATAACACTCGGTTCGAATAAAGATATCAATTACAAGAGAAATTGCCTGACTACACGCTTGGTTTAAATGAGATATCCAACCTTAATTCATGGTTTACCATAGCTTTCATGTTTTATTAAAGTATGCACGCATAACGTTACGAATAGTCATGAGGAAATATAGAAGAAATATATTGAAGTAAATATGTTAAAGTTGAGCAATATATACATGTGCCAGAGAAGGCTCGGTCAGACTACATCAAAAAGAAATTAAAAGTTAAGCTAAGTTGATGTTGGGGGTGAAGAGCTACTGCCGCCAATATAGGTCAAGCACTATATCATATTTGCTCAATAGGCTTTCGTCAGAGGGCAATACGATCTTATCCACCTCATTATCCATCCAGGGACTAGAATCTTTCCCTGTCACTGGTTCGACATCGGACTCCTCGACATTTATCTCCACTTTCTGACACACATGGAAAGTGGAGAAAGCATTCTCGGTGGATACTTCTAAATGCATGGGATAAGGAACTTTGCCCTTGCTACGATAATATGCTCGTCACTCTCTTATCTTGATTTAAAGGAAGGGCCTCTAGAGATCTATCCACATGCCTCCTGATTGATAAGCTCCAGTTAGCCCTGGCCCTATCAGTCACCCTATTCTTCACAGTGAAGAACTCCCCGATCGAAACCATCTGGCACTAGAACTCCCTAAAGAGTAGGGCATCATAAGCTGGAGACCTTTTGAAGCGATCGACCCCATGGATTTTCAGTTCCAGCCTAACCTCTTTGAACAGCGATTCAACAATTAAAACCTGGCGGTTTAGGTCTTCGATTCTATGCTCATATGACGACTTAGCCTCCTCAACTTTCTGCTCAACCTGGAGCATCGATTCTTGTGTGGCAGACAACATATCTCTAAGGCCCCATTTGGTGCACGAGATATGATAGGATTATTTTTATGAGATAGGATAGGATATGATTGGATTGGATTGGATAAAATTAGATAAAATTTACCAATATCTTATGTTTGGTGTAACATGGGATATGATTAAGAAAAAAAAGTAATCCCGTGTTTGGTGCAACATGGGATAGGATTAAAAATTGAGAAATTATCATTTTTCAGATATGAATAAAAACAAATTAATTCATCACCAACCCAGACATCCCACCAGACCCAAAACCAACCACCTACCATCGACCACCACCACCACCACTAATTGAGAAGTACCTTAATTTCAGGCATACCTAGAATAAATAGTGAAATTCGCTCATGTCTCGTGGATAATCTCCCTCAAAAGTCTAAAAATATCCATTACTGCCAGCTGCTGTAACTTACCATACTCTAAATTCATGCTTCTTCCATTGCAGAAATTGGAATCAAGGAGAACAAGTTTATCTCCAACCTAAAAACTACATAGCTTTATGAATTTAATGAATTACTAGTCGAGGGAAATTAAAACTCAAATATTAGGTCAGGCTCTAGGACTCAAAGAAAGAGTAATATCCTAGAAAACTTTAGTCTCTTGTCAATCTTCATCTGAAATACTTTTGAAGTGTTGTTGTTAGTTTCAGTGTTCTTCTTCCCTGCTTCATTTGTTGAACCTAAAACTGCAGCAATAATGGCCTAACTACAAAAAAATTCACTTAATTCACCAAATAAAACCACAAAAAATTCACACAAATCTTGTCGATTTACAAAAAACCCAAACTATTCACACACAAATCCATCGAAACATAAATACCCTAGATTCGAGAGGGATTTGCTAGTGTGGTTTCGATTCGAGAAGGCGAGGAGTGCCGATTCGTGGATCCACCGGCGAGGTGAGAGGAGATTAGCACTCTTCCTTTCTCTCCCGTTGTGTTGAAGAAAGAAGAAAGAAGAAAGAAGAAGCCGTGTTGAAGAAGAAGCTGTGTTGAAGAAAGAAGAAAGAAGAAAGAAGGAAGAAGGAAGAAAGAAGCTTTGTTGAAGACTTGAAAAAGATGCTACGTTGAAGAAAGAAGATGGGATTCATTTGAATCCTATCAATTTGTTGGGATTGTTTTATCCCATTGTAGTGGGATAAATCAAAATAGATGGGATTATTTTATCTCCCATGATTCAATCAAACATGGGAATGGCTTCAAAATAGTCCAATTCCAATCCTATCTTATGAAACAAACGGGGCGTAAGGGACTTGGCCTCTTTTATGGCTAAAGTAGCCCTTTGCTCGGCCTCCATTTGGCTTGCCAGACACCGATCTATGAATTCTTGGTTCGCCCCAAGCTTCTCCCAGTAGGCCCTCTCAACCCGAGCACGATTGTCTTCGCTTTCCTTCAACTGTGCTTCCAGACGCTTTATTATGTCTGCCTGAGCGCAACTAGTTTGGTAAGCATCTGACATCTCGACGACCATCTGTACAACCAAGCAGCAAAAGTAAGCTACGGAAAGGAAAATCACAACGAAAAGAAATAACAACAAAAAAAAACTCACATAAGCATTGTTATTGTAGAAGTTTTGAAGCCGATATGTGGTAGTACTGGTCCTGAAGCGGATTCAATGGTTATCGCCAATATAAGCATGACCTGGGGACATGGCCCTTAGCATAGCCTGAGGAGTGGGTTCCCTAGATTGGCCTGAAGGACTTGCATCAGCACCGGGCGCCCGGGGTGGATCCACGACATTTAAGTTGGTTGTTGGGTCCACCTTAAGAGATGAGCCCGTAAGATCCTCAACACCCCATTTGTTTGGATTTTAAAGAAAACATGTATTCCCATCTCTACAACCCCAACACCGGCATCCTCGTCATCTAAAGAAAACTCAATGTACTCCACCAATCACTGGATTTTCGGAGAAGGTTGGTCAGGTGAGAAGGAAACCTTCATTTTTCCAGAATGTCTCCCACGGGTGTTAAGGTCAGCAGCGGGATCATCAACCTCGACCTCATCATCATCAATGGTCGGGAGAGCATCTTGTGAGACATGCGAAGTAGGGCTGGAAGGCTCCCCAACCTTCCTTTTTCCTTTGTCAGCAGCAAAACTCATCTACTCACTTGCTCCCCTCTCAGTAGAAGAGCTACTCATCCCACACTCGGAGTCCCAAGGGATCCTTTTAAGAATATCTTCAAGTGTATACTCGGGGACGACCCTAGTAACTTCCTCCTCGTGGACTTCATCGAAAGTGCTTTCATCTTCCGAGTCATCATCCGATGGGGCAACTCCGACATCTTGTTGGCGAGAAGTTTCCATAAGGCTCGCCTCCCCGACTGTCTTTACTCGATGAACCTGAGCGTCGCAAACGACATCTGTATCACGCACTGAAGAAAACAACAAAAGTTAGCTGAGTGATTAGCTCGGGAATCAATAAAATAAACTAAGAAAAAACAAAGGACAAAAGCCTTACATTGCTTGCGAGCCACTGACAACCGAGGGAAGAAGCGAGCTCTAATCATCTTCTTTTCATCGAAGAGGTAAGGTTTCCCTCTCTTTTACAGGGAGCGCATAGCTCGGGAATCAATAAAATAAACTAAGAAAAAACAAAGGACAAAAGCCTTACATTGCTTACGAGCCACTGACAACCGAGGGAATAAGCGAGCTCTAATCATCTTCTTTTCATCGAAGAGGTAAGGTTTCCCTCTCTTTTACAGGGAGCGCATAACTGCTCTGGTCAAATTAGCTAACTCTCCATCAGCAAAGGCAGAGGACGTTCGGTTCCAAACTTCAAGGGAGCTGAAGTATCGAGGAACCTTGGGAGTCACTCGATCACCATCAAGGTCAAAAGAAATGGACAGACCCTAGCCTCCCCCCACGAAGAACCAATTGTACTTCCAATATTTGTTGGATGAGGGGAAGCCCCAGACGAAGCCTTTCATTTTATCTTTAGTTGCCACCTGGACTTTTTCAGCAATCTCCACTCCCTTCAAGATCCAGTGATCAGGTTTGCTGGAAACTAAGAAATAGGTCCCAATCTGACCCAACTGCCTCAGAGTATAAAAGTGTCTGATCTCATGAGGGGTAGGGGAGGCTACCCCTGCATGTGGCACATCAAAATACGATGGCTGTTCGGAGTCAGCTTGGCCGGAGAAATCTGAGCATCCGCCAAAGACAGAGTATTAAAGGGCTGAAGGGGGAGAGTTACGCCATAACTCATCATCGCCCTATAAATCGGCACCATCCGGGGTAGAGGGTACCACACAACTCTATCCCCAACCGGGGCTAGTCAAACAAGGTCACTATCCAAGTCGAATTTGCGCATGTATTGATTGATCTCTGTGTCGCTGACTACATTCGACTTAACGTCATAAGCACATACCCGCTAGGTAGAAAAAATAATGCGGGTTACCCTGTGCTCTTCTTCGAGGTCAACCTCATTTTTCGTCTGAGCCCCAAACCTAATATCAAAGGAAGAGGCATTTTTATATAGGGGTGGGCAAAAAACCAATGAACCAAACCGATAAACCGAATCGGTCCAATCGGTGTTTTATTGGTTTTTCACTATTCATCAGTTCGATTCGATTTGTTTTTTTTTTTTTAACCGGATATTCCTATTTGGTTTTCAGTTTAGTTTTCGGATCAAGGGTTCGAACCAGTGAACCGAACCGAGCCGAGAATCGGTGTATATAATGAAAAATCAAATCTTACTAATCTCTATAAATACTTCAATAATATTCCTTATTTTAATAATTTATAAGCTAAAGTCATGATCTTCACAAGGAAAAAAAAAAAAAGTGCGGGATCTGGGCATGTATAACATATATAATATATAACCTATTACCTATATATTATATATGTTTAATTAATTGGCAGGTATATTTTGTTAACAAAAAAAAAATTAATTGGTATATAACTAATTAAAAGATGAAAATGATAGTCTGTAATCACTGTAGGTGCGTCAAACAGTTGATCTATTCCACTAGTTAGGACCAAATTCTTGGAATGCATGATTCTTAAATAAAATAGTCCTACGAGATTCTTTGGACATACATTGCTTGCGCCAGTTGATACCGAGATTTCAGTTTACAGATGACCGATTGACCGGCTTTCTTCCTTAACAAGTAAGCCAGTTTTCCTTACCTCTCGTGCCTTTGAATTGCCCTGACCGCTTGCAAGACCATAGCGTAAAAAGACTGAAATTAGACCACTAAAACGACGGCCTACCCAGAATCCTACCTCTATCCATAAGAATTGACTCATTTGCCCCCAGCCTGATTCCAAATGAAGAAGAAGCCAGGCTTTCTCGATTGATAATTGATAGAAAAGAAAGACATTCAGGAGTAATGCAGGAGTAAAGGGAATTGTTGTAGTTCTCCCAAGCCAAACATATGATTTCCTGGATAATGGATCCGGGTATGGAGCTCCGGTAGAGTCAGAGAGCAATGTGGATTATGGTGTAGTAAATGGTCCATTAATTATTTAAGTCTTAACCCAAAGATCACAAATCAAAATTCAAGTTAGGAGTTTCTTTGCAATAAATTAGAATCAAACAAATCCCAAATGGGTTTCATGAAATTTCTGAAATATCTTTTTTGCAGATTTTGATTGTTATGATATAGACTATATTATTGAAATAAGCAATATTATTTTTAAAATTAAAGCCCAATAGGCCTAAAACCGAAAAAACCAAACCGAACTGAACCGAACTGAATCAGTTCAATTGGTTTTTGATCGGTTCACACTTTACAATTTTATCAGATCAATTTACTTTTTCAAAAACCGGATATTATCGGTTCACTCGAAAAGTGAACCGATTCATTAAACGTCCACCCCTATTTTTATACACTCGGCGCTTGCTGGAATGTTTGGCCCTCGTCTTTAGAGGACAGATATCGCTGCGAGCAGAAACAAAATAGTGAGATTGATGAACTTCCAACTGAAGAACCTCAGATTGAGGAACCTTAGAAGGATCAAGATAAAAAGGAATATTAAAACCAAGCCACAAAACATCAGCATCCAAGAAGTGGGGCCGGTCTAAGGGTTAGGCTTTTAGCAATTTATAAATACGCTCAGCCTCGAAAGTATCATTGTGCTCAATCGCAGCCATCCCACTAACAAAAAGACGATGCCTAGCTACAGGATTCATGGGTACTAACCTCAAAGATATATGTACTAGTTGAGTCGAGTGAACTGCATTCCAGAAACCCAAGGCAAGGAAGACCTGAGATTTAAGGTTCTGGTTTCCAAAAGAAGAAACAACGAAGCAAGGGATTGATGGATTTAGGATGAGTGGAAAATTCTAGGAGTTTGATTAAACGTGAATGAAGAGAAGTGCAGAGAAGGTGAAGTGTAGAAAAAAACAAGTAGTTAGATGAGCAAAAAGTAGAAAAGACTGGGTTCAGTGTTTGTCAAAAGACGGGAAGAGATTTCAAAGATGGGAAAAACTCGGAGAACTAAGGAAATCTGGGTTTAACGTCTGAAAAATCTGGGTTTGAAGTTTGAAAGCTGGAAAGGAAAGTGAAAGAAATCACTTTAGCACGCGAACTTAAATAAGCGTGAAACATTGGTTTCGAAAATCGAAACCCTAGGATAAAACACAAAGAGGTGGGAAACGAAAAGGAGTGGGTGGTGACGCACAAACCAGTGTAAAGGTTGTGTCCCATAAATGCCTCCTGACATACCAACCCATGAGGAGACAGGTGGTAAAATGAGAAGAATTCAAGCCATCAAGAAAAGTCTAAAATGTCACCATCAGAAGGTTTCAATCAAGGCTATTCAAATGTGCGCGGACATCATTAAAACACGTCATTAATGTTTTGAATTAAAAAGGAGCCATAATTGCCGCATTTATAGGACATTTATGAGGAAAACGACAACTCAAACGAAGCCTATTTCTGAGCACCAGATTGAATCAAATCAAACGCAGCATGATTAGGCAAAAACCGAGTGAGCTTTTAAACATCTTTTGCCAAGCACAGAACAAATTAGGCGCTGCATAATCGGGTAAGGACCGAGTAAATTCTTTAAGTACCTTTAGCTGAGCAAGGATCGATCAGGATGAACAAGCCCATTAAAAAAAAAAAAAAAACAAGTAAAGACTGAAAATAAATATTAAAACGTGTCCTGATAATCTAGGGGGGTGAATAGATTTTAATCCGACTATTACCAAATTATCGCAATTAATCAATATTACTAATAACCCCAAACTAGTCACAACCTAAAATCAAGTGTAATAAAGCGGAATGTAAACGACACTCAATATTTACATGGAAACCCTCACGGGAAAAACCACAGGTTGTTATGTGCGCCACACATGAACCTCAATCCACTAATTGTAATGCAATTACAACCTAGGTTGACCATGTCAAACCCTACACTGTTGCTAATACACACTACTACCCACAGGCCTTCAAAAGTGAACCTAGTCATTTGCTTGCAAACTACCAAAAGGTAAATAAAAGACTTGACTCTCTAAGAGAAGAGATTAACAACCTAGAGTGAATATATGTAATATTCAAGATGCAAGTACGCAAGGTCAAACATTTAAGCTTATCTAGGCATGGATGAACATGTTAAGCATTCCTAGATATCATTTAGCTATATGACATGCATACAACCTAGCTATATATGCAAATCAAACCCTATATGCAATAGCTATCACAAACAACTCACAAACACAATAGAAAGCTATATTGAAACTAGTCAAGTAATAAAAAAGCTATCTTGTATAACAAAAACATATAAAAAGATGAAAGTGATGGTTCTAGCTACAAGTCATGTGAGCAAAGAAAAGAAATTGTCTTGGTGGTTTGTGTTTGAAGATACTTTATAGCTCTTGAAAAATGTAATTTTTGCTCTCTAAAACGATCCAAGGCAATCAAGGGATATATAAAGGCAGCCAAAATGAAATAACATCGTTTTGGAAAAGTGGCCAAAAAAAGGCAGATTTACGCCCTTGATTTTACGGTCGGTGACCGCATAACAAGGGCGCTGAATACCAACAAATGCGCTGATGGTGATTCTGCGACCTTTTTCTGCGCCCTTGACCGCCGAATCAAGGGCGCCGAATTTAGGTAACACCTCTCGTCCCTTTTCGGCGGCCTCATTCTACGGCCCCTAATCGCTGAACGAAGGGCGTTGAATTTAGGTGACACCTCTGGTCCCTTTTTGGCGGCCTCATTCTGCGGCCCCTAATCGCTGAACCAAGGGCGTAGAAAATTCTGCGGCCGGTGGTAGCCGAATAAGGGCGCAAAAAACCTCTTGGCAATGCATCATAAAACTAAGCATGTTATGACAAAACAAGCAAGATGCAATCAAAAACAAGCATGAAATGTGAGTGTGTGCAACTACATCTCTTCAAATAGAGTCAAGATCAAGTAGACTTCATTCCTTGAAGCTCTTGATGCCCACAATGAGTTCTTTTGACAATTGGTGAGGATTTCTTAAATCCTAAGCTACCCTGACATGATTGAGCCCAATTGTGGTTTTGTCAATGAAATTAACCAATCAAAAAGAGGCACTTATAAAGACAAATTCACTCAGCTTAGATATTGAAAGGGGTATTATTATATATTATATTTTACAAGAAGACATGTCACTAGACAGTGTGGACCAGTCTTGCCACATAAACAAAAGTCATGGGATCAGTAAAAAGAAATACTGACATTCCACATTGATAGGCCACCTAGCACTAGCACGACATTAATGAAGTACCAAGACAAGACCAACAAGGTCGAGTAAAGCCGAGTAGGAAACCATGCCTGGTCGACTCTACTCAACCTGAGTGGGAAAGTCCCCATATTAGGGTTTTTCCACTACATACAAGGTTACAGCTGTAGTACGCAATCACATATCAACTAGTGTACAACCACCGGAAGGAGTTCAACAAGGAAACAAACAGATATTCCCTCCAAGATATCAGAGTCCTAAGTAAATTCGGAATCAACAGAATTAAACACACAACACCACCAAATAGGAAAAGAAACCTAAATGTAACTCTATAATCCTCTACTTGTACGCCACGCTTCCAAACCCTAGCAGTACCAAGTATAAATATACCTGCAAAACACATTACAAAGGACAGTGAAAAATCTAGCGAGAAAAAGAGAGTAGAGTGTGTATTATTTTACAGAATAGTAAATTTGATTCTCGGTTGCTAAGGCAACGACCCATGGATGTTTCTCCGATCACCGGAGTTTTACCACTTACCTTGCTCTCTTTGTTACTCTTGCTTTCATTACACTGTTATTAGACTTATACTTGCAGGTTTAATTGACCTAAATCGTTGACCGATTGGCCATCGAGAATTTACCGTCAACATTTTGTAATTAAAACTTTTAATAGAATATTGGTGTACTAATTAGTTTTATGGGTGACAATATCAACATCCAAAAAAAAATTGTATGATCTAATTCGATTTATAGTCCAAGTTTATCAATTACAAATGGAATCGAAAATCTTAAACCTTTAAGACACATATTTTATTTTACTTCTTGTCATCCCAACAACTTTCCTTTAAAGCAATAAATATGATACAATTCTATTTACTTATCAAAGCTTATATATTTCTTTATAATGACCCAACAATTTATAAAAATTTTAATTACATAATAATAATTATAAAAGTACAAATCAAATTTAGAACCGAATTTGGTTTTACCTGGTGGATTTGGATCCCCTTCTCACCTTATCTTGTCCTTACCTTATCCTCACATAAATTAATGGTTTTGATTGATTATATCTTTTGGTAGAATAAAAACATAAAAATTAATATAAGTAATCCTGATTATTGATTTGTTATATTAGACACGTGTTAATAAATTATGGAGGTGAGGACAATTAAGATGAGAAAATGATCCAAATCCCATTGTCTAGTATAGAAAAATGATTGATCCAATTTGACTCTATTTTTCACATGATGGAAATTTTGGTTTGGTCCAAATCTAGTCATGCCTGGATCATGCCCATCCGTACTTAAAATAGAGTTGTTTCGTATTTACAAGCTAAGCCTTAATTTAACCTTTTAACACAATGTAGTTTGTTTTATTTTTTTATTTTTTATTTTTTCATTTATCTCTCAATGGGTCATAATTGAAATTATCGAATTATTTATGTTTGTTTTTCTAAGTAGTCCTATAACTCAATAATAACTTAAAAATTAAAATTAAAATTAAGAAATTAAAAAAAAAATTATTTATTAGTTATCACTTAACACAAAATTACTGGATTATATTTAAAATATATTCTTCAAAAAATATTTTCTTAAAATTTAGATTTTATCATAATCATATAACCTACACATTTCAGATCTTGATATGATGCCAATGAATGAATTGTTTTGTGTAGTAATTTTAACCATGTATGTTTTTTAATAAACTAAAAAGAAGGTATTTATTTTTAATTACATGTAGTTAATTTATTTTCACAAAATAATATCAAATAAAATAATATTTTACTTATTATTATTGGTCAAAAAATTAATTTATTAAACGTTTAAGATATTTGGATTATGTTTGTTTTAAGATTTATTAAAGTATTTGTTTATACATCTTTGTATTATGTCAATTAAAAATACTTATCAATTAGTAGCTATAAGGATATATGTAAAATTATTTGCTTTAATTTTTTTTTATCTCTTAGAAAAAAAAAAAAAAATCAAAACTTATATTTAGACGTTTGAGTAAATAAAAAAAATAAAAAATAAAAATAAAAAAATAAAAAATAAAAACATATTATTTGGATTTCAGGAAGAAAAGTTTGGTTGAGGACATGTGGGCCTTTAACAATGACTTCGAATCAATACGCCTCTTCCCTTTACTAATTTTGATTGAGGTAGGCCGAATAGAAAATGAAATGTTGAAATATAGGAACAATTATAAGTTCTTATTGTGCTGGGATTTGGGTAGGCCAATTAATTATTTTCCAATGTGTTATTAGAAGTAGATTGTCCTATTTAGATTAGGAATGCTTTGAAACTCTACATATATTGATATATATGAGATTACTTACTAAGGAAATAAATTTGAGTTCTATTACATTAAAGGATTAGTGTAACAAATTAGAGGATTAGAATTAGTATAATTGTTTCTTTAAGTAAGAGTGATTATCATACAATAACAATTAACAAAAATGTAGAAAAAGAGAAGACAGTGTTTCAAGAACGCACGTGGTCAAGAGGTAAGTTTATGTTGTATCCTTTATTCATGATTATAGTATAAACCCTAGGATTTGGTAAGAACAAAATTAGGGATTTTTTAAAAAAGAATGAAATTTGAGTTTTTAATAGTGTGAATTTAATATTAAAAGGAATAATCATGTTTTTAGAGGTTGGATTAGGGGTGGGCACGGTTTTACAATTCGAGATAAATCGAACTGAATGTCTGAATGGAGTTTAAAAGACGTTGAGTCAAGTCACCCTGTTAAGACAAGTCAGTCCGATTAAAAAAACGAAAATTGAATTTATGTGAGTCATAGACGGTTTTGTTTTGCCAAAAATCGAACCAAACTGAATAAACCTAGTAAAAATTATATATATATTTATATATATATATATATATATATATATATGTATATATATTAACTTTCAAGTGAAGAAACCCTTACTTTAATTTCATTAAGAACCATGATGAAATCACATCGATTTTTATGAATTTTGATATATATATATATATATATATTTTATAGATGATAAGTTCATTTAAATCTATCCATGAATAAATTTTGAGAATTTTTCAAGTATTAGAACTTTTTTATTTTTTTATTTTCCTTTATTTCTCCTATTTTTCCAATGTCTTCATATTTAACAAAATCATGATGAATCATTCTAGTGCTTAAAAAATTCTCAAATTTTATTCATAGTTAGATTTTATTAAGCTTTTCATCCACACAAAAATTTGGATCATAATTCATAAAAATCGATGTGATTTCATCAAGGTGTAGACCGAAATTAAAGTAAGGGATCCATCACTTGAAAGTTATATATATATATATACGTTCCCGTTCCTATCAGGGTATCCTTATATAACTTTATCAGGATATTGAATGTGAGCCTTTCATTTATAAAATTGATTTGACAAGTGCATACATACTAAGTCAAAATATGTAAAACGAGTGGCTCACATTCAATGTCCTTATATAATTCTATCAAAGTATCCTCATATGAAGATTTCCGTATATATATAGTAACTTTCAAGTGAGGGATCCATTACTTTAATTTCGGTCTACACCTTGATGAAATCACATCGATTTGTATGATTTTTGATATATATATATATATATATATATATATATTTTGGATGAGAGGTTCATTGAAATCTACTTATAAATAAAATTTGAGAATTTTTCAAGCAATAGAACTATTTATATCGATTTTGTTAAATATAAATACATCGAAAAAATGGGAGATATATAGAAAAATTCAAAAAAAATAGTTCTAGTGCTTGAAAAAATCTTAAATTTTATTTATAGTTATATTTTAATGAACTTATCATTTATAAAAAAAAATTCATATCAAAATTCATACAAATCGATGTGATTCCATCAAGGTGTTGACCGAAATTAAAGTAAGGGATCCTTCATTTGAAAATAACTATATATATATAGTAATTACGAATCTAAAAAAATTCCTAGAATCTCTAAGGGCCTGTTCGGTAATGTTTTTCTTATATGTTTTCTGCTTTATATATTTTCATTTGAAAACCACAAATTGATTTTCATGATTTTAAGAGTGGAAAACATTGAAAACGCATCTGGTAGCAATAATTGAAAACATTATTTTTATTTTTTATTTTTTTTAATGATATAATATGTATTTAGTGAAATTGTTTTGAAAACATATTTGAAAACATATTTTTCAATTTGTTATGAGTAAAACATTTTAAAAAATATATTATTATAGTAAAAATAATATTGTTGGTAGTTAAATTATATATAGTATTAATTGAAATAATTAAAATTCATTTGTATTTTTTAACTTATTTCCTAAATAATAATAAAAAAATCATTATTGTATAAAAATAAATAATTAACTAATAAATATGATATATATATATATATATAACTACTATTGTGTCATGTGGTTGAAATGTTGAATATTAATGAGAAAATAAAATATATTTTATCTCATTTTAATATTATATAGAAAAAAATTGATTAAACAAATATGTTCAAAAAACAAAACCAAAAGAACAGAATAAAAAAATGATTAATGCTTTTTGTAATCCCAACTTTTAATGCCTTTAGGCCCAGTTTGATATATGGGATATGATAGTATTATTTTTATGAGATTAGATACGATTGGATAGGATTTGATTAATTATAATGTTATCATGCGTTTAGTGCAATAAATGATAGGATAAAAAATAAAGTTATATTTTGTTTGGTACGTCGTGGGATTGGAAAAATTGATGGAAATCCTATGATTAATTGTTTTTTTTTTAAAAAAATAATAATAATAACAAATAGCAAAAAAATAATAATAATTCAAAAAACTGAGAGATTTGGTGAGATTCCAGATCTCAAACACCTTACCATCATTGAGACACTGATTCTTAACAGATCTTACAACATTCGGAAATCAAAATCCTCACTGGATGATGTCCACCATCACCGACACTATCACCATATTCTTCTCAAACTCCAACTCCAACTCCCATCGTAAACAGTTTGTCACACACAACTATCGTGCCATCCACCAAAGCTCAACCGCCATGGCAACATCTCCTCCAAAATGGATAAGATATGGTGCGATCTCCATGGTGGTGATCACACCAATGAGATTTGGGTGGAGATCGCACCAAATCTATAATCTCAATTTCTTTTTTTCTTTTTTTAAATTTCTTTTCCAATTGGTATGAGATCTACATGACTCCACCATATCTAAACCATTTCAATTTTTTTTTTCAATTATTTCATAGTGAAAATTGCTAAAAATAACCACTCTAAATATGAGAAATTCATTTTTAACAACATACGAAAACTTTAATGGTTAATAACCATGTTTTGAAAAAAAATTCAGTGGGTGTCCATAAATTACCAAGATGCCCCCAAATTAATATTTTTATTTTTTTTTGTTTATCTTTCTCTTTTTCAGCCTCTTCTTCACTGTTCACCGTCTTCTTCCTTCTTCTATGTTCATTCTTCATCAACGATTTCCGATTGTTGTTCCTCTTCCTACAAATCGAACGCCAATATAGCCAAACCATTGTTATTCTTGCAAATCGACTAACTAGAGGATGGTTTGATTTCAGAATCGCGTTGAAGATTTAAAGAAGTGAAAATTTGAAACAAAAATTTCGATTTGCTCTAATTCGGTATTTGGTGTGTAAATATCTTTAACGTGTTCATTAATTGAGTAGCAAACAATGACCTTAACATGAATTTAGCGTTATTGCATCACTTTTGTGTGTTTTTGTAAAGAATCGAATTAAATAAAGTTTCAAGTTTTTTCTAGAAGATTTCAAGTTCACTGGTTCGAAAACTTGAAATGTTGACAAGTTTGAGAGTAAGATTTCAAGTTTCTAGGTAATACTTCAATCAAGTTTTTTCCATAAGATTTCAAGTTTCACTGTTCGAAAACTTGAAATCTTACGTAAAAACTTTCAAGTTTTTTAGAAGATTTCAAGTTTTATGTTAGAGATTTAAAGCATGATTTCAAGTTTGTCGAAGATTTCACGCTTTCAAGTTTTTTTTTTCAAACCAAACTCCAACATCCGGTCTTAAATCATCTAAAATACCAGACCTCAATTCAATCAACCCCCAAAATTGATACATTTCAACATTTATTATTCCCTAAACATGTTCTTAACATGAAATCGCAATAAAAATGTCAAGTGAGAAGAGAATGGTGGGTTTGTCTCTAGGTTGTGACGGCGACCTCTTCTCTTCTGATTGCTCCGACGATGACGACGACACCCTCTTCTCTCCCTACGACACCGCTTCTTTCTCTCTTCTTTCTTAGCGACAATGTCTCTTCCTCTTTTCTCTCTTTTCTCCTTTTCTCTCTTTAATTGTTAATCTCCACTGCTCATGTTTTTGGTTTTTAGGGTTTATATATATGTGGATATTGAGGTAATTTCCCAAAAAAATGGTTATTAACAATTATAATTTCAAAAGTGCTTATAAACAAAACTTTAATGTTTTGGATGATTGCTTTTGGTTTTCTCTATATTTCATATCTTCAAACAAATACTTTTTCCAAATACTTGTCTATGATTAAAAATTGATCTAGAAATTTCATATCTTCAAACAAAATATTTTTCCCGATTTCATGCTTGTTAACTATCATTTTTGAAATTCTCATTCAATTACCAAATAATAAATCTGTCTACATGATAGAGAGTCAAAATGAAAAAAGATGGGAAAGAGAAAGAGGAAGAGGAAGCAAAAGCAGATCTGAAATTACTGATACTTGAAGCAATATTTATTCTTCATCATCAACATCAACATTATCATCTTATATTATTCTGAGCATTTGTTTTTCAAAAAAAAAAAAAAGTGAAAAAAGTGGGATTAAAATGAATCCCATGATTTTGCTTGGAACTATTTTATCCTATATAAGTGGGATAAAAATGCATATGAGACTAATTTATCTCATCCCACCAATCAGCCAAATATGGAAATGGGACTAAAAATAAGCTGATTCACATCCCATCCAAACGGGCCCTTACTGGAAAAACAGTTTCCAATGTTTTCAAAACAATTTCGTCTGAAAACAACACCAAATGTAATCTCCTTAGATTTTGTGATTCAAAAAACAAAAAACACTTTGACAAAACAACACCAAATGACACCTAAGAGATTAAAACTCTCACCCTTACAATGTTCAAGTCTTAGCCTCTTAGACCTTCCCCTCTCACAACATTGCACTTGCACAACACAAAGCCGCTCACAGCACATCCCTCTCATCTCTCTCACTATCCCACACAACACACCCTCACAAGTCCACAACCGCTCACAGTTAACTTATACCATCTCTCTCATAATCTCGCACAACACAACTTCCACAATGTTGCTCATGGCTCACCGCTACGGCCATACCCCCTCTCCTTCCTTCAATTTCTCTTTCATAATGTTTCCATTTCCAGCAAAGATAAAAGTCGTATGCCGAACAATGTCGATTATGACGACACCGCTTATCATGAGTTCCGGCAACAACAAGCCTATCTTAAATCCCTTAACTCTCCTAATCTCCCTTTAATAATTTTCAAACCCAATGCCACCCACAATTTCACAAGCCAATCAGAAAATATGTTCGATCCCCCTCCAGCTTTTGTACCACCTACTGTAGGGAGCTTAGAGAAGCAGCCCAAATCTGATCTCTTCGTACTCCATATGAAGAAAATTATGGAAGGCAATGGAAGCTTTTCGGTGGTTTGTAATTACTGCCGCAAAGAATTTAAGTGGAGTAAATTTAGAGGATATTGCACAAATCATAAGCATATAACGTCCTAGCATCTAGCCGAACATGCCAGGTCGAGTTCACAAGCCCAAATTTCCAGGTACCCCTAACCTTCAATTATTTAAATATAGTGCTGCAAATAATAGAGAAGAATTAGCTAAAATGGTTGTTGTAGAACACTTACCATTAAGTTTTGGTGAAAAAGTTGGTTTTGTTACTTATTGTAAAAAAAACATTAAATCATGATGCATGTCGTGTTCCTAGAATCACTCTCACACATACAGTTAATGACATTTATAGAAGAGAAAAAGGGATTTGCAAAAACAATTTCATAATTATAAATGTCGTGTTTTTGTATGTGCCGACATATGGAGTGACCATTGTCAAATACATTCATAATTGAGTGTCACTTGCTTTTAAATGGATAATGCATAGACAATGCAAAAAAGAATTTTTGCATTTAGAGTTTTTGATCACATACTACTGATAATATTTATAGAAAGATTTAAATTATTTTTGAAGAGTATAAAATTGAAAGCAAAATTTTTGTAATTGGATTTAATAATGCTTCCAACAATTCCACAACTTTTTAATTGATTTAAGCAAACCTAATTTTGATGGTAAATTTTTTCATCGAAGATGTGTTTGCCATATTTTAAATTTATGTGTTCAAAATGGATTACAAATTCTTCAAACTTTCATTAAACCTATTAGAGATGACCTCTATTATTTATGGAAACATTCTTCTGCAATGAAAACATGGGCAAGATTTTGTAAACAAAATAATAGGTGTCCCATTAGATTTTCTCATAATGTTTTAACACGTTGGAATTCTATTTATAAATTGTTTTATGAAAGTTATGATTATAGGGATTTATTAGTTACTTTTATGCAATAAAATGTTAGTAACATTATTTTTCATGCACACCATTGAAATGTATGTACAAAAATTTGTAATTTGTTAAAAGTATTTAATGATGCAACTAACAATTTTTCTGATATTTATTTTCATACTACTCATTTCTTTATTAGTGAAAGTAATAATATTTTTAGTGCATTTTCTGAGTATGCATCCGATGTACAATTAAAGGACTGCATTGATGCTATGAAAAAAAAAAATGGTTAGACTATTATAAGGAGTTTCCAACTATTTATTGCTTATGATAATATCCATTTCTAAACTTTGTGTAGCCCTTATTTCCTATTGTTTTCGCTCCTTTCTCGGACATTAGTGTTATTTAATGTGTTTTGTAAAATTTGTATAGGTAATCATCCCTAAATAAGGTGTTATAGCTTAATTGAAGAAGAGACGTTAAAATGGCTGAAATTGTAAAGGCTCGTGCAGAACATTCAACTTCGGAGGGTCATATCCCCCTCCTCAGATTCAACCATATTGAGATCCACACATATTCAGAAAGACTCGAATGCCTAGTTTCCATTGGATTTTACAATTGTGATTCTGGGTTTTCTAGGAGGGAGTTGCGCCCATTTTAGTGATTGGTGCGCGAAGTTGAAAAGCTGAAAACTAAAAAAGAAGTGTATGCGCTACTAGACAAGTGCAAAAGTGCTGTAAAATAGTGCACGACCAGTGCTTTTGGCCTAGAGATTCAGCGCAGTACATGCACTGTTCATATCACGTATAGGTCTCTTAGTTCGACCATTTTTTGAGGGGCATTCTTGTCTTTTCACCATAAATTCATGCCCTAGCCTTCCCACTCTATAAATTCCCCCATTTTGGTCATAAGACCTCCCACGACCTCACACCCTACACAACCCTCTTCTTCATCTTCTTCCCAAAATAAGAGAGAAGCTTCAAGCTCCCATAGAGGTTTTTCTTCTATGGGAGCATACGACACATCATTATCCACCACCTTTTAAACTTCTTCCAACCATCTTAGTGTATGTCATAAGAAGAAAGGAGAGCTCTAACGACCAATTTCGATCCATGCTTGCAACAAAGAAATAGAGAGGCTTTGGATGAGATTTCTCAAGGGTTTTCTCGACAACTCATTTCTTCTTTGTATTTCTTGTTTTTTTTGATGTGGAATCCCCATTTAGGAACTTTGTAATCCTACACTTATGCTATTTATGTATGGTTGTTCTTAAATTCACTTGATTCTTGTTCTATTCTTTGTTATATCTATGATTTAAATCTCTTATTGTGACATGTATGTGTATGGAGGTTAGAAATTGATGTGTATTCATGAATGAGATTAGAAGTAGAACTTAAATTATAAGTGGTGTAATGTAACATCCCATGATTGTATGTATGTTGATGGATGATCTAAAATGTCATGTTTAGAATGATTTGAGTGATTGAGAGTTAGGGCTTTGGATAACCTTCTGGGCATAATCTTAACTAATTAGCTCCAAAGAAAGGGAAAAGTTTGGTTTATGCATGGACGTGCTAGATTAAGCTTTGGTTCTATGTTCTTGTGCTTAATGAGTCTTTAGTTTAAGACACAATTGCTCATCACATAGCTTTGGTTGAGTGATGAATTGATTTTTGGTAATTTCCTTAATCAAGAGAATGAGTCCTTTACTTGAATTGAATGTACTTCATGTTTAACAATCAATTTGATTTGTATAATTGTTTGGTGAACTTATTTCTCATTTAAGTCATTCATCTTAGAGAGATTAGAGAAAAAATGAGAGAGCTTTCTCAAATATGAGAGAGTTGGGCATTTAAAAAGATTGGAGACTCACTATGATTGTCTAGTGCAAAGACATCCGATTGACAACTGAGAAAATCCGATGCTTGAATCCCGATAACGGATGGGTTCTTCTTTCTTTCACTCTTGTATTTCTTTTCTTTATATTTCTTGTCTCTTCTTTGATGTGTACTTTTATTCATTAAAGATTTGATAAAAACCTAACATTGTTACCTCTTTTATTAAATATGTTGGTTGATGATTGAGTGGCTATTTAATTTCTTAATGCTTTTGAGTGATTAGCCACCACATAAATGAACATTGATTATTGTGTTATGGACCGAAAGGAGACGCACACAACATGCTCGATTAAATGTCCACTGCATGTAGAGTATGGTAGAAATACATGAGGTTTTGCATGTATAGTTACTAAATGTGTCATATTGTTCTTAATGAACTTGTGTGTAGTTCGGATAACCATCGAGAGATAGGTTATTGGTGCATGGGGGTATAGCCTTTGTTGTTCGAGAAAGAATATTGGCAAGGATTTAGTGAGCACGACTTCAACATTGATAAGCATGTTTGTATGAATTTGTGTGATTATTATGGTGGAGTCATCTACTTAGTGTAACAACAAATCATGCATCTCTCCAATCCATCTTTGTAAATACTATTGTATATAATTTATATTTTTATAGCAATATTTTCATATAATACACAAACAACACACACATCAATTAGTTTTCTAATTCAATTAAACTAGAAAGACGAATTACACCTTCTCGTGGGAATGAACTTTACTTATCATTGTACTACACTTACTGGCCTCGTACGATTGCGAGTAGCTATTTTGGTGTGGTCATCTTGCATTGTGTTTTAATCCACATTGTAAATTAGATAATATATCTGAATATATAACTCTTTATTATAAATGTTTAGAAATAGAAGTTGATATTAATACTTATTGTTCTAAAATTAAGACATTATTTTATGAGTTATATGATGAATATCTTAGAGTTTATGATCTGTCACTAGATATTGATGTTCCACAAACTCTATCTGTATCTCATACTCCATCCTCCTGATTAATGGGGGTTAGGGTATCAACTGTTTATCCCAAAAAACCAAAAAATTACGAGCTTCTTCTTCATCAAGCTCGACTTCGCATTCCGTGGTTGAAACTTATCTAAAAACCTCTTTTAAGTTTATGGGAGACTGTGAATTTGATATATTTGATATCCTACATTGGTAGAGGGGGCATGAAAAGCACTTTCCAATATTGCCTATTATAGCTAAACAAATTCTTGCAACACCAGTTTCTACAGTGGCTGTGGAATAATAGTTTAGCGTCGATGGAAATATTCTAAATGAAAGACGTTTACTTTTGAGTCTAGAATCAATTCAAGTCCAACTCTGTGTTGATGATTGGACCAATGCACAAAATATACAACAAGAAATTGATCAAAAAGCACTCTAAGATTTTTTCAACGATGACCATACCACTGGAACAGATGTCAGCGTTTAGTTATGGTCCCAACTCACATTACCAAACCAGCTATAAAAGGTAAGAGAGTTATGTAACCTTTGATTCCTCTAAACACCAAGAGAATACGTACGCATCTTTATTGTGGTAAAAATTAAGTGCAAGTCCAATTTCAAGTTTTTAGTTTTATTTCAATCTGTTTTTTTAGTTTTTCATATATTTATTTTATTTTATTTTCGGGTTACCCAATAAACTGCATTTACATGTCTAACAATTTTTTTTGTTAGTGTATAATATAAAATTAAAAAAATAAATAAAGGAACCAAACCGTCAAAAACGGGCAATTAAAAGTTTTTAGTTTTATTTCAATCTGTTTTTTTAGTTTTTCATATATTTATTTTATTTTATTTTCGAGTTACCCAATAAACTGCATTTACATGTCTAATAAATTTTTTGTTAGTGTATAATATAAAATTTTAAAAATAAATAAAGAAACCAAACCGTCAGAACTGGGTGAACTGGACTGGAATCAAGTGAACTGGAATCCAGACTAAAACCTTCCTCCAGGCGGTTCAGTTTCGGTTTTAGTTCCACCTGGAACTGAAACCGTCGATTCAGAACCGGAGCCAAATTGAACCGCGGTCATCACTACCGGTGAGGTTTTTGTACCCTATAATTATTATAAAACAATAAAAGTGTACACTTGTAATTTTGGCAGATACTATCACGCATCCAAGAGTGGTAGAATTTGGTATATACTTTCTTGCATCCAACATGCAAGCCGGTAAATTCCAAACAGAAATACCGGTAAAGTGGAACTCAACTTACTTAATGCTACAAAATGCTATTGATTATGCTAACATTATTAAAGGTTTTTGTAATTGTAAAAAGGGCAGTCAAATACTATCCAAAAATGATTAGTATGTTGCAAACATTTTTATTAAATTTTTAAAGGTTTTTTTTACGATTCCACCGTACTTCTTTCCAGGGTCTATTACCCCACATCTTTATTAGTAATTTATCAGATTGTTGAAATATCTAAAATGTTTGCCGCCTATAGAGAGGATTAAATTTTAGGCCATGCAATTGAGGCCATGGAGGTAAAATTTTAAAAATACTGGTGTGAAATTCTTTTCCTCTATGCCTTAGGTGTTGTACTAGATCTTAGGGGTTAAATTACTTGGTTTAGAAACTTTTCTTTATTATATTGCTATTAATTTGAATTTAGATTTTATTGAATAGTTTACAAACTTGTGGAACAAGTTGTTCGAAGTTTATGCTATTTATGAGCACAGGTTTAGCGGCGTAAACAGGCAACCATCAGAACAATAGAACATCCACCCATTGAAAAGTAGTTGGAAGCTCCTCCTAAGGGGTGGCCTTCCAGTCAGAGTTCTTCATCTTCATCTCACCTTCTAGTTGGAAGAGCTACTCAAAGTCAAACTTAAAATGCCGAACTCAACAAATACCTTGAAACTAAGTTCTCTCTATTAGAAGGAACCAGTAGCAGGAAGGAGGATGTTGTGAGTTTTGATGTGCTGTTATGGTGGAAAAACCATAGCAACAGATTTCCATTACTATCAAACCTAGCATGTGACATACCTATTATCCAAGTGTCTACTGTTTCTTCTAAACAATCATTCGGTACAAGTGGACGTATCATTGAACCTAAAAGAAATTCTTTGACTAGTGAGATGGTGGAGGTATTAACATGCCTTCGGGATTGGAAGCATGCTTGAAAGATGATACAACATGAAATGGAGGATGAAGAAGTAATTCATAATTTCTCCAACTTATACGTCGATAAAGGTTCCGGCAGCAATTAGTAAGAGGGCTGAAGACTGAAGAGTGAAGACAAACTTACTTTTTACTATTTTTAATTATACATGAACCTATAATTCGATTGCACTCTTTTCCCTTACCAAGTCATTGAGTTTTTCTTAGTAAGGTTTTTAATGAGGCATCATGTAATGTAATATCAAAATATGAATAAGTAAATAAAATTCATTTCTTTACATATATAAAATTCATTTCTTTATAATTTTAAATTATCTTCATGACTTCATCTATGATCTATTAAATTCATTTCTAACTTTATTTATATCAAATTTAGAAGATGTTGGTGTATTTAGTAAAATGTATATACATTAAAAAAAAAATGCATATAAATAGCAATTTTAAAAAAATTACAAATTTTTTTTATATAAAAAAAAATTATTTACCATCAAACAAAAATTACATTATATATATATATATATATATATATAATTAATAGTGGGCTGGCCTGCCGACTGATACGGCATGACCCCAAGGGTGAGTTTGGCACAGAGATGGGACAGGACAAGGTGGGACGGGACAGGACAGGACGGGACGGGACAGTTGTTCCATATTGTGTTTGGAATGTCTGGGACAGAACTATTAACTGTACTATTATGCGTTTGGTATGGATGGGACAGGACGGGACAAGAGGTTCAAATGACCAGAGTGCCCCTCATATGTATATAATATATATATAAAATAAAATATAATTATATATATATATTATTGTATATGAAATAATTTTTAAAATATTATATATAATAATAAAATTTAATATATATATATATATATATATTATCTTATATATTATTGTATATGTAATAATTTTTAATAAATTATATATTATTATATACAATAAAATATAATATATATAATATATTATAATATATATATGATATATTAAATATTATTATATATAATGTTTATATAAGATATATATAATATATTAAATATTATTATATATATAATAATATATGTAATAATACTTAATATATTATATTATTATCATATATAATAATAAAATAAAATATTAATATTAATATATAATATTATTATATATAATATATATATTATATGTTATATATATACATAAATGATCTAATATATATTATGTTATTATTATATATATTATTATTATAATAAAATATATATTATATTATATAATAATATATAATATATAATATATATTTTGGATAATAATAATAAAATATAAAATTATATATATATTATATTATATATATTATTATATTAAATAATATATACTTTTATATTTTATTATTCTTATCCAAAATATATATTATATATTATTATATAATATAATATATATTATATATAATAATATATAGTATTCGTATTATATAATATATAATAATATTAATATACTAATATTTATATTATATTATATATATATAATATTATAAAATATATATACATATAAACTATTGCATAAGTTTGTGATTTTTTTAAGATTTAAGGGTAAACGGTCTTTTGAGACTTGTCCCATGCATGGGACAAGTCTGGCCTAGGGTCTTGGGTGGGACAGAAATTGATGATTTTTGTCCCACCTTGTCCCGTTCCGTCCCATGCTAAAGTCGTGTCAAACGTGGGACAAGAAAAAACTGTCCCACATTGTCCTGTCCCGTCCCGCGTACCAAACGCACCCCAAAGGGTCGTGTCAGCTATTTATACAACCATGTCGATACGGCACGACCCTATTACCAACCCTGCCAATTTTGGCATGGCACGCTTAACCGCACGGCACCCAAAATCGCGCCATTCCCAATTTACACCTTTAAGCCAATCTCTCGAATATTGATAAAACATCACTTTAGCTGCACTAATAATTCCATGTACATAAGTATGTGTCCAAGGACGAAGCCACCTGAGGACGAGATGGGGCCACTGCCTCCCCTGAAGTTGTATAATTTTTTAAATTTTCCCATAAGTTTTCAAAGTTTTCAAAGTTTTATACTTTTACCCTTGTTTCATATCCCCTCAAATTTTATAGTTTTATAAATTTGTCCCCTAAATTTCCTTATTTTTATATTTTTACTCTTACTTCATATTGAGATTTTATAATTCTTTTATAAATTACAATGTTAATTATTTTATCTTAATCAAGTAGAGAATATATTTGATTATAAATATATTATTATTTTTTCTTTATATCTCAAATATAAATCAAATCACAACATATATGTTTTGTTATGTCAGTTGTAATTTTTTCTATCAAAAGTACACTTACTCAATGCTTTCTTAACTAATTTTATTATATTCTTAAAATATTTTCTCTCTTTACAAATCTTACTTACCTTACTCTAATACAGTAATACCATGTAATATTTTTGATAGGTTATTTATTTATTGTAATTTTAAAAAAATATATTGATTTATATAATATATAAAAACATGTCAAGTAAACATAGTCATATATTTATGTTTAATTGTTAGGAAATTTTATAAAACAAACTTTTATAATTTTTAACAATTAAAATAGTTTTTGGATTTTAGAAAAATATTAAGAGTAAAGTTTAAATTTCAATTTGTTTTCTAACCATTAAACAATATTATTGAATCTTGAATTAATAATCATAAATTTTAGTCTATATTATTTTTAGAGTAATACTAGACATACCGCCAACTTTATATCTTAAATTGTATTTCAACTAGTTGTGTGTCGATTAACAAATCAATACATATTAATTATGATTTATTTCATTCATCAAATTTATATAGATTAAGTTGTTAAATTACAAGTTGAGATATAGGTTGATATATCTAGCATTGTTCTTATTTTTATTATGTTTTCATCACTATTCAAGGATCATTTTAAATGTTTTTCATAAATGTACAAATTAAGAAAATTTATTTCAATAAAAAAATTTATTCATTTTAAATAATTAATAAAAAATAATAATGTTTTAAATATAAATAACATTTTTTCAAACATAATCCTTGCTCCGTCCATGTCTATGACTATGTAATTGGGTCTAGGGTCTAGTAGGCAGAATGCACGTGAATTAGAAAGGGTATCAGCAAGTCAAGAATTTGAGGTTGATGCATGAGTATGACCAATTGATCATGATAAATAATGATACGTTATTTTTGTTTTCGATCTGAAGACACGTGGAACACTGCAATTCGAGAGCGAGAGTTATCCCTTTTGTCAATAATCAAACGGTGAGTCCTTTTGTCAATAATCAACGTGGGGTCGTGTCCTCTCTTTTCAATATTCTAATTTATATGCCCATGTTCATATATGGACCATGCATCCTTTGAATCCATGAAAATTCCTTATTTCAATCAATCAGTTACCACTAGATCCTACATCCCTCAACATTTTCAATATTATATGTAAATTGAAATTTTTTAACTATGATTGATTAATTGGGTTAATTAAGATACAAATTAATTAAACAAATATTAAGCCTAGATTTGAGTACAAGTCTGATGCATGCAAAAGAATATGGCAACTTAGATAATTAGGTAAAATGTACGTTTGCGATAACAAATAGTAATATTATTATTAAAAAAAATTAAAAATTATTTGATTATAATCTCTATAAGTTTCTATTAAGTTTTACTTTCTCTAACAAATTAAATTTCTAACATCCACGTTATTTTTGTTGTATTAACACACGGTTTTTGTTCAAATTTTCTTGCTTTTAACATGTTGATCACTGGAACTTTTCAACAAAGTTACTGTGTGTTTTGCTCTCCACGTGAATCCCACACAGTAAAACCCTAGAAATTGTTTGGTACTTTCATAGTTGCATGTTCCGATTTGATAAGGAAGACACGCGTGCCACGTTATCTTGTTTAATGATATATGTATTTTCTGATTTTTCTTATTTTATTTGATGAATACGGAGAAATCATGTTAGATGGACAAAAACAAATCAACAAATATTTGATGTAAAAAAGAAGTCTTCGTCAAGATATACAATCCATATTATCTTGTTTAATATCATGTGCATTTTCTTATTTTATTCAATAAAATGCGAAAAAATCATACATGTTAGACAAATGAAAGGAGTCTTCGGCAATAGTTGACGTATAAAAGAAGTCTTGGATAAGACATAACGTTATCTTGTTTAATATCATGTAATTTTTCTTATTTTATTCAACGATCAATGTGGAGAAATCACGTTAGACAAATGAAAGAAATCTTTTTCGTCAAACAAAAAAGAAGTCTTTAAAAATAAATAAATAAATAAATAAATAAGGAGTCTTCAGCAAAAAGATATATCATGATATCTTGCATAAGAATTTTTGTAAAAAAAAAAAATTTAATAATAATAATAATCTTAAAATTAAAATTAGTTTAATTTTATAGCATGAGCATTATTATTGATGTCATTTTATTACCAAACATGAATATAAATTTTAGATGAGTAGATAATTCCTTTGTTGTGGATCACATACATGATCATTGTATTGATTTCCTTGAAGATTCCTCTAATTTTTAATGTCTATTTGGTGATTCAAGAGATTAGTTCCAATTTCCAACAAAGTTGCAGATTATTTAATTTAGCTAAATATGCATTTCATGTTGATGAGAAATTAGTTTGGATTGAGATAATCCGTTCATATATCGAAGGGATTCAGATTCTCAAACTTATGTATTTAAAAATCTAATTAAAGAAGTGAAAGAAAAAAAAAAAATTTAAAAAAAAATTATATATTTCAGCAAGATCTAACGACATCTCACTACATAAAACATATGTAATCTAATATGACATATAGTTAGTTTAATCATATGATGAAGCTGCACCAAGAAATATGGGAATATTTGAATGCCAAATTTGTCAATATTTATTTTAAACTCTCGACAAGAAATAATTTTGATAAAGACAAGTCGCATAATGAAAACAGAAGACTCTGTGTGACTGATCCCTCAACATCACCACTTTTGTTTTTTTTTTTTTTTTTTGTTGTCGAAAGAATCACCACCACCTTTACGTTACGTGGCCGTAATCTTCTCCAATCTCTACTGTCTATGGTGGTTTCCTCATAATTTCCTTGTTCATACACATTTATGATTATTTATCAATTATTTTCTTTGAATTTTGTCAAGCATCAATCACTTAAGTTTAACTACCTCTTTTTGAAATTTTTGTCGTTTTTTAATTGGAGATGCTCAAGGGGATTCATATAAGAGGAATATTAATAGGGGCTCATAATTAAACAAGTTTTCTCATTTTAGATTTTTAAGGACAACCTTTATTAAAATATTAAAATATTAAACAAGTTTTCACATTCAAGTTTTTTTTTTTTAATCCAATTTTCTGTTATATAAATATTAAAATATAACTCAAATGTTTTAAGATCAAGCCTCCTCAAAATCTGATCGATGTATATTGGATTGGATCCAAGGGCGTATGCAGCAGTAGTCTAGACCAGGCTGCAGCCCGGTCTACATTTTCAAAAAATAATTATATATATATATATTATATTAAAATTAAATTATAAAGGAAATAATGTGTTTTAACTTCTGACTAATTCGACGGTATGAGGTTGGTCTTAATTGTATAACTCTCACATCTACACTACGTGATTGTGAGTTTGAATCTCTCTTCAAACCCTGAATTATTTTAATGTTTCATAAAAATAAATAAATAAATAAATAAAATAAAAAAATAAAATAAAAAACTTTATAACAAGTTCAATCGTCGAACGCATTAGTGATGCACTTTTGTATTATAAATTTTTCTTAATTTTTGTTATATATTTTCAAAATATATATTCTTTTATAGTAAACAAGATGAGGGATTGGTCCAGTAGTATACTCCTCACATCTACATAACCAGGTTGTAGGTTTGAGTCCACCCCTTTCTAAAAAACCCTGAATTTCTGTAATACTAAACTATAAAAAAATAACTCACCAGTTAGGTTATTTTTTTATTTTTTTATTATTTTTATTTTTTTTCCTAAAAAGGGACCGAAACCTAAATAGGGTGAATCATTCATGTAGTATAGATGAATGATTTCAAATAGTATGGATTGAATGGTGATTTCCGTAATGCAAGACACATAATTTCACATAGCTAGTATCCAGGCTAGATTTCACTTTATGAAGTAGATGTAGAAAATATGTGAAACTTTTTTGGAAAATGATGGACTTCGGTTTTTTGATGTTTGATTTTGAAACATGAAAGGTATTGTATTTTATTTGTATTTGTATTGGTAAATTTTTTTTATTTTTTTTTTATTTTTTTTTTCACATGAGTGATTACTTTAATATATAATTTGTAGTTAAACAGCGTTCGGATTACAAAATGAGAAGATTGCAAAAACATATAAATGAGGATGGAGATGGGATACCTCCCTTCAAACTCCTTAATCCCCATTTTCCTCAAATGAAGAAATGACCCGGGGATAAGGAAAATAGTTGGGAATATGAGGACCAATATCCATCTCCATTTTTTCAATATTCATCCTTATGATGAGATGATGATGTAGTGTTAATGCTGTCAAAGATCACAGAATCAAGGGAGATGGTCGGCGGAAGTGAATGATTTTCTTAGTTTCTTACATAAAGCATTTTCCACGTGTCACAACACTCCCAAGTGTGGACACATCCACTTCAAGTCCTGCCGCAATACAAGTCTTCTCCTTATCTTCATCATTCCCCTCCTCACATTCTAAATTCCCTTTTCTCCCATCTCCACTGTTCAATTATTAATAATTATTTTGATATATCATGTGGTTCGGCTCAAACCGAATGAGCACTATTTATAATTAAATCATATTATGTGGTTAGAAATTAAATTGTGTGGATTATACATATAAATCTGAAATTAAATTTATGTTGGAAATCAAGTTCCTTTTCCTATTCCATTTTTCATAGATCTTGATTTCCTTTCATTTTTCTGTTGAATGAGATTGGTTGGATGATAAAACCCCTCACGTCCTTATCATAAGATTGTGAGTTTGAGTCATCTTCTTCTTCAAAAAAATCCCTAATTTTTGTAATAATATAATACTTTAAAAAAAAAAATTATTAAACGCTAAATAATCTTTAATACCTCTAATCAGATGTTCTTTGATAAAACTTCTACCGTGATAGTACAACGAGACACGTTTATTTACCAACTAAACATAGCTAAAATATAAAAATAAATTCCATCCATTGAATTTTGGCCTAATAATTTCTAACCAGATAAAATTCCAAACTTTTGTACATAGTTAAAATATTTAAATATTAGAGAGAGTGAATGATGTAAGATAAATGAGGTCACAGGGATGACCTCGTAGCATTACCTGGCAATTTCAAAAGCGGATGTCGTAACATTTGAAAAAGTGAAAGGAAATAAGGAAGAAAAAGAAATTAAAATGGGTCCACAATAATGCTTTGTTTAGAATGAAATAACTTTATTTTAATAAAAAAATTAAAAAGGTTTGATCGCACTTTGCTTTGTTATTAACTTATTCTAAATGTTTTATTTATTTATTTATTTATTTATTTATTTTTTTTTATGCCATTATATGTATAAAAAAATAAAAGGGAACCCAGAAAAGAACGATTTGATGTTTTACGATTTATTTATTTATTATTTTTTTATGGAATTTTTAGAACTTCCAAATTCCAATACGCCTAGTCCTTATTCGAAATAAAGTAATGGGTACACAAGGTAATTATAAATTTATAAGTGTTTACAAAGTTGTTGCGTCGTCAACTATATTGGAGTATTTGCTACGAGCAACGTCGAGTGGGTCAAGCTTGACTTCGCTGTTTCGTTGAGTAGCTAGGTTGTTCAGGGGGTGTAGGTCAATTTGGGGAGTGCGTAGTGCGTGGTTGGTGTATGTCTGTAGGAGTGTATGGTGTTTCCAGAGGCGTAGCTGCGAAGGACGAGCTTAGAGCTTAGATAAACAACTTCTAAGTCAACGGTTCGAATCCTACCAATAGTAAAAGCTTTTAAAAAGAACGTTCGATCCAAATAGGTGGATAGATAGATATTGTCAAATAAAAAAAAATTAAAAAAAAAATTATGACTGTATGGTGGCATCCCAGAGATGTGAGGCCGTGTTTCCGACATTTTTGAATACTAGGATTAGATTTGAGCTGAAGTTAGAGTTAGACTTAACCTAGAGTTGAGTTCTAGTCATTATTAGTTCAAGTCAGTGATTTAGGTTAGTTAACTATAATTATTAGTTAAACGAATTTAAAAACTTTACATGTGTCATTATTGAATTGGTTTTCAATTAAATTATAACTTTTGTCCTACCTAGTAATTAAAGTTGACTAACAAAAATTAATAAGATGGACTAATTTGGTATTTACATGTAAAAATATAAGGGTCAGTTTGATTACTTTTATAAAAGTTATAAACTATTTGAAATTTTAAAAATAAAAAAATAAAAATAAAATTGTTTGGAACACATTTAGTAGTAATTGTCCTTTTCTAAAAACCTCAACTTGTATAATATATGTCAATATGTCTCCATAACTTTTAACATCATATAATACATATGAGGTGACGTCATATTGATTTTCTACCTTAAATGACATCTGTGAATGCGAGGCTCGAAGAGTCGATGGAGCTACAATAATGAAAAAGTCTAGCTTGGAAAAGGAAACAATGACTCAATGAGAATTGAATTGAAAAGCATACATTTATAAATCTATGTCACAAAATACAAATAAAAATAGTTTTTCATCGATCCTCCTCTATGTAAGAGCATCTCCAATGTAATGTTATTTTATTGTGTCAATACTATAATTTAGTATAGAGTAAAAAAATAAATTTAAAAAAAAAAAAAACATACTCCAATATAATGTCAAATACCGTACTAAATTTGACATATACTATACTTTTTGTTATAGCATATGTCAAATTTAGTACAAGAATAAATGATTTTTTTTTTAATTATAAAAATATAATTTTATAATTGTATTGAATATATTAATTGTTGACTTTTATAATTTTAAATAATAATAAAAAATAAAAATAGCATTTTAAATATAATTGTGCATTGGAATATAATGTTAGAATGATATATCAAATATAAAATTTTACTATTTTTAATGTCAAATTTAGCATTTGTATTGACATATGCATTTGGGATATCTAAGGTCATCTCCAATGGGTCTCTATTTTTGTCAAAATGGAGACTATCGGTTTCCAAATCATGGAGACCGAGAAGCATCAAAATGGAGATTAAGTTTTGATCTCCATATTTGGAGATCCAAAACATCAATCCCTATTTACCTATTCACTTTTTATAATTGCAATTCACTCGTATATTCATTCTTCAAACAAATTAAATTTCTCTCATATCTTTTTTACATTTTTAACTAAACTCAATTAATTTATTATAACTTTTTAATCATAAATCTGATTGCTATAAAAATTAAACCATTAGAAATATTTTGTTGAGATATCTCAACCGAGTATAATATTAACTATATTTTAATTTTTTTTTATTTTTTTATATTACACCTTTTATTAATTATTAATCAATGAACTATTAAGTATTTTTATTCAAAACAAATTTTTTTAAATCATCAAATCTCCCCCCCGCCCCCTGCATTATAAAATCTAAAATTTAGGTATGGAAAATTTGGTAAAAATTTAGATAAAAATATAAATGCTAAAAAAAACTTATATCAAAATCATTACATGTAAAAAGTAGTTATTTGTGACTAATTATAAAAAGAATAGAAAAATTTTAGGTGTATTAAAAGTGAGTAAATAAATTATATCAAAATCATTAAATGTAAAAAGCAGTTAGTGTGACCAATTATAAAAAGAACCAAAAAAAAAATTGGTGTAATAAAAGTGAGTAAATTGTTATTTACATAATTAAGAGAAAGTAGTTTTATTAAAGAAAGTTTGAAATATTATTTATAACATAAAATAATAATATTTTATTATTTAGAGATTGTAAAATGGAGAATGATTAAAATAATAAATTTATGGAGATGAAATATTTCATTTTCTGTCTCCAAAATAGAGAAAATTTTGAAGAACGAATAGAAATGACCTAAAGGCCACACCTCAAATTTGGGACACTGCCAAACTTGGTTCCTAATACCATTTTAGTAGTTGTAATAGTAGTCTTTTCTAAATTTCACCTCTTTAAATGCTGATGAATTTATTCAAAGAAAATGTTTGGTCTAATAATTTTTATTTTTTTTTATTTTTTTTTTTTTGGTAAAGGAAAAACTTCTATTTTGATCATTTACGAAAGGCAATTTGCAGATCTATGATTGTGTATTTAACTAATAACGATTGAGTAATACTTTCAACGGCAAAGAGTCTTTTTTTTATTATTTTTTATTTTTTTTTTATTTATATTTATTTTTTTTATATTATTTATAAAAAAAAAAAAACAAAATAAAAAAAATAAAAAACAATTGAGTAATACTAGGTTATCCAAAATATTTGACCAAAATCATGTCCAAATGATGTGATATGTGAGGTGTCAAAATTATATCATTTCCAACGTAATGTCATGATGTACAAGATCATAACAACTCATATACCACGTGATTTATATATGATCTTGGACAAATATTTTGGGTAGCCTAGCAAAGATAAGGTTTGGGCATGATTTTGATATCACTTAATGGTTAACTAACCTTGATCTGTGGAAAATCAAATATACATCTGCCACACTATCCTAAACATAAAATATTTTTTAATAAAATTTTTGTAAGAAAATTCTACTAGCCAACACTAGAAACATCAACAGTTCGTGGAGGAGCCTTCTTTGCTAATTGGAGAAGGTCGATCTCCTCCAGTTGCAGGAGATCAGTGAAGATCTTTTCCAGTAAGAAGAGATCATCAAAGATCTCTTCTTTCCATCGGCGGTGGAGCTCTATCACCGATAAATTATTTTTTTTATTTTTTTTTATAATTAAATTATGATTTTCAATATTAATTAAAAAATATTTTAAGTTTGAAATGATGTGACATGGGTATATCTTGCTTTTCAAAAGTCAAAGTTAGTCAACGATTGACTTGATAGCAAGGGATGCTTGTGTTAAATTAGAGCATATTTTTGAAATCTTGTTATATTTAGTAAACTAATTCTAAGTTAGTGCAATTAACCCTTATTTTTTTTACCATTGCATGATTTTTGGGGTTTTATTTTTCTTTCTCTAATCGCAACAATCAAAAAAAGAAAAAAAAAAGCCATTATAGTAACTTTAATGAACCAATGACACCAGCTTGGTTTTCTAATATATTCCTTACAACACGTCAATAAAATTATGAATTTGAGTCACGTCATCGTTTTATAATTCTCAACATAAATAATTAAAAAAGAAGGTTAATTGCAATAAAATATCCTGAGTTTTGCTGTTAAAGCTTAATACTCAACAAATGACATTAATTGCTGCAGCCTCTAAACTGTTAGTAAAACTCCGTTAGAGATAACAACTGACTAAATTTTTAAGGGTAAAATCGTCAGTTTCCAACAACAATATAATGATAAAATAATTATTAAATTTTTAATTTAAAAATAAAAACAAAAGAAAAATTCAAATGGAGAAAAATTCTCTATGAGATCGATGGAGGAGCGAACCTCCAGATCTGCTCATGTTGAGAAGATCACTTGTTCAATAGAGAAAGAAGACGTAAGACGACTATAAGAAGAAGCGCATGTCCATAGAGTGTTGTATTCGTTCAACGCCAAAACCACCCAATATCGCGAATCTCGACGGCGGCAGCGGAGAGACGGATGCCCACGAAAATGACAACTAAGATCAACGTGATGGCAAGGCTATGGAAGGGCGGGATCAAGCCAAGCGAGACTTGACGAGATGTAGTGCCTGGTAAATCCAGGCTTAGTTTGAATGTTAATTTGGTATTTTTGCTATAAGGTTCTAACAAGATCGAAGAAAAGATAATAAGAATTCAAAGAGGGAGAGAGAATTTTAGAGAGATTATTGAATATTCCTTTTCTCGATTTCCTTTCCCCGAATTACATTAATACAGAAACCCATTAAGACAGCAAGGATTCTGTTGTAACAACAACTTGTTACATCTAGCTGTCACCAGCAGACCTAAAGACCAGACTAATGGATTGACTTAACGGGCCGTTACTAGACTCAACTTGACTAACTTAATGACTAACAAGCCATTTCAAGACTCAATCACCAAAACGAATTGCCGTTTGGACTTAGGGAATATAAAAGCAACTTTGACTTAAGTGACACTAATCAGACAACACTTCACTTTAACTCCTTATCTGGCGACCAAAACTCAAAATCCTGAAATCCCCATTTCTTCTTTCTTCAACACCAGGTATCTCCAAATTCTTCGATCACAATAATACCTTCCCCTCGAAAACACCCTTGTCCTCAAGGGTGGAAGTCTGGAAAGCATGAAGCCAACACTAAAGTGTCTTCCCAAGTGGCATCTTGCTGATTTGAGTTAGACCATTGAACCAGGAATTGGGTCACAACTCTATTATGCCTCTTTATCATCTTACGAGCTAGCACAGCTACATGATACACCAACAACTGGCCGCCCGTATAAGGCAAGATCTGACTTGGAGTCACAGTGTCACTAACGTTTTTCTTCAGTTGAGAAATGTGGAAGACTGGATGAATACGAGATCCTGGCGGAAGCTGGAGTTTGTAAGCCACTAGGCCGATCTTCGCAAACACTAAGCAGGGGCCAAAAAATCGTGGGGACAACTTCAAGTTTCGCCTGATCACAACTGAAGTCTATCAGTATGGCTGGAGGCAAAGGTAAACCCAATCCCCTACTTCAAATTTTCTTTCAGTCCTCCATTTATCTGCATATAATTTCATGCGAGATTGTGCATGAGTCAGTGCCTCTTTGAGGATGTAATGTAGCTAAGCTATGTCAGCTGTGAAATCTTTAATCTCTTCTCTTGGACTTCCTAGTGAGGTAAAAGAGAACACTGGAGGCTTGTATCCATACAAAGCCTCAAAAGGTATCATAGTTAAGGCAGAGTGATAATTGGTGTTATACCACCACTCTGCTATTGGAAGCCATTCAGCCCATTTCTTTGGCCTGGCACTAGTCATGCAACGTAAGTAATTCTCTACGCATTAGTTGAGCCTTTCGCTCTGCTGTGCTCAGGCAGAGTTTCGATCCCACCAATATGAACAAGTTCTGCTAGAATGAGCTTGTGAAAATTTTGTCCCTATCCCTCATGATAGTTGTAGGCAGCTCGCGAAGTCTTTGTATGTTATCAAAAATCAACTTGGCGACTTGAGGAGCAGTGAACAGGTGGGAGAGTGATAGGAAGTGGGCGTACTTAGTGTACCTATCAATGATCACTAGGATAATGTCCTTTCCTATTGAGTTAGGCAGTCCCTCGATGACGTTTAAGGCTATATCATGCTAAGGCACAGTAAGAATAGGTAAGGGTTGTAGTAGGCCTGGTGGTTTGACATGTTTGGACTTGCATTGTTGGCAAATGGAACAGTTGGCCACTAAGGTAGTGACATCCTTATTAAGGGAATTCTAAAAAAAAAATTATGAAACCCTCTTAACTGTCCCTTTGATGCCTGAATGGCCCCATATTGCTGTAACGTGTGCCTCCGCAAAAAGTTTGCCTCTTCAAAAAGTTTGCCTCTTATAGGTCCATTGTTTCCCACATAAATCCTTCCCTTATGCCTTAGTATTCCATTGATTATGGTCAAATCAGAAACAACCGTAGTGTTAATCATAAGCAAGGGCAATTTTTCCTCAGCAATTGGATCTTGGACATAACTGTCAATTACCTCATGTACCCACCCAGGTTGAGAGGTTGAAATATCTTGAAATGTTCCTTCCTCCTACGGTTGCATTACTCTAGAAAGCCCACCAGCCACTACATTTTCACTTCCTCTCTTATAAATGATCTCGTAGTCGAATCCTAGTATTTTAGAGAGCCATTTTTGTTGTAGGTGAGTGGACAATTTCTGCTCAAGGAAAAATTTTAAACTCTAATGATCAGTCTTGATCAAAAACTAATTCCCTTGTAAGTAGGATCTCCATTTCTGTACTGCATAGACTATGGTTAGGAGTTCTTTTTCAGATGTCGACAATCCTAGCTTCGGTGAGGGAATGGCCTTCCTCCCATTTTGCATGAGGACTGCTCCAATACTCATCTCACAAGCGTTTGTCTCCACTATAAACTAAACAGAAAAATTTGGTAATGTAAGAGCTGGGGTTGTGGTCATGGCTGTTTTAAGGTTGTCCAAAGCCTTTTCTACCTTATGTCCCCACTTGAAACTGTTCTTCTTGAGCAGATCAGTTAGAGGCTTGCTAATGATCCCATACCCTTTAATGAATTTTCTATAATACCCCACCAACCCTAGAAACCCTCTTAGTGCCTTCAAGTTGGTTGGTTTAGGCCAATTTTGCATGCCTTCAACCTTTTTTACATCAACTGAAACCCCTTCACTTGAGATGAAGTGCCCTAGGTATGCACTACAACAGATTGGGTCTTTTACTGCGCGCAAAGAACGCCATAAATAACTACTTACGACGTTCAGCTGCAAGCCGCATTAGATGATATCGTGAATGATATCCCTCAAATACAACATACAAAACGCGTCGTAGATATGTTTTAAAACACTGTAATTGTATCCCTCAAATACGCGTACAAAACGTGCTGTCAATATGTTTTAAAAAACGTCGTAATTGTATTTACGACCCCTTTTACCACCCGCAAAGAATGTCGTAAATAACTATTTATGGACGTTCAGCTGAAAGCCACATTAGATGATGTCGTGAATGATATCCCTCAAATACGGCACCAAACGCGTCATCAATATGTTTTAAAAAAACGTCATGAATGATATCCTCAAATACGGCGTACTAAACGCCCTGTCAATATGTTTTAAAAAAAAATGTTGTAATTGTATTTACGACGCAAAAGAAATGTGTGCCAGCCCCTGCTGAACGGCCGTAATTTTGAAAAACACCGCAATTGTATTTACGACCCCTTTTACCACACGCAAAGAATGTCGTAAATGACTATTTACAGTGTTCAGCTACAAGCCACATTAGATGATGTCGTGAATGATATCCCTCAAATACGGCATACCAAACACGCCATCAATATGTTTTAAAAAAATGTAATGAATGATATCCTCAAATACGGCATACCAAACGCACCGTCAATATGTTTTAAAAAAACACTGTAATTGTATTTACAATAATTGTATTTACGATGCAAAAGAAACGTGCACCAGCCCCTGCTGACCGACTGTCGGATCACCACCGCCGCCGTCGGACACCACCCACTTCTGATAATAATGACAATCAATTGTCATTATTAGGAATTTAACTTGAGATTTCAAGTCAATAGTTGTAAGTCTTTACAACTTGACTACAACATTTGATGTGCTAACAATTGAACAATATTTATATATAACATATATGAGTTGTTAGAAAAAAAAAAAAAAAAAAAAACCTTGTTAGATAAATTTAAATTTATTCAACAAATCAAAATTCTAATTTCTACGACAGACATATATTACAAAATATTTATTGAAACTTTTAACAAAATTATATTTTTAAAACATATATAGTTGAGTTATTGGTCAATATTCTATGGTCAAGTTTGGTTACATGGTGAAATGGTAATCGGAATGAGAATGAGAATGGAAAGGAAAGGAAAGGAAAGGAAAGGAAAGGAAAACTAAGTTTTTTGTTTTGTTGGAACTTTAGAATTAGTCTCTAAATCAATATTATTTTGTTGGGTTAACAATGGAATGGAATGGAATGGATTTAACTGTATTTTGACCAAAATACTCCTAATTATAAAACATTCATAATAACATGATATATTATGGATAATAATAATAAAATAAAAAAGTATATTATATATATTTATATATTATTTAATATAATAATATATATAATATATAATACATATATATATGATATATTATACAATATATATAATAATATATTTATATAATATAAATATATAATATATATTATTTAATATATATATATTTATTAATATATAATACATATATATATTATATAATACATATAATTACTAAAGTGCCCATATTTACCTATTTTATTATTTAGATAAATAATTAAATAACGAAATAGAAAAGACAAAAAACAAAAAAACAAAAAAAAAAAAAAATCAATCATTTTTTTTTTCTCTTTCATTTTCTCAACCCCCAAACACAATCCAAAAATAAACTTAACAAACAAAACCCAAAACTCAAATCCTCAAACAACAACCAAAAATCAAATCCACAAATAAATTAAAACTCAATTCCATTAATACCACAACCATTTTTTTTTTAAATGGTCGGTTGTGGTTAACCAAAAATCAAGATAAAAAATAAGGAAAAATGTAGTCCCTAAAATCATTATCATCAACAAATATTATTTTTGTACCAAAAAACCAGCCTAACAAAAAAATTAAGTTTCAACCTTAGGGTTCCTTTTAGGTGCCAAAAAGCTTGTTTCTGAAAAATGTATACATGGTGTGAGTTGTATGTCTTAAAAGACTCTCAAATAAGACATGCAATAGATAAGCCGTAAGTAATTATTTTTTACGGCGTTCCTCAAATACACGCCGTCTTTGAGAAATTATATATCACTATTACGAGTTGCACTGAATGTCGTAAATAGTCATTAACTTGTTTTTGAAAAATGAATATATGACGTGAATTGTATGTCTTAAAAGACTTTCAAATAAGACACGCAATAGGTAAACCGTAAATAATCCATTTTTACGGCGTTCCTCAAATGCACGTCATCTTTGAGAAATTATGTATCACTATTACGATTTGCACTGAATGCCGTAAATATTCATTAACTTGTTTCTGAAAAATGTATACATGACATGAGTAGTATGTCTTAGAAGACTTTCAAATAAGACACGCAATAGGTAAGCCGTAAATAAACTTTTTTTACAGTGTTCCTCAAATGCACGTCGTCTTTCAGAAATTGAATGTTGTAAATAGTAATTAACTTGTTTTTGAAAAATGTATACATGACTTGAGTTGTATGTCTTAAAAGACTTTCAAATAAGACACGCAATAGGTAAGCCATAAATAATCTCTTTTTACAGCGATCCTCAAATGCTCGCCGTCTTTGAGAAATTATGTATCACTATTACGACTTGCACTGAATGCCGTAAATATTCATTAACTTGTTTCTGAAAAATATATACATGACGTGAATTGTATGTCTTAAAAGACTTTCAAATAAGACACGCAATAGATAAGTCGTAAATAATCTCTTTTTTACGGCGTTCCTCAAATGCGCACTGTCTTTGAGAAATTATGTATCACTATTACGACTTGCATTGAATGTCGTAAATAATCATTCGTCTTAAAAGACTTTCAAATAAGACACGTAATAGGTAAGCCGTAAACAATCTTTTTTACGGCGTTCCCAAGATAAGTAAAGACGTCTTAAAAGACTTTCAAATAAGACACGTAATAGGTAAGCCGTAAACAATCTTTTTTACGGCGTTCCTCAAATGTGCGCTGTCTTTGAGAATCCTTTTTTAGGGTGTTCCTCAAATGTACGCGTCTTTAAGAAATTATGCATTACAGTTACGACGTGCACTAAACATAAGTCCTGAATGATAACATTTACGACGCACCATTTATGTGCGCCGTAAAACTCAAGCCGTAAAAG